>BSBK01006708.1:0-424727 GCA_027943335.1 Chamaecyparis obtusa
GTCACATGCACAAATATTGTAACTTGATCAGAATGATAATACTAACTCTGGAGCTTTATTTTGAGTGGAAAATGTATAGTTCTCCACAAAATCTATGACTAAAACAATACAACTAGGTGGGAAACAATTTTTACAATCATGAAACTGTTTAGCTTGCCATCGTGCACAATGACAATGTTGGATATAGGTATAAACCATAGATCAAAATTTGTCCATGAATTGAAGGTTACAGTAATTCACTCTCCTTTATATAGTTTTTTTTATTCACCTCTTGTTTTCATTTGGTATGTCTCATATTCAAATTAGTTCCACTAGACTGGTGTTGTAACATCGATATTATCAAATTGTAAAGGAAATTTATTTAAATTTCCACAATCATTTCATTCTTTTTTTATACACCGGATATTGAATTCATCTAAGTCTTCTGATTTATCACATAAAATGGACATTACAAATTTTGTTATACATCTAGTAACCATATCTAGATTAGTACTACCATAACCTTTTTATATGATTGCAAGTATAAGTGAAACACAACATGATTTCAAAAAAAACATGTTTCAAAAACCTATATATATACATGGAAGCAAGGGTGCAACATCTGAAACATTCTTTGACCTATTTTCACATCTTAAAATTCTTGTTTTAATGCTTCAAACAATTCACTTTATGTAGTATTGACAAAAAAATTTGGTTGTGAAATCTTCATATCTGTCTCCCTGATCTTTCATTTGTATAGTGTCCCTTGTATTGGAAGAAACACGAGAGTGGTGGTCAAAAATTTTAATGACCCTTCTTCTTACATCTTCATAAATTATTTCTTTACAAGGAACTCTCAAAATCTGTACCTAGTTCTTTTCAATTTCCATATCCAACATATTTCTCTTCCTAATATATCTCTAAACATTTCTTTAAGATACTTTGAGTAAATCAGAAATTTCTTGAACTTGATTTCTATGTGTCAATCTCTTACTGGAAATCATAGTCATCAACACTCTTCTAGCAACATTTGATTTTGATCCTCCATGATCTGCCCTATTAACAACATTCAATGCATCTTGTAAATTCTAAATTATTATCTCTTTTACTTGACCTCCTACCATTTTCCTATTATCAATACCCAACAACTCCAAAACTAGAGTCATTTCTTTTTTCCTGAATAACTTTGTAAACAATTGTGCTTTTCCCACCAAAGATTTATCCTCAAAATATTCCTTCCACATTTTTTTGAGATGCAATTTAATAGTGCTTTCAGGTACCAGGTGCTCCAGTGGAATTTGACTAATAAGTGATTCGTCATTCATGTCCATCAAATTTTTCATTGTAGGATAAATATGTATACTTTGACTACTACCAATATCCTCCCCTAGTGGAGTTACACCTTATTAAACATCGATAGGTTCTTCTTCAACATTGACTGGTTTCTCTTCGACAAGTTTTGTATGACCTTTCATTTGGTCATCCCTTTGAAAATCATATTTCCTTGTTCTAGTCCTTTATTTCCCATTTCTCAAATATCTAAGAAATAAATTATTTATTGCTTTATTCCTTCATGACTGAAAAACTTTCCTTCACACTCCTCTGGAAATAAAATGTCTTTGTAACTTCCCGTAAAAATGTCTCCTAGCTTCAGAAACCCCTCATATTCTATATTAAGAATTAAAATTCATAATTGATATACATATTATTTAAAAAATAACTTATATGTATGCCCTTCTATTTAAAAGGGTGGGTCACACATGCAACCACTTGCGGACAGCCGACCCAGAATGGTACTCGGCCCAGTAGGACTTGGTCGAGTCCTAGTCAGCTGAGTTAGGCTCGATAGAGTCCTGCTCGGCTGAGTTAGGCTTGGCCGAGTCATCCTAGGTGTCATGCCATATTGGCAATCAAACCTTCAAAAAGACAAAAATGCAAAATTTTGCACTTCTAGTGTTCCTTTCTCTACTGAAAATAGAAAATGTAAAAAAAATAAAAGTACCCTTTTCTAAATCTTCGAACTACAATTTTGGACATATAAATTTTATATTTTTTTAATTAAAAAATGTTAAACAAATTTTCTAAAAATTATATGTAGGTATATTAAGCTTTGAGAAGTCATTGATTCAAAAAATATTATATAAAAATGCTAAATCAATTAAAATAAATTAAAATCAAATATGACACTAGAGAAGAGAGTCCTCTTCAAGAATATATAATTTATTTACTTTTTAGTATAGTTTTGATAGGGGAAATGTGGCGGGAGACAAAAAAATTTTATTTCAAGTAAGTTCGACTTTGAATACTTATAATGGATAAAGTATATATCGAAAACACTTCTTTCTTTTTTCCTCCACTAGATATGCATGTCATCTAAAATATATTCTAAAATTGGAGGAAAAACAATGTTTTACTTATAATGATTTGACGGGAAGTAAACCCCCCGATTTGCAGTATTTTTTAAGAAATGATAAATAGACCTAAAAAATAAAAATAAACATATTAATTTTTGTTCAAATTAATTTTTAAAAATTATAGGCATAAAATTCATCATATTTCACACATTTCATCAGTTTACATCATCTTCAAATTTTAAATAGAAATGTGACTTTTATGCCCTTGAAGTTTTTTTATTTTTGGGGTTGTTAGCCTTTTCCTTTGTAAAAGGGTGAAAACTTATTGTGATTTTACCCATATACTACATATTGCATATCAATATAAAGTGCTATGAAAAATCTAGGAAGTACACATATGTGTGCAATTATATGGGGAAAGAAAGAGTTACTAGGTAGTAGCCCCTTTCCGAATAATATCCAAGAGAATAGCATACCTCTCTAGATCACATGCCTCCACCAAGGAATCAATTTGTAAATTGGAACATCCCATGTTAGCCAAGAAATCTGACCAAACATTACCTTCTCTATGCACATGAGAGATATTTAATTTGTCAAAAGAATCAAGAAAAATTCAAATTTTCTCGAGTACATATTTAATACTCAAATAAACAATGGATTTAAATTTTCAAGAATTGATAATAAGAGAAGAATCACCTTCAACATGAATATTAAGAGCTTTTAATTTTTTTTCCAAAACCAAACCTTCCAAGAAATTCTAGGCTTCAGCCATGTTATTAGAACCTAGAGGAATAGATAATGGTTTGAGAGAAATGACTTGTCCAAGATGATCACACAAACAAACTCCTATCCCTGAGTCACCTAGATTCCCCATAGAAGAACCATCAAAGTTTAACTTACAGAAATCAAAATTAGGGGGATACCATATAATAATATTCCTATCAATAGAAGGCTTTCTGATTCTAGGGAGAACCAGAGAAGAAGGGATCAAAATCATTTCCTATTAGAGATAAAAAAAAATGTGCCCAAAAGTTACTTGAGAGTTGGGATTAAAGTGAGACTGCCCATAAGAATTCACTTCTTCTAAAATAGATTTTTTAATAATAGTGAGTACATGAGACACATCCAAAATAGTTTTTCTAAAATTATTCTTATTACATTGCCACCAAATTGATGAAATAAAAGAAGAAGGGACGATAAACCAAATACAAGAAACAAGAGATGATGAGAACAAGGTTGGCCAAGATTGGAACAAGTTCCAAATTGAGCAAGGAGGAAATGAAATTGACAACTTATTCATCACAAAAGACCAAAAATAGGATGCAAAAGTACATTGAATAAAGAGATTATCTACATTTTCATCAAACTTACCACACCGGACATTGGAAAAGGTGGAAGCAATCTACAAGTGAGATAATCTATCACTAGTGAGGATTCTATACTGAAGAGAAAGCCCAAAAAAAACACCTTCCTTAGGAAGGACTGAACTATTCCAACAAAAAGAATAAGCCCTTTGAGACAAAGATTGATTATCAATATGCGGAATAGTCTTATAACCTTATTGAACTAAATAGTTACCTGATTTAGAAGGACACAATGATATCTTATCTTTGGCAGGGAATAGATAAATAACTCCAAATTCAATGACTTTACTAAACGTAAGAATCTACAAAGGAGAAAGAGGCAAAAGAGAAGGATCCTTCCAATGGACTTTATGAGAAGTCATATCTCCATAATCAATATAATCAACTAGTTTAGATCCCCAATAAAAAATGAAAATGTCTATAGAATCTTGAAGAGCTACAGTAGAACTAAAAGGAGGAAGACCATTCCATGAATCACTCCAAATAATAATCTCATGACCAAAATGAAATTTTCATGAAATATAATTTGAAACCACATCCCTAGAAGACATCATGAAGTTCCAAAGATCTGATCCAATCAGGGGGTTAGAAATTGTAAAGATCCTAGATGAATTAGTAGAATCAAAACACTTGGCCTACAAAGTCTAACACCACAAAGATGAAGACTTGGCATACATATTCCAAACAAGATTACCATTCAATGCTTTACTCCTTATAGAAATGTCAAATAAACCAGTGCCACCCTCATCTTTTCTAAGAGTTAAATTTTTCATGGAAACCAAGCAAATATTTTTTTCCTTAGAGATGTTGGCTTTCCATAAAAAACACCTAATAATTTTTTTCTATTTGAGAGATCACAAATTTGGTAGCTTGAAGAACATAAATATCATAATTAGGGATAGTTGTCAATATGGTCTTAACAAGAATAATTCTACCAAATAAAGATAACCATCTAGCCTTCCAAGAAGAAAGTCTTTGAGACTAGTGATGACATTATTCCTATCAGAAGGTTTAATTTGGCCCTTAAAAAAAGGAATTCCAAGATAGGTAGAACGAAGGGAATCCAAGGAGAAGCCTAAACAAGACACTATCTTCTCTTGAATAATCTCTACAGTATAAAAAATAAAAAATTTAGACTTTAACAGATAAATAACCTGGCTTGACCCAGTGGAATATAAATCTAGTATTTTCCTAATATTTTTAGCCTCCTCAATAGTTGAACTTCCAAAGAGAAAAGTATCATCTACAAAGAGATTATGTCCCATAATTAAAATCTGAGTGTTAGGAATATGCATTCCTTTTCTTTTTCCATGATGATGAACAAAAAGGGGGAAATAGGATACCCCTGTCAAATCCCCTAAGTAGAAGAGAAAAAACCCAAAGGGGTACCATTTATGATAAATGAAAAAGAAGCTCTTGAAATATAATTCTTAATCCATTTACACCACTTCTCCGAGAAACCAAATCTATGAAGAAATTTCAACAAAAATAACCAATTCACTTTATCATATGCCTTCATCATATCAAGCTTGATAATAGAAGATGGAATATTATAAGACTAAATATAATGTATAGCTTCATGAGAAATCAGGGGGCCATCAAAGGTCTCCCTACCTAGAAAAAACCTCCATGTTGGGGGAAATTGATGATATGGATTAATGTCTTAAGTCTCAAATAAATAGCCTTAGTGAAAATTTTGTAAATTGAGTTACACAAGGAAATAGGTCTGAAGTCAAAAAGAGTTTGAGGATCATTGGTCTTAGGTATGAGGGCAATATGAGTAATACTAAAGTATTTTAGAAAAACACCCTCCCTTTTGGATTCTTCCAAAGCTAAAAGTAAATCAAAATTGATCACATCCAATCTCTTTTGAAATAATAAAAGAGTAAAATCATTAGGACCAAGGGATTTATCTGGTGCTATGGAGAAAAATACAACATGCAATTCTTCCAAAGTAAAAGGTTGCATTAGATAATCATTATTTGGCTGCGAAATAAGACTTCTATAATAGAATCTAGTAGGAAATCTATATTATCAACACTTATAATAGAAGGATCCATTTGAGCTAACATGTTCTTGAAAAATAAAACCCCCTCATCATGAATCTTCTCAGCATTAGTGAGAGAAGAGACTGAACTATAAGATTTGATGCTAAAAATAGAAGAAGAGACTGAACTATAGGATTTGATGCTAAAAATAGAAGAATAAACCCTTTTAATATTGGCTAAAGAATCAAAATATTTTATATTTTTATCCCCATCCTTCAACCAAAGCTCCCAAGACTTCTATCTCTAATAAATTTCCTCCCGAGAGGAAATAATATCCCAGTAAGATTGAAGTGACTTATGTTTATCAAGGATGAAGGAATTTAAGCCAAACTTAATAATGTGATCATTAATAATTTCAAGTTATTTTCCAACCTCAACTTTTTCATGAAAAACATTCTTAAAGACTTATGTGTTCCAAACTATAATCTTAGATTTAAAGAACTACAACTTCTTATAAAACTAAAACATCCAAGTTCCTTTACAAAAAGGGGTAGAGACCCACCATTGTCAAAGAAGAAAAAGAAAGTGAGGATGAGTAAACCACATTTGTTCAAACTTGAAAGAAGGTGTATGAACAAATCCAGTCATATTTTTAACTAAACTGAGTGAAATGGGAAAATGATCAGATTCAACAATTGAGAGAATATCTAAATCAATATCAAAATTTTGAATCCTAACGTCATGAGAAATAAGAAACC
Organism: Chamaecyparis obtusa; assembly: GCA_027943335.1. Lineage (NCBI taxonomy): Eukaryota > Viridiplantae > Streptophyta > Pinopsida > Cupressales > Cupressaceae > Chamaecyparis > Chamaecyparis obtusa. The sequence goes on from BSBK01006708.1 coordinate 6,444, forward strand.
TATCCAACCATACTCCTATTTGTCCAAGTAAATGAGCCATTAGTAGGAAAAATATCAGTTAAGGCATTATTTGATATGAATAAATAAAATTCATGTATTATTCTTTGAGAAGTTGAGTTACCTCCTTGTTTCTCATCATGGGAGGAAATAAAATTGAAATCACATCCCACAATAATAAAAGAATCATCATATTGTTGAATGAAATCAGAAAGAATAATCCAAATGTCAAGATTTTCACTAGGAGCAACTGGACCATAAACATTAAAAAACACAAACTTGCAATCAAACCAATCAAATCTCAAAAGCTTCCAACTAGAATCATGTAGAATGAGTTTTCCTTTAATGGATTTAGGAATCCATAATGTTAATAGACCACCTAAAGCACCCGAAGAAGGAACATGAGTTGATTCCCAAAAAGACCAATTAAAAAAGTATTTATTATAAGCTTCCAAAGACAACTTTGTTTCTTGAATAAGAACGATATCATCCACAAAAGAATCCAAAAGCTTTTTGATTCTTCCCCTTTTGTCAAGGTGATTCAAACCCCTGACATTTCAAGAAATAATCTTCATGAAATCCTAGGAGAGAGAGAATCCCTCCTAGTCTTGACTTGAGAAGAAAACTTATCCACAATAGTGGATTGAATACCAACATCTATCTTTTGTCTAATATTTTTATCTGCAAAATGATCATATTTTTTTACATAACACTTATAGAATTTTTTTCTTACTTTTTTATATCCATATAAAAATTATTGTGGATATCAAGATTGATTTATTTATTTTTAAATACTAAAAGTATATTTTTAAAAAAAATTGCATTTGTTTAAGGTATAAAAACATTAGGATAGTCATAGCTCACAGAAGAAAACTCAAAGGTGGCCTAAAAATATACCACCCACCCCTCAAAGTAATATAGTACATGGTCCAAACTCTTACCAAACTACCAAAAAGAGTCATAATCAAGAATTTTACTTTTCATCATTATGAAGAAATTGAAGAATCATTTGAGTTTTAACTATGGATAATGACTCCAAGTACTAAAAATTCCTAAGTTCCTTTTCTACATAAATCAAGCCACACAAATGTGTCTCCTAATAGAACTAAAACATGTCTTTATATAAACAATTATTTATTAATCAAATTTGTAAATTTTCATTGAACAACATCTCCAATGTTTGTAAACATCGAGTGAATAATACTATCTCTCAAATATATGTAATTCTATAGTACCATAAAAGATTCAAACATGGAATGTCATTATCATTTAAGTTTGTTCTATTTCTTCTAGTTCAATCCTTGTTGGATAATGATGCAAGCGTGCAACTAGAAATAGAAATAGTAATGTCAAATATGGAATTAGAGTTTTTAGAAATAACTTCTAAATTAGGCTAGTGTTTTTATAAATTTTAATATATGACAATTAGATGCTTTAGAATTCTTTATAGGTCATGTAGTGAAGTGTTGTATTTTTAGAGGGTGCAACCTATTCTAAAAACTTCCTTTTTGTATTGTTTATGTAGATAAAAAAATGTAAGCTCTATAGTGAGGTGAATTATTTTTGATAGATAAGAGCAGCAAGAGGGTGTTAGCTCATGGTATAGAAGGAATAGAAGCACATTAATAGCATATTAATAGCACTAGTCTAGACCATTTTATCAGTAGTTTATCAATGGAAAATACAAGGTCTAATCTACCTCTATCAAAAACAAAAAAAATAGTTCTTTTCAAAAGGATTGGACCAAAGTATCTTAAGCAAGTAGTAGCAATTAAATTAACAATATCATGCCATGCAAGGCTAGACCACGAACTGGGAGGATTAACCTTAAAATAGGAAACCAGCAAAGAGAACTTAGGGCTAAGCCCAATAAAAAATAAAAACCTCATGACAACAGTAGCAGCTAGGATCTCCCACCCAAATGTTTGGACATCAAGTTTATGACCCATTCTTCTTGCAGGAACATGAAGAGGTCTTTATTTTCTTTGTTGGCCTCCAATTTGCCCCCAACTAGTTTTTCCTGCATAGTGCAAAGGGTCATAGCCAAAGCATGCATGACCTTAAGAGAAAACTTATTAGTCATCAAAATGTGGTGCTTGAGATCCTGGAAGTCCTGTTTGATGGAAGCAACCTCATTGTCCAAATAAAAAAACTTCAGCTTAAGGGTACCCTTAGATCTATCATTTCCATCCAGAGGCACAAAGTTGTGCTCGGTAGTGGGGAACTTGGTCGGATGATCATGAGTGGATTCTGAGGGTGGGGTAGTGCTACAAGGAGCCTCCATGGTTTTCTAGGGGTTGAGAGGGGGAATGGTGCCAGTCCTGTTTGGACTCAGGTGATCATCACAAGAGCACTCAATCGACTCAGTGGAATGGGAGTCTTTTTCTGACAAGGACTTCTCCATCGAAGCCATTTCCTTGATTCTAGTTTTGCACTACTCCTTAGCAATTCTATTAGACTAGCGGTGACCAGAGTTGCCTAAGTCCACCTCCAACTTGACCTGGCTATCCAAAATCCTCCATTTTTTAGGATTTCTTTAAGTCTCATGGGTACTGTTAGACTCCTTCAAATATTTAGTATCTAAGGACTTAGAGACATGGGATTCCTCAAGCTCTTCCCCTCTTTTGAAAGGGTTTTTCACACACCCTTTGCAACCTTTATCAACTTTAGGGACAAGCTCCTCCTCCTGGATTTCATGGTTGGAGTGGGAGGTGGAATGAGTGGGATTGTTTTTTTTCGAAGGGGAATCCTCCTAGGTGACCTCCTGAATAACTAGGAGAGGTTGGGGTGGAGGGAAAACAACCTTATGGAAGTGATAGAGATAGTGCAAGAGACCTTGATGGAGAATAGGGGTCAGTTTTTCAAAGTTTTCCCTAATATCCAAGATATTGCTTTCAGTGGAATGAAGGAGGTAAAAGGCAATGGAGATGAGGTCCCTATTTTTGATGTGATTGAGAAAAGGTAAATGGTAACAGTAGAACACCATAAATTTACCTTCCAGGGTGAAATACTTCATCACAATGAGGCACAACTTGGGCCATAATTTTGGAAGCTCCGCATGCTTGAAACCCCTCGACTTCCTTACAAGATTCTCCCTAGCTCTGAAGAATTGGCTAAGGTTGGTAGGGTTCAGTGTCCTACTAGTTTTTTTATACTTTCTTCCTTCCATAGATAGTCCTGTCACCTTAGCAATGACCTCCTCATTAATCTAGAAATGAATGCCCCCAACATAAAATTTCCTATTGTTCTAGGATGAGATGAACTACTTGGATATTTATTCATCATGTCTTCCCTTCATGCACTCCATGAAACCCCATATACCACTCTCTTTATAGTAGTGGGTCACCAGAGGGTTGGAGGTGAAGGCCTCATCAATCTTATTTGGTTCAATGCATAAAGTATTACCTCCCATGTTGATAGTCTCCTTATCCTACGCCAGAATTTCCTGAGAATGAAAGGGTTGAGCTTTCTGAAAGAGAGTATTAAACCAGTTGTTTTGAATTAGCCATTTTGATTAAAAAAAATTATACTCAAAAGGTAGCCTTTGGTGCTTTTTTGGGAGCTGGGCTTCATACGGTGATATCCATCGAATCTCCAAGTGCCATAATTAGCAGTTATGTCAGAGCTGCAATTAGTGTCCCTATTAGCCAAGAAAACCTACTGATGCAGACAACTATCTTTCCACATGTATACGCATGAAAGGAAATTATGATCCTTTATGGGTTTTTGGGCATTCTTATTCATAATGAAAAAAATTTTCAACTTACGCTAACACGTAATCAAGGTAGGGCCTTTAGTAATGATGATAGCCTGGCTCATTTTAAATTCTAGTGATACCATTTATTTCCTCTCCAATCAGTTGCTGAGTCACCTTAGGTAGTTCACTGACCACCTTCCAATTACTTAGTTTGGTTTTCTTGAGACCAATATCAGCCATCAAATCTGCCACCACATTTCCCTCTCTATACATGTGAGAAATCTTGCATTGGAGATTGTTGAGGAGGTCCTAAATTTCTAGAATAATGGGGTTAACACACCACCTCACATTAGCTCTTCTTTTGATTGCCTCCACCACCACTTTGGAATCCCCCTTAATTTCCAGTAGTTTGATATTCATTTTGATGGAAAATTCAATCCCCCATAGAAGAGCCATGCCCTCGGCTTGATTGACAGTGCAGTTATTAAGCAATCCCGCATACGCTAAGAGGAAAGTGCCATTATGGTCCCTTAGCACACCTCCCCCACCATGGGTGACGTTATTAGCTGCCCCATTGAAGTTTAATTTGGTCCAGCCTCTAAGCGGGGCAGCCCATCTGGTAGCTTTTCTAGCCATCAACTTGGAGTCATCAAACTTGGAGAAGCCAGTCAGAAGGTTCCATTTATCAACCATTTTGATTTCCTAGGTAGAGGGGGTGCTGAGGGGAATTTCCACTTAGCCATGTTGGCATTCTCGCATAGGAGCTTGGTTCCAAGATAGAGGCAAGTCTCAGGTGGGATACTAGACTCCCTAAATATCTTGTTGTTCCTTTCCTTCCAAATAGTCCAGCAGATGTGAGGAGGTAGAATTTTCAAAAGGAGCTAGAGGAGGGGATGATTGGAGGGAGATCTCTAGTTGGTGAACTAGTGGACATCATTACCCAAATCCCATGAGACTCCTAACTTGCCAATGAATTCCTACCAAATGTTAGCGGCGTAATCACAGTGTATGAATAGGTAGTTCATTGTTTCCTCCTCCTTTTTGCATAGGACACACCTGCTTTCCATGGAGAAGCCCTTTTTTATAAGTTTTTCCTAAGTTAAGACTTTACCATGCATAAGGGTCTACTAGAAGAAATTGATTTTTGGTGTGAGCTGAGGGATCCACACCTTCATCCAGTCCCCTAGATTATTCTCTTCCTTCAGAAGTAGGTTGTACGCAGTTTTGACTAAGAAGGTACCAGCTTGGGTAGGGGCCCAAATGATGGAATCTTGGCAACTAAGACTCTGGATTCTAACATTCCTCAAGATTTCCATAAGATCATTAGTCAAGTATTGAAGATCTAGTTTATCCCTGACAAGATTAGATATATCCCTCCAATTCCTTCCAGCAATGTAGTCAAAAGTTCTCTTGCCAAGGACAAGCCTGAGGTAGTCCATCAGGGGGTTGAATCTACTACCAAGGTTAGGGTAGTTCATAATCCAATAGTCATTCTAAAATCTAATGGATCTCCCATTTCCAAGCTACCAGAAAGAACATTTAGAAAGAAAGGTTTTGCATTTGCAGATGTTCACCCAAAGTTTGGAGCCACTGGGGAGGTCATTATCATGATACATTATCCCATAGGGATGTCCTTGAAATTTCTTAGCTTCCATTATCTTGCACCAATTCGCTTTCCTTTCTATGAGTTTCTAGGCCACTTTCATGGTAAGGGCTCTATTCATCAAGCCAATTCTCTTCAGGCCCAAACCACCCAGACTTTTTGGGAGACAAAAAGTATCCCAATTGACCAGGGACATCCACTTTTTTTCTTTCGAGCCAGCCCAATAGAAAGTTCTCTAAATTTTTTCTAATTTTTCTGCCATGTTTTTGATCTTGAAGAGAGATAGAAAGTAGACCGGGATCCCCTGGAGAGTGGAAGCCACCAGTTGAAGTTTACCAGTGTTTCTTAGGATCTTCCCTTTCCATCGAACAAGTTTCCTTTGGGTTCTTTCTAGGATGGAGTTCCAAAATGCCTGGGACACCTCTTTAACTGTGAGGGGGAGACTAAGGTAGAAGGGAGACCAAGTGAGGTGAATTGTTATGTAATAGTTATTAAATAGATAAAATAGTTTGGTGTGTTAACAAAATTCAATTTTTTAATATGTTTTTGATTTAAAATCTAAAAAGTGGTATCAGAGATGGCCTTAGCCTAGCTCTCTCATGAGAGGGCCTAGCATCTAAGACTATGAATGTGATTTTCTAAGACTCTCCTGGGTATGTTTGGAGATTGTAGTAGTTAAGATTGTTTATGAGTTTATCAAGTTATTAATTGAAGCAAAAGGGTGAAGAATTGACATGTGTAGATGTTAGCCTCAAAAGAGTGAGGTTGCTGATGTTTGTTTGTGTTTTTTATTGTACTAAGAGGTTCACGTGAAGAGCCTATGTGAGAAGTTTAATAACTATATTTTAAATGTCACATAATTATTGGATGTACGAAGGATGAGAATAAGAAAGTGCGAAGATTACCAAAGAAAGGGATGCATAAGACATGGTTAGGATCCATGCCATTGATCTGAGTGAGAGGTGATTGAGAAAAAGGTGTTATGAGATGATTTCATCCACATTATGAATGTGGTCTATATATGGAAGAAGTCTACATATGAGGTAGACAATGTTGCAAGCATTACAACATGTGGTGAGACCCTTTTGTCAAATTAATGGCAATCGAGAAAGAAATGATTATCAAGTTGAGATTGAAGCCCAATTTTATTTAACTTTTGCATATATCTTTCAGTAGTGTGCAATGACAATCAACAAGAAGAATTGTATGCAAATGAAATGTCACAAGTTTTCTCTTTGGTAGAGAAAGGAAAGGAAAAGTTTGTGATCTCTCATGAAGGAGAGAGATTGGTACTTATGTAAGAAGTCTACCTTGTGGGTCTATAAGACTTGGCATAATAGTGATGACAATTTTGCACAATGAATTGCATAGATTCAGCTTGTGAGTCCACTTAGCATCAAAGGAGAGTATGTTGGATAATGATGCAAGTGTGCAACTTGAAATAGAAATAGTAATGTCAAATATGCGATTGGAGTTTCCAGAAATAACTTCTTAATTGGTTTGTAGCTTTTTTAGTAAATTTTAATAAATGACAATTAGATGTTTTTGAAGTTTCTTTATAGGTCATGTAGTGAATTCTTGTGTTTTTAAAGGGTGTAGCCTCTATAAAGACTACCTTTTTATATTGTTTATGTAGATAGAAAATATAACCTCTTTAGTAAAGTAAATCATAATATAATAGATATTGAATAAATAAAATAGTTTGATGTGTTAAATTTAATATAATAATTTTGTGTTGATTTCAAATCTACATCCTTTCCCTTCATTTTCTTTGTGGTTATAAGAAAAAGAAAATTAATGTACAAATTAATAACCTTCAAATGTTTGTGTGCCAGCATTCAACTGCACTACCCATTTCAACAGAATACCATGCCCATGTATTGGTAGATGGTTGCATTTTATAATGGAAACTACAGTAATTGATTATTCCTAAGCTTCTCTAAGCTCTGTCTGAGCTCAACTTCATTTACAAAAATCAAACAACCTACGATGGCATCTATTCTCCAATCGAATCACCTATCACTAAAACAATCTATGCCATCTATTCTCCCATCGCATCTCTTATCATTGCTACCTCCTTCCAATGCACTTGATGCACTATAGTGCTATCTTCTCATGTGCAATGGTACTAAGATCGACATTTCTTCTCATATGCAACCATCCAAGAAGTCAGTGGTAAACGTAAAGGCTATATCTCCAGACAATTTCTCTATATTCTCCTTCCTTTCTTACACTGGTACCTTATGATAAATATAGAGGTGAATGTTTCAATAGATTCTCCTAAAGAACTAAAAATGTTTTGTGAAAATGAGAGCAGACGTCATTATGCAATCAATCAAAGTTGAGCAATTGATATACCTGTATTAAGATCCATGTAGCTAACAATATGAACAATATAATGATGTAGTTACCATTTATGCTAACATATTAGATAGTCATTTAGCTAAACAATCAGCCACCTTGTACCATTTTTTTAGGAATATTGAAAAAAATGTAGTCTAAATTAGGAACTAGATACAATGTGTATTTGAGAATAAAAGCCAAGTACTTGGAAATACTTGTAGAAGTAGAATAGTCAAAACCATAAAATCTATTTTACAAACAATTTTTACATGTGTTGGGGATTTTTCTTGCATGAATCAAATGTCTTAAATGATTCCTTGAAACTAGGTTCCTAAACTAATTCAAACAAGAGAAAGACCTAATTATTGAGGATTGGATAAGATCCTCCTTCATTTTTGAGTTCCACATACTCAGACAGGTATTACCTTTTGATGACTACTGATTACACAGTATTATATTCAGTGGACATTGATTCTCTATTTATCCTTCTAATGTATCAATCTATAAAACACTCTCTATATGACCAAGATCAATTTGATGCTGAGCCTAACCAAGCAAAATATGATTTCAAATACAGCAAGGATCAGTGATTTAAGGATTCTCATCCTTCTTCCTTTTAAGGAGGGGCAACCTAAATGATTCTCTCTTCAAGGAATCAAAAAAATAAGAACTGTACTACTTAGAAATAGTTCAATCTATTTTGTGTAGTAAACATGAAATAAAAAAGTACTGGTAAATGATATGAAAGTTTCAATATTCTTTTTAAGAAATATGAAAGATAAAACTATAAGAAACAAGTACTAAACCAGTGCCTTATCCAATGGGCAAAAGAAATTCAAATGAAAATCAACAAGATAATTCTAAAGGAAATACAACAGTACGCCTTACATACTATCTGTAAATTCAAGTAGATTGCCTTACAAACTACTCTATTAACCATGCACTGTTATCATCAACAATCCTTATAGTTATGTTTACCCTTTGAAATGAATTATGAGAAGTTTAATTCTTTCCTTGAAAGAAACTCATAATCAATTAAACAAGTTTCTTTACAACTGGTATATTTTAAATGCCTAACATATAAAACATACAAGAGTACAACATAAAGGTAAAGAGACAACAACAATATATGGCAGAAGTTGCAGTGTATTTGTATTAAAATCAACTTGCCAATTACATTCAAAATTCAATTACTCAGAAGGTCAAACACAAAATTTGGAAGTCTGCTTCAAAGCAATTCTGTTCAATCTTTTCTATTATCTTTCAACCCCTCAAAATGAGCTTTAAAACCCTATTTATACATCTTCAACCATCTTGGAATTCTCTTATCAATGAGAATGCAACAACCTTTGGATGGTTGAAAACCCTAACCCTAAGAGCATAAGAGACAAATCATAAAAAACAAAATAGAACAAGCCCTCAGGTGGTGGAAAGGCAAAACATTCTTGGATTGTTCTGCATCTTGGATTGTTGATAAATGACACCTTTGTCTACGAGTATTCATGATAGCTACTTTAGTTATAACAAGATATGGTGACCGCCATCCGGCTAATTTACACCATTCTTAAATGATAGCTTATCATCCTTGTATTTTAGGCTCAGGTGTCACATGCTCCAGATGTCCTCCTTGCTCATCATCCAAAATGTCCAAGTCAACTACAGTGGATTTAACTTTCTTGGGCTTTGTTAGCTCATCCCATGGAGTTACTTCTTCCTCTAACAGCCAATTAAAGTCCTAGACAAGTTGTAGTTGTTCTTTTTGTCTTTCCCACATGGCATCTGTAACTACCTTGACATTTGTTATGAACTTGGTGAGATCTGTCTCTACCTTAATAGCTTCATCCAAGGTTTTATTGAAGCTCTCCAAATCAAATTTATTTTCTTCACCTAAAAATGCCTCCTTCCTAGGCAATAAAAGATCAACATCTGACCTCCACTGATCAAGGCTCTTTATGACTCCATCTTCATTCTTTATAGAAGGGATAAACTTGTTGGAACAGGAGCTGAGCATGGCTATCTTAGCCTCAATCAAATTCACCTTACCCTTAAAAAGTGGTAATATGGCTTTAATTATAACTATCTCCTCACCAACCCTCACAACTGTCTCTGGGATATCACTTCTCAAAGATTGAACAAATGCCAATTTCTCAAAGAGTGGCACTCTGACAAACGAAGTGGCATGATACCCACTCAAAATTTGTAAATAATTATCAACTTCTACCTATAATTCTGGCAACATGCTATAAGCATTAAAAATAAGATCAAATTTATCTTTAATTACATGTATCCTATGCTGTAGAATATCTAACAGGGCTTGCAAGATAGCCTCATTCTTTTCCTCATTTATCTTGTTCAATTTTGTAGCCACCTCTTAATTTATCATTACTGGTGCTATTGGTTGCTTAGGAGGTGTAGGGGCTTTCACAGGAGTATTCATGATTTGGAGCTCTAAGTCTTCTAGAGACTTTTCTAATGCTTTCACCTTTATTATTCTGAGATCTCTGTCCCTCAGCAATGCGCTATAATCCTCCAAAAGAGAGCCATACCTCTCTGAAAGCTACCTTGTTTTATCCTCATTCAATTTAGCAAAATGGGTTAATACTTGAGAAATCTCAAGATCCCCTATATTGTGGATAGACCACACAATCTTGTCTCCCTCCATTTTCTCCTTCACATTTAAAACTGAAGGCTTTTTATCCTTAGGGTATAAGCTCCATAAGGCTAACGCTTGATTTTTTGGGCTATACCCAAATCCTTTGATAATGTCCCCCACTTGAGTTTCTGAAGACAAAGTGATGTCTTCCTTCCTTTTAATCTGATCAATTATAAAATTTGAATATAAATTCCATCCAGGCACAAGTAGCATGTTTCTCTCTTCACCAACTATTTGGCTTCATCTTGGGTGAAATTTTTAGCCTCAGGATCATACTCCCTCAATTGTTGGACTACCTCTTCTGGTACCTGACCCTCCTCAGTGATCTACATAGTAGATGCAACTTTTTTGTTGCTTGTGCCAAATCAAAAAGATCTTGAATTCCTCAGACTTAATAAAACTATCATCCTTCAAGAAGGAATCTTTTTCTATCATCCTTTCATCTTGGCATAGGGCCAAGGGCAATTCAACCTATGGTTGCACAACTTTTTGCTTCCTCTTTTCCTCTCTCACCTTCTTTCTAATTTGATGGTGATGTACACCAATTCCAAGGAAGAGGGCTCTGATTTTATCTTTTTTCTTCAACTAAGAAGATTCACCCACTAGCATCTTCTACTTCTTTGTAGGTGGTTCACTTGTATCATGAGAGCTACTGAGCTTAGCTAAATCAACTACATTTTCACCATGTTGGTGCCCTTCCATCATTATTATTTCTAAGGAAGGGATGCCATGTATAGAGTAGCCATCACTACCATCTTCATCAAACTCTGATTTAGAGTGGGGACCCTTCTTCCTATCAGTATCATCAATTTTATCTTCCAAACCTCTCATCGGGTTGTGGAATTGAGCCATCATTTTCCCAAGTCTCTGAAGATAAGGCAGATTAGGGAAGAAACCACTAAATGCCAATCCATTTTGCCTGAGTCGCTTCTCCATAGCATATTATTTATTTATTTGATCTACAATCCTCACCACCTCCTCATCCTCTATGATGTTCCTAATTGCATCTTCTTAAGGATACTCCTCATGTCTTTTATTGAATGGAAAGGCGGTCATGTAATATTTCCTGGCAGCAACTATCAATCCTTCAGTATCCACATACCGATAGGGAGTAACATGCATCCCAAATTGTCCCAACCAATCATTTAATTTTCTAAAAGCATTTTTTCCTATGGTGATATTATGCACTCTGAAGTGGCTTGGGGTGAAAGTACCCTTCCTGTGAGAGGCTAAATTCTCCTTCTCAGTGAGCATTAGCTACCAAATAAACTCAAGAAATGCCACCCTTGGTGGAACGAAATAAGGTAAAAGGTGAGGAGGCTGAGGGAAACCATATACTTGAATCATTGTATATGCCTTTTCATAATATATGTCACCCCAATTGTGACCCTTATTCCATTTGTCATAAAATTGTTGAGGCCTCACTACTTGCAAAACTTTGGTAGGGAGCCTAGAAATGTTAACCCCCAAGCTGAGGAGAATAGGCCTAACAATCCAATTTTCAAAAACACAAAAATCACTCCTTGTAGACGAAGGAATCCAAGCTCTTAATCAAAACTGAAGAGGATTTGGCCATCCCCTATATGTCATATGTGGCTCAAGATTGTCCATGTTCACAATATCATAATTAAAAAACAAAATGAGATGCATCAGCGAAGAGTAATGCAAAAACCTAGGCAAGGAACCAAATCAATCCACATGCTACTTCAGAGCTACCAACCCCTTGTGCATTCTCTCGATTATGAAACCAATATAATCATATCCCTTTGTTGCATGGATACTTTGAGAGTCCAATATCAGCATCAAGATATTAAAAGGGATCATCTCTCCTGCATCAATTCCTAGTACATTGCACAAACCATAACCAATATACTTTACGTAAAATTTGAAATCCTAATAACAATATGGGAGAGTTGACCCGGCAATTGGTGCAATGTAGTTCTGGTTCTCCCATGGCACATGATTTTGAATTTCCTTCGAGACTACAATAGATTCTCTGATATATCTATTAGCTAAATCTTGCAATTTTATCTCTATCGCCATAGGGAACTAGATACCAAAAGCCCTAATAAAAGAATTTCTTTCTAGGGTAACCAGAGGAGAACCATCACTCTTCCTAATTATTTTGGATAGAGGGTCATAATTACGTGATAAGACAATTAGGAGATCAACATCAAGAAAAACCTCAGGAACTATTAGCTTTGCTAGTCTTGTTGTCCAAGGGTTTGATAGGGGAACAGGAATCTCAACATTTTTTGTGAAAATACTTAAAAAAACACATCCCTGAGACCTCTGGTGTCTTGGCATCTCTACAAAAAGTAAATTCATCATCAAAACATTCATCACTCACATTATTATTTTGTGATGAACACGACAACAAGATGAGGAACTCATCTGAGAAGCTCTCTTTGGCCTTCTCCCTAGCACCCTTACCGGTTGAAGATTCACCTCCTGTTTGTCGACTCATCTTGTCTACAAATTTAATTTTTTTGCAAATTCTGGATGCCCTGATCTTTGCAAATGCTCAGAAAATATTGTTTCTCTAGTTCTCTGAATGCTTGGTTAATTGAAATGAATAGAGAACAACCATACATATTCAACCATATTGAATGCAAAAATCTATTGGAGATCGAAAAGCAGAAACCATGTCACTTCATCATTATTTGGCATGCTCAGAACTTCAATTCACTAGCCATGGATGAGAAGATGACATGTATTTAATTTTGACCTTCTGGTGATCTAGCGGCAATACAATCTTTGTAGTCACTGGAGAATCTGGCACCATTTCAAAATTTATAGAGATCTAGCGACTGAGAAAATTTAGTCATATAATAGCTTACATTTTATTTGGAGACCTAGCGACAATGAGAAATCATAGTCACTGAAACATTTGAGACCTTTTGAAATCATATGGCGATCTGACGCCAAAGACAAATTAAAATTTTTATATTGAGATTTTGTGACAAAGCGCCACAGTTTCAGTCACTAAAAAAATATTTAATTTTGAAATTATCTTGAGATTAGGCAACAAAGGGCCATCATGAGACTTGGCAACCATAAAACACTTCCTAGTCGCTGAGTTCGATTGACTATTCAAACTTCTTCCTAAGATCTCTGGACTTGACCATCTGGAGATCCAGTGACCATAGTTTATTTCTTAGTCACAGAAGAAATATTTCCCTTTTCAAGATCACACAACTAAGATTACTTTCAACTTCTATTATGAGATCTGGCAACAATAGGCAAACTCTTGATCGCTGAAAGCCTTTCATATCTTGAGTTTGGTATTGAGACTTCGCGACCGCCACAAGATCAAACTTAAATCAATGGTTAAAAAGATGCAACTTACTAACTTTCTTTTAACTCAAAAAAATCTAGAGATCATGCGACTATATGCATCTTCCAGTCGTGAAACACTTTCTCTAATCTTGGTTAAAATTGGAGACTCGGTGAATACCCCTACTCTCTGAGTCGCTGAATCATTTTCTAAATTGTAGTTCAGTTCTAAGATTATATGCTATCCATTGATCAAATCTTCATCTTATGGCCCAGACTGAGTCTTCTGATCCTTTATAACTTGACCACCGCATCAAGAGATCTAGAGATAACTGTGTTGCTGGGTCGCTGACGGCCTAGAAAATAACTGCTAGGAACTAGAGAAGACGCGATTGAAAAATACCAAGTCACTAAATGGAGGAAATAACCACATGAAAACATAGAGACTTAGTGATAATCATAGAATATAGACCACACATATATTTAGAGACTCAGCGACCAAAGAGAAATTCATAATCACTGAAAAATACTTCACTTTTAAAATTCATTCAGAGACAACCTGACCAAAGGTAATTTTAACTTAGAGATGGCATGACTATAGTTGTTCTCACAAATTTATCAAAGTAGTTGCTAGATCTCGAAAAAACATATAGAGACTTGGAGACTAAAAGCAATAGCTAGGTTGATTAAAGATAAAGAATATTCCAAAGTTATTTTGAGATTAGGCGACAAAGGGTTTTTAGGAATCACTAAACTTTTAGGACTATGCCAATTTGGTTAGGAGACTGAGCGACTTGGCTGAGGAAATACAAAGCACACATGCCTTTAAAAAAGTTTTAAGTGACCTGATAAAGTAACAGAAAAATAGAAGGTTGAAAGGTTAAATTAGGGCTTTTGGAATTTTTTAGGGAAAAGGGTCTGAAACCTAAGTTTATTCACCTAGGACTGAAAATTTTACAAGAGAGACTAGACAAGAACTCAAAATTTTGATCAGGAAAACATTGAGACCAGAAATACTACCAACAGTGGTTCTATCTGAGGATGTTTAAATGAAAGTTTAAGCAAGGACCACAGATCTCTGGGACAACAAACCAAAACCAGACTAACCTGAAATAGGAATAGAAACACACAACCTAGAAGGAAACAAACCTATACAAAATTTACAAGATATTTACATATGCATGAAAATCAAAAAAATAGTTGAAGAAGGGCTTCAAGAATTGCCTGTGCACTGGAAATTCAAAAATTTCATCATCCATATTCTTCAACAAGTAGGAATATTTCCCAAAACCTTCATGAATTACATAGGGACCAAGCCATAATGATTCAAACTTTTTATGTGTCCCTTTTTTCTTCTGCTCTCACATTCCATTAAAGCACTAGGTCATCTTTTTTGAATTTTCTAGTAGTTGCTCTCTTGTCAAAAAGGTACTTCATTTTCTGTTGCGACTTGATGTTTCTCTTTTGACTTTCCCTTCTTAGCTCATCTAATTCAGTCAATTGCATGATCCTATCCTACATTGGATCTGAGACATCCAATTCCTCATCTTGAATAAACTAATAAACTGGAATTAAATTATTTATAGGTAACCTTGACTATAGACCGTATACAAGTTCAAAGGGAGACTTTCTAGTAGCTCTCTTCACTGTAATCCTATTTTCCCATAGGGCTAGCTTCAACTTCGAATGCCAAGCTCTCTTATTTTTCTCGAGTGTTTTCTTTAGGATTGTCAGAATGCTTTTGTTGCTGGACTCAGGTTGTCCATTTGCTTGAGGGTGATAAGGAGATGAATAAGATGTCATGATTTCATTATCTTTACAAAATTCCTTGAATTCATCTGATCTGAAACACATTGCATTATCTATGATCAATTTCATGGGGACACCAAATCTAGTCAAAATATTGTCTAATAAGAAGTCAATCACTATTTTACTTGTTGCCTTCTTTGTGGGAATGGCCTCTATCCATTTTGTGAAATAGTCAGTTGCAATAACTACACAACTGTGTCCTCCACTAGATTTCTTAGCAAATTCACTTATGAAATCCATTCCCCACATGGAAAATGGTGCCTCAGTAGTTATTGGATTTAACAATAGTGCTCTTGAATATTTTAATTTAGAAGCAAATTTCTGACAGGCTTCACATTTTTTAACAAATGGAAAAGAGTCCTTAAACAATGTAGACCAGAAATAACCTACTCTCAAGATCTTATGGGTAGTAGTCTTCGCTAAATAATGCCCTCCACAAACACCAGCATGCATTTCACTCAAAACCTTTTCTGCTTGACACTTATCAAGGCAAAAAAGAAAAAAACCATCTCTATTTTTCCAATTCAAGTCCCCTTGTATCAATGTATATTTATGAGCTTGCAATTTTAAAGATCTCTTTTCATTATCTGTCATATATTCTCAGCATTTGGCATTCTTAATGAAATATACAATGTCAGCATAGTATGGTTGCAATTCAATACTTCTTATTGTCATATCTGAAATTCTTTCATTCTTAACCTAGACTAAATCCATGTTCTCTTCAGTCATTAATCTTGCCAGGCCTTTTCCTCTTACCAGCTTGGTGATATGGATTTCTAAATTGAATTCTTGAATCCTAGTGATCCACTTGCATCTCTTACCAATAATTTCAGACTGAGTAAGGACATCCTTTACTACTGCATGGGAGACATATGCAATGACCTTAGCACAAACCAGATAAGGTCTGAAGGATTTTACTACTTTTACCAGTGCATATGCCTTATTCTACATCATCTCATAATTTAATTCAGCAGCTTGCAAAGACTCACTAAAAAATGCAATTGGATGTTCAAAACCTTCTTCATCCTTTTGCAATAGTACAACGGCAATAGTATGAAATGATGCAAAAGAGAAAAGTGAAAAAGGCTTAGTATAATCAGGAGACTTCAGTACAGGTGCCTCTTGAACCACCTTTTTTATTTTATCAAATGCACCCTAAGCTTCAGTAGTCCATTGAAACTTTACATCTTTCTTGAGCAACTTCACTATTGGTTTGACAATTTCAGCAAAATTGGCAATGAACCTCCTAACAAAATTGATTTTTCCTAAAAAGAATTGCACACCCTTGAGATTTTTAGGTGCAGGGACCTTCTTGATGGCTTCCACTCTTGCTGGATCAATTCTAACTCCTTCCTTTGATACAATGTGTCCTAGCAATTTTCCTTCCTTGACTACAAAGTTACATTTCTTTGGATTCAGAGACACGCCATATTCTAGAGCTTTGTTGAAAATCTTTTCTAGATGTGAACAATGATCATCAACCCACTTAGAATAAGTAGTTAGGTCATCCTGGTACACAACCATAAACAAGTCTATATATTCTTTGAAAGCAACATCCATGGCTCTTTGAAAAGTTGCTCTAGCATTTCTGAGGCCAAATGGCATTCTAACATAGACATAAGCTCCCCAAGGTGTTGTAAATGCTATTTTAAATTGCTTAGATTCCTTCACCAACACTTGGTTATACCCAGAGAAACCATCCATCATGGACAGTAATTCACATCCAGTGACTTTATGCAACATTTCTTCCATGTTGGGCAGAGAATAGTTGTCTTTCAATGATGCAACATTTAAGTTTCTAAAGTCCACACACAACCTAATATCCCCATTCTTCTTTCTTACTAGGACTAGGTTAGACACCCAAGTTGAATGCCTTATAGGTTGGATTATTCTTGCATCACTTAACTTGACTAGCTCCTGCTGCATTTTAGGAGCCAATAGTGGCTTAATGGGTCTTTGCTTCTGCCTAAATGGTTTAACGTCTTTCTTTAATGGGATTTCATGTTGGAAAAGGTCTTCTCTATAATCTTTTAGGTCATCATAGGACCATGCAAACATGTGCTTGTGTTTCCTTAACAACTTTATCAGATTATATCTCAATTGAGGGGCTAATCCCTTCCCAATATAAACCATTTGAGGTGCATTATGTGATCCCAAATTTACTTCCTCTAGATCATCTACCTTAGCATTACTTGCTTTTAACATGTAATCCTCTTGACTACTATATAGTGCTTTCAACTCAGTTAAACCATTTGGGGTATGATTTGAACTCAACCAGATTACCTCATTTCCCATGATCATGTCCTTGCCCTCAATTTCCTCAACCAATGTGTTGCAGTCTATAATTTAACCCTCATATATGTCAAGGCATTGAATGAATTTCAAAATGTCATGATCATCCTCAAAGACCTGCCAATTGTAAATGTTGTCTGAGACAATTGGCCTACTTTTTATTTCAACTATTGATACTCCAAGAAAAGTTGAATCATCTCTCTTTAAAGAAACATTGGCCTAAAAATCAGCCATTATGTTCTTGGATCTTTTTTCCCAACAAATATTGAAAGCATCAAACATTTCAATCTGATCCTAGATTACATGTTTATACAGTTTTAATCTATCATTCTTGACAGCATATTTAGATTAAATTCCACCACAAGTTCAGAATCACCAAAAACCTTTAAACATTTTATCCCATGTTTGATGGCAATATTCAATCCCAATAATAGTGCTTCATACTTAGCAATATTATTTGTGCATTGAAAAGTTAACGAGAAGGAATACTTAAAAGTGGTACTTGATGGAGATATGAGTAGAACCCAAGCTCCTGAGCCTTCTTTCAAGAAAGCTCCATCAAAATACATCTGCCATAATCCATTTTTTTGTTCTTTCAATTCCTAAGTTAGTGGGTTTGAATTTTCCTTTTGTGAAATGGCCTTTTCTACTCTAAAATTTTCCATGTCAACATCCACACAATAGTTCAATTCATTCATTTTGGTTAGTTCAATCATGTGTGGGGTTCTGCTTTCTCTGGATAATTACACATTGTTGCCATCAATATTGAAAGTTGCAAAGGATAAATCACACTGGATACTACCTCACATTGAAGCACTCCATTTTCTTGATAGTAACATTCCATAATGGGGTGGGATATCAACCACCAAAACACTCATAGTTAGCATCTTGTTAGGGAAAGCTGCCAACCTATAAGGAAATGCTTTTATAGTACCAATAACAAGGACTTCTCTTAAATCCATAGCCTGAAACCTCCCATGAGGTGTATCCACTTTCAAACCCAAGGATTTCATTATTTCTACAAGCATAATAGTATTGGAGGCTCCTGAATCAATCATACAATTTTATAACAACTTTCCATTTACTATTAGAGACAAAAAGAAAGGGTCAATAGTTCCTATCATAGTATTAACAACATTAGTTTCCAAATAAATCTGAGGGATCTCAGAAATAATTTCCCCACACTGGTTTTCATTTGAATCACTTGCTGCAACAACTATTTTACCAACCTTGGTGGAACTTTGGGCATCAGAAGGAAGAACTCCATTTACCCAACTCAAAGCCTTGTCTTTATGCTCTTCTATTCTTATCATTTCTAATATGGGGACTTTAATAGTAATTTGTGATAATAGTTTTCCTATGTCAACTGGAATATACTTGGGGTCAACTATATCTTGCTTAATGATAATACCCTCCTTACTTTCTTCATGTTCTATAAGGCCATACTGATCCTTATTCAGGGTTTTGACCTCCTTTTGGGCAGAAACAACAATTTCCCGAAGAGGTTTATGCTTTACTCTATAAGTCACATTGGGAGGAGAAAATGTGACATTCTTCTTGATCTTAGTCTTGCTAACAACATCTGTAGCCTTATTTTTGTCCTAAGTTTGCTTGACATCTCTATCTGACTTTTTGATAAATATACTAGATGACTTTTGACTTGAATCACCCACTACCCTATTTCTTA
Organism: Chamaecyparis obtusa; assembly: GCA_027943335.1. Classification (NCBI taxonomy): domain Eukaryota; kingdom Viridiplantae; phylum Streptophyta; class Pinopsida; order Cupressales; family Cupressaceae; genus Chamaecyparis; species Chamaecyparis obtusa. Next base: position 25,801 of record BSBK01006708.1, read on the forward strand.
AGTTGTAGTTACTTTTGGCTTGGGTAACCATATCTATTGTGATTTGTGCAATTTATTCATCAAAAGGTCTTCTCAACACCACTAATCCATCATTTCTTAAAGTGTTGCACTGGACTATATCCAACTGACTGTCTTCTTCATCAGAAAACACTTGTTGATGGTAAACCTCATTTTTGGTTTGGGAGCTACCAACATCTTGGCCTTCATCTTCTTTAGTGGAATCCATTTCATCATATATGTATGAAGAAGTCATGCCACATCCTTGATCATCATAAGACTCTTCGTTGCTATTTTTTTGTTCTTTATCTGCAGAGACACTTTAAGCAACTGCACAGTAATAGGGGTCATGAGGTGATTGGTAGGCAATGCACCAGGGAACATCATCATTCATATTTACTGTATTTTTGTGCAAGGGGTCCGGGGTCTTATCATTTGGTTTATCCTTTCTTTTAGGAAGCACTGGCTTCCCATCTTTGCACTAAGTGTTGTAAGGATAGTTCTGCATTCTTGGTAACTTGTTAAAGTTATTGAAGGATGGTCTATCATTTCCCTGCACTCTACTATTTCTTGCTTCACTGGGCTTTAAATATTTTATTGCATTCAAGATTTGCTTCAAACTATCTTCATCTTTTGGTTTTGTGTCAGATTTCCCTAGTTCATTTCTATTTGAGATTGGAGGTTTATAATCATCCCTTCTTCCCAACTTCCCTAATATACTTCTATTGCTTTCTATATTAATAGCCAGTTTGTAAGCTTCTACAAGATTTCTAGGGTTCTTTTCTCTCAAAAGATATCCCATTTTTGAATCAAAAGCATTGAGGTATGTGACCAAACAAATCTTGTCATCTAGCCGGATAACTTGCAATAATTTGTGCATAGCTTTCTGAAATCTAACATTGAACTCAACAACACCCTCATTTGGGTTTTTCTTGATGTTGTTGAATTCATTAAGCATGAGACCTTCATTGGTTTTATCACCATATTGTTCTTTGAAAAAATGCTTGAACTAATCCCATGAACATATGCTAGCATGAGGTAAATTCCTAAACCAATCTCTAGCATCTTCAGTGAGAGATTGAACAAAAAGCTTCATGATCACATCATCAGGTTCAATGTTGTAGTCATCTATTACATCAATGAAACTTTTTGAATGTTCTTCACAAGTGACTACATTGCTTCCAGTAAATTTTGGAAGCTTTTTCCTAATTTCATTAGGGATGGGATTTGGTAGCCAGGAATCCCAATAAAAACCAATTGCTTGTGTCTCTCATGGATGGATCCTATCTAAGATGGGCCAGCACTTAAAGATGTGGATGTTTGGATATTTGAAATAGTAGAAGTCTTGGGCATACCTATAGTTTTGGTAGTATTCAACACATTTGCACCTTGTGCTAGAGAAGTGGAAAGTGTATTGGTGGGTCCACAAGATTGTTTGAGGAAGTCAATCTTTCTTTTTATCTCAACTATAGTACCTTCTAGTTCTACTTTTTCCAATTCTTTTGCCAACAATTCTTGTTCTCTTTTGGCCTTTTCTAAGTCAGCGTCTAATCTTGCTGCTTGATCTAGAGACTTCTTGACAATATTTGGTTCATTTATTGAAATCCCTAAAACCTTTTGTTTACATTTGTCCCTAGGATTTCTTATTTCATAATTTTGTTGGACAAAAGGTTGCTCTTTTGTTTGTTCAGCCATATGAACATGATTTATGGCTTCAAAATCCAACAATTGCTTCTTCAATTGTTCTTCTCTGATCATAGCATTCCTAATCTTTTCCTCCTTTTCTTTCAGTCATTTTTTCCTTATTTGAATTTGCTCACAAATCTTTCTTTCCAATTCAAACACTTCTTCAAAAATTTCCTCAGAATCAGGAAGGGTTGTTTCAGATGAAGACTTTTGGGCAAGGACCTCTTCTTGCTAGTCATCTGGTATTTGGTGACCCTGTAAGGAGGGATCATGGGGAAAAGAAGGAACAAAGTCTTGTCTATTCCTACTTTGGCTTCTAGATCTTCTATTATTCCCATGGATTCCTCTCCTATGAGGTTGTGTTCTCCTTCCATTCTTTTCAGTGGGTGAATAATAATCCTCATACTAATTTAAACCCAAATCAATTGCTTCCTCATATTCCAAGGTATTTCCTTCTTGGTTTGTTTGAATAGGAACTTCTGTCCTCACATTTCCTTTTTGTTTCCATGTGAAAGACATGTCATTAATATTTTTCTCCCTCCTCATTTGACTTTGTCTTGAGGTAGCTGGGAGTTCTCCTTCTAGATTTTCTTCTGGATGTTCTTTTATCCAAGATCTTGTATTTTTATGAGTCATTATAAAACAAAGAATTCTTTATTTAGAAAACTGGTACAAAGATTTTGTAAAGAGTCACCACCCAATTTCCTTTTGGGGTTTGGAGAGAGTATTCAAGTATTCTTTGGAAGAGATTATCAATCAGGCTCCTAAAGGCAAGATATTGAAAAAAAGAAAGGACAACTCTGATCTTCAACGATGACTAACTGGTAAGAAATGAGTAGGCCAAGAGTTGAACTCAACTTGAAACTTGTGTCAGTTGTGACTTTGTATAAGATCTCATGTGGAATTCCTAGCAGAGTCGCCAATTTGTTAGGGATTTTTCTTACATAAATCAAATGTCTTAAATGATTCCTTGAAGCTAGGTTCCTAAACTAATTCAAACAAGATAAAGACCTAATTACTGAGGATTGGATAAGATCCTCCTTCATTTTTGAGTTCCACATACTCATGTAGGTATTACCTTTTGATGACTACTGATTACACAGTATTATATTAAATGGACACTGATTCTCTATTTATCCTTCCAATGTATCAATCTATAAAACACTCTCTATATGACCAGGATCAATTTGATAAAGAGCCTAACTAAGAAAAATATGATTGCAAATATAGCAAGGATCAGTGATTTAAGGATTTTCATCCTTCTTCCTTTTAAAGAGGGGCAACCTAAATGATTCTCTCTTCAAGGAATCAAAAAAATAAGAACTATACTTACTTAGAAATAGTTCAATCTATTTTGTGTAGTAAACATGAAATAAAAAAGTACTGGTAAATGATATGAATGTTTCAATATTCTTTTTAAGAAATATGAAAGATAAAACTATAAGAAACAAATACTAAACTAGTGCCTTATCCAATGGGAAAAATAAATTCAAATGCAAATCAACAAGATAATTCTAAAGGAAATACAACAGTATGCCTTACATACTATCTTCAAATTCAAGTAGATTGCCTTACAATCTACTCTATTAACCATGCACTGTTATCATCAACAATCCTTACAGTTATGTTTACCCTTTGAAATGAATTATGAGAAATTTAATTCTTTCGTTGAAAGAAACTCATAATCAATTAAACAAGTTGCTTTACAACTGGTATATTTTAAATGCCTAACATATAAAACATACAAAAGTACAACATAAAGGTAAAGAGACAACAACAATATATGGAAAAAGTTGTAGTGTATTTGTATTAAAATCAACTTGCCAATTAAATTCAAAATTTGATTACTCAGAAGGTCAAACACAAACTTTAGAAGTCTTCTTCAAAGCAATTCTGTTCAATCTTTTCTATTATCTTTCAACCCCTGAAAATGAGCTTTACAACCCTATTTATACATCTTCAGCCATCTTGGAATTCTCTTATCAATGAGAATGCAACAAGCTTTGAATAGTTGAAAACCCTAACCCTAAGAGCATAAGAGACAAATCATAAAAAACAAAATACAACCAGCCCTCAGGCGGTGGAAAGGAAAAACATTCTTGGACTGTTCTACATCCTGGATTGCTAATAAATGACACCTTTGTCTGCGAGTATTCATGATAGCTATTGTAGTTATAACAAGATATGGTGACCACCATCTGGCTAATTTACACCATTCTTAAATGACAGCTTATCATCCCTATATTTTAGGCTCAGGTGTCAGGTGCTCCCAATGTCCTCCTTACTCATCATCCAAAATGTCCAAGTCAACTACAGTGGATTTAACTTTCTTGGGCTTTGTTAGCTCATCCCATGTGGTTACTTCTTCCTCTGATGGCCAATGAAAGTCCTGGACAAGCTGCAGTTGTGCATTTTGTCTTTCCCACCTGGAATCTATAATTGCCTTGACATCTATTATGAACTTGGTGAGATCTATCTCTGCCTTAATAGCTTCATCCAGGGTTTTATTGAAGCTCTCCAAATCAACTTTATTTTCTTCACCTAAAAATGCCTCCTTCCTAGGCAATAAAAGATCAACATCTAACCTCCACTCATCAAGGCTCTTTATGACTCCATCTTCATTCTTTATAGAAGGGATAAACTTGTTGGAACAAGAGCTAAGCATGGCCATCTTAGCCTCAATCAAATCTACCTTACCCTTAAAAATTGGTAATATGACTTTAATTCTACCTATCTCCTCACCAACCCTCACAACTGTCTCTGGGATATCACTTCTCAAAAATTGAGCAAATGCCAATTTCTCAAAAATGGTGCTCTGAGAGACCAAGTTGCATGATACCCACTCAAAATTTGTACATAATTATCAACTTTTATCTGTAATTTTGGCAACTTGCTATAAGCATTAAAAACAAGATCAAATTTATCTTTAATTACATATATCCTATGTTGTAGAATATCTAACAAAGCCTGCAAGATAGCCTCATTCTTTTCCTTATTTATCTTCTTCAATTCTGCAACCACCTCTTCATCTTTCATTACTGGTGTTGTTGGTTTCTCAGGAGGTGTAGGGGCTTTCACAGGAGTACTCATGATTTGGAGATCTAAGTCTTCTAGAGACTTTTCTAATGCTTTCTCCTTTATTATTCTAAGATCTCTCTCCCTTAGCAATGCGCTATAATCCTACAAAAGAGAGCCATACCTCTCTGAAAGCTGCCTTGTTTTATCCTCCTTCAATTTAGCAAAATGGGTTAATACTTGAGAAATCTCAAGATCCCCTGTATTGTGGATAGACCACACAATCTTGTCTCCCTCTAGTTGCTCCTTCACATTTAAAATTGAAGGCTTTTTATCCTTAGGGTACAAGCTCCATAGGGCTAAAGTTTTATTTTTTGGGCTATACCCAAATCCTCTAATAATGTCCCCCACTTGAGTTTTTGAAGACAAAGTGATGTCTTCCTCCCTTTTAATCTGATCAATTATAAAATCTGAATATAAATTCCATCCAGGCACAAGTAGCATGTTGCTCTTCTTCACCAACTCTCTGGCTTCATTTGGGGTGAAATTTTTAGCCTCAAGATCATACTCCCTCAGTTGTTTGACCACCTCTTCTGGTACTTGGCCCTCCTCAGTGATCTGCACAGTAGATGCAACCCATTGTTGCTTGTGCCAAATCAAAAAGCTCTTGAATTCCTCAGACTTAATAAAACTATCATCCTTCAAGAAAGCATCTTGTTCTATCATCCTTTCATCTTGGCATAGGGCCAAGGGCAATTCAACCTCTGGTTGCACAAGTTTTTGCTTCCTCTTTTCCTCTCTCACCTTCTTTCTAATTTGATGGTGATGTACACTAGTTCTAGGGAAGAGGGCTCTGATTTTATCTATTTTCTTCAACTAAGAAGATTCGCCCACTAGCAGCTTTTGCTTCTTTGGAGGTGGTTCACTTGTATCATGAGAGCTAATGAGCTCAGCTAAATCAACTACATTTTCACCATGTTGGTGCCCTTCCATCATTATTGTTTCTAAGGGACAGATGCTATGTATAGAGTAGCCATCACTACCATCTTCATCACATTGTGATTCAGAGTGGGCACCCTTCTTCCTATCAGTCTCATCAATTTTATCTTCAAAACCTCTCATCAGGGTGTGGAATTGAGCCATCATTTGCTCAATTCTCTGAAGATAAGGAAGATCAGGGAAGAAACCACTGAATGCTAATCCCTTTTGCCTGACTCACTTCTCCATAGCATATAATTCATTTATTTGATCTGCAATCCTCACCACCTCCTCATCCTCTATGATGTTCCTAATTGCGTCTTCTTCAGGATACTCCTCATGTCTTTTATTGAATGGAAAGGTGGGCATGTAATATTGCCTAGTAGTAACTATGAATCCTTCAATATCCACATACCGGTAGGGAGCAACATGCATCCCAAGCCTATGGTGATATTATGCACTCTAAAGTGCCTTGGGGTGAAAGTACCCTTCCTGTGAGAGGCTAAATGCTCCTTCTTAGTGAGCATTAGCTACCAAATAAACTCAAGAAAGACCACCCTTGGTGGAACGAAATAAGGTAACAGGTGAGGAGGCTGAGGGAAACCATACACTTGAATCATTGTATATCCCTTTTCATAATATATGTCACCCAAATTGTGACTCTTATTCCATTTCTCAACAAATTGTTGAGGCCTCACTACTTGTAAAACTTTGGTAGGGAGCCTAGAAATGTTAACCCCCAAGCTGAGGAGAATAGACCTAACAATCCAATTTTCAAAAACACAAAAATCACTCCTTGTAGATGAAGGACTCCAAGCTCTCAACCAAAACTGAAGAGGATTTGGCCATCCCCTATATGTTATATGTGGTTCGATTGTCCATGTTCACAATATCATAATTAAAAAACAAAATGAGATGCATCAGCAAAGAGTAATGCAAAAACCTAAGTAAGGCACCTGATCCATCCACATGCTGCTTTAGAGCTACCAACCCCTCATGCATTCTCTTGATTATGAAACCAATATAATCATATCGCTTTGTTGCATGGATACTTTGAGAGTCCAATATCAGGATCAAGATATTAGAAGGGATCATCTCTCCCGCATCAATTCCTAGTACATTACACAAACCATAACCAATATACTTTACGTAAAATTTGAAATCCTTATAACAATATTGGAGAGTTGACTCAGAAATTGGTGCAATGTAGTTCCGGTTCTCCCATGGCACATGATTCTAAATTTCCTTCGCCACTACAGCAGATTCTCTGATATATCTATTAGCTAAATCCTCCAATTTTATCTCTGTCACCATAGGGACCTAGATACCAAAAGCCCTAATAAAAGAATTTCTTTCTAGGGTAACTAGAGGAGAACCGTTTCTCTTCCTAATTGTTTTGGATAGAGGGTCATAATTATGCGATAAGACAATTAGGAGATCAACATCAAGAAAAACCTCAGGAACTATCAGATTCGCTAGTCCTTGAGACCTCTGGTGTATTGGCATCTCTACAAAAAGTAAATTCATCAGCAAAACATTCATCACTCACCTTCTTATTTTGTGATGAACCTGGCAACAAGATGAGGAACTCCTTTGAGAAGCTCTCTTTGGCATTCTTCCTAGCAGCCTTACCTGTTGAAGATTCACCTCTTGTTTGTCGACTCATATTGTCTACAAATTTAATTTTTTTGCAAATTCTGGACACCCTGATCTTCGCAAATGCTCAGAAAATCTTGTTGCTCTAGCTTTCTAAATGCTTGGTTAATTGAAATGAACAGAGAACAGCCATACTTATTCAACCATATTGAATGTGAAAATCTGTTGGAGATCAAAAAGTAGAAACCATGTCACTTCACCATTATTTGGCATGCTCAGAACTTCAATTCACTAGCCGTGGCCGAGAAGATGACATGTGTTCAAATTTAACCTTCTGGTGATCTAGCAACAATAAAATCTTTGCATTCACTAGAGAATCTGGTGCCATTTCAAAAGTTATAAAGATCTGGTGACTGAGCAAATTTAGTCATATAACAACTTACATTTTATCTGGAGACCTAGTGACAATGAGAAATTATAGTCGTTGAAACATTTGAAATGTTTTGAAATCACCTGGTGATCTGATGCCAAAGACAAATTAAAATTTTTAAACTGAGATTTGGCGACAAAGGGCCACATATTCGGTCATTGCAAAAAATTTTATTTATGAAATTATCTCGAGATTAGGCGACAAAGGGCCATCACGAGACTTGGTGACCATAAAACACTTCCTAGTTGCTGAGTCCGTTTGACTATTCAAACTTCTTCCTGAGATCTCCCGACCTGACCTTCTGGAGATGCAACGACCATAGTTTATTTCTTAGTCACAAATGAAATATTTCCCTTTTCAAGATCACATGACTAAGATTACTTTCAACTTCTATTATGAGATTTGGTGACAACAGGCAAACTCTTGATCACTAAAAGCCTTTCTTATCGTGAGTTTGGTATTGAGACTTCATGACCACCACAATATCAAACTTAAATCAATGGTTAGAAAGATGCAACTTACTAACTTTCTTTTAACTCAACAAAATCTAGAGATCATGCTACTATATGCATCTTCCAGTCGTGAAACACTTTCTCTAACCTTGGTTAAAACTGGAGACTCGGCAAAGACCCCTACTCTTTGAGTCGCTGAATCATTTTCTAAACTATAGTTCAGTTCTGAGATTAAATGCCATCCGTTGATCAAATCTTCATCTTATGGCCCATACTGAGTCTTTTGATCCATTATAACTTGACTACTGCATCAGGAGATCTGGAGATAACTGCGTTGCTAGGTCGCTAACGGCCTAGAAAATAACAACGAGGAACTAGAGAAGATGTGACCGAAAAATACCAAGTCGTTGAATGAAGGAACTAACCACATGAGAACCTGGAGACTTGGTGATAATCATAGAATATAGACCGCACATATATTTAGAGACTCAGCGACCAAAGAGAAATTCATAATCGTTGAAAACTACTTCACTTTTAAAATTCATTCAGAGACAACCCAACCAAAGGTAATTTTAACTTAGAGATGGCGTGACTATAGTTGTTCTCACAAATTTATCAAAGGAATCACTAGATCACAGAAAAACATAGAGAGACTTGGAGACTAAAAGCAACTACTAGGTCGATTAAAGATAAAGAATATTCCAAAGTTATTTTGAGATTAGGTGACAAAGGGTTTTTGGGCAATTGCTAAACTTTTAGGAATATTCAAATTTCTTTAGGAGACTGAGCGACTTGGCCAAGGAAATACAAAGCACACATGCCTTTAAAAAAGTTTTAAGTGACCTGATAAAGTAATAGAAAAATAGAACGCTGAAAGGTTAAATTAGGGCTTTTTGGACTTTTTAGGGCAAAGGGTCTGAAACCTAAGGTTATTCACCTAGGACTGAAAATTTTAAAAGAGAGACCAAATAAGAACTTAAATTTTTGATTAGGAAAACACTGAGACCAGAAATACTACCAATAGTATGCAAGACTACCATGCTCTAATTAGGCTTTATGTTTTTGTGATAGATTATATTATTCGTGAAGACGTGAAAACATATGATGATTTTTTTTCACTTCCTTCTATTTAGCCCTTGTGCACTGTTATCTCTTTCTCTTTTCCATTATTATAGTGTTGTAAATTATACCCCTTTTAATTCTTCATTGCATATTGCCTCCACTTTAGCTGAAAATTGAAATTCCATATTATCTACCATCTCTACCTTATCAACTTCCTAGCCTAATTTTTTGACCATGTGGAATGGTTGTCTAAGGATAGGTGGATGTTGTTGGCAATTTGTCTGAGTTATATATCTAGATGTTGTCATTATGGAAACATATAATCTACATGAAGACCGCATATGACAAAGAGGAAGTATGACAGAGCACATTTAACAAAATTGTCTAAGTATGTGCAGTAGTTTCCTAGTGTACCCAGGAGATAGTTTTGATTGGTGATGTCAATTGGAGTAATTTTAGTGCTTGCACCCTTGAACATAGATACTATGATGACTATTGAAGACTCACCTAAGAGCACAAGTTTGTACGGCATGTATGAAAGAAGTTATGACAGTTTTACCAAAGACAGTGTTAAGCCGACAGGATAGAATATGAAGACACAATTGGTAAAGAGTTAAGGGATTATTTCTTTTATCAAAATAATGTCTTAATAATATAAAAGGGAAAACATCCTAGATGTTAACCCTTGGGTAAATATGTATTTTGTGTAAAGCTTTATGTTATGTAAAGCCGACTATAAAAGTTATTACTCCTAATAACTTGTATAAATGTAAGGCATATGAAATGTGAAAGAGAGATGTAATTTTAATGAGATAGATGATATAGTGAAAGATATTGATGCAAAGTTGTGAAAGACAAGAAAGTAGTATAAGGTTATGTACCTTACTCTATTTTGTAATCAGTAATCATTATACATTACTTTTTTGGGTAGTGGGCTCATCTTGTAATCATTTGTAATCAGTACTACCAACTCTTAGTAGGGTTGAGGCTTCTAACAAGGCCTATAGTCCCTTAATCAGGACTGAGACACTATATGCTTGTAATAGGCTCCTAACAGGGTCAACATCCTTAACAAGATACTTTTGATTAGTGGATCTTTGTGGGTACCATCCCCACCGAGGTTTTCCCTTGGCCAGGGTTTCCTCGAGAACAAATAATGTGTTATGAGCTCATTTTCTTTATTGCTATGCATGTTATTTAGTTTACTATGGTATGCATGTATTAAGCTAATCTTTTATATCCATAATTGGGTGAAAGAAAATTTTTATAGAATGTTGATTCACCTCCCCTCTCAATATTCCCTACTTCTAACAATTGGTATTAGAGCCTAGTTACTCGAAAAATAATTATTTAGAGAAAGTCTAGCAGCTTGAGTAAGATCTCTACGGATATGGATCAACTACAAAATAATCTGGATGAAGCTCTTGAATAGATTGATTTACTTACTGAAGAAAGAAATACTCTAAAAGGAAAATATGATAATGCAAAGAACCTCATTGAAAAGCTGAAGAATAAGCTGGAGGAACTGAAATTAGAAAAAGAATCTACAATTCAAGTTGAAGATTGTGATAATAATATGGAAAAAGAAAATGAGATCCTTAAACATGAACTGAAGATAGTAAATCTGAAGTTGAGTTTGAAAGATGGAAATAGCAAGAACAAAGCAAATCTGAAATCTAAGAATGGAAATCTGAAATTTGAGAAAGAAGATTTGAAATCTAAACTTTGTAAAGTGACATCTGAACTGGAGAAAACCAAACTGCAGTATGCTGAACTTGAAAAGTATAATACTATTGAGAAAGGTGAATTGACTCAATCTAAGGAACAACTTGAGAAGCTATATTCTACTAGTGAGAAGATTGATGAACAAATTTCTTATCAAAAGCCATTCTATGATCAAACTGGTCTTGAATTTAACTCATCTAAAGTGAGTAAAGAGAGCAAGGACCCAGATCTGAAAGTTTCTAAAAACATGGAAGAAAAGAAATCTAATGAAGTTGACAAATCTGAAGATACACCTAAAGAAGAAGAACCACCTAAACAAGAAGAATCACCTAAAGGTATGCAAAGAAAATTTAAAGGTAGATGTTTTACATGTAATACTTTTGGTCATATGAAGAAAGATTGTATAGGTAAGCAATTTAAACCTCTTAATGGTTATTGTTATAATTGTCATGGTTTTGGACAGAGCTATTGAATGTAGGAAGCCTAAATTTAATGAGAATAATAATGGTAGTAGAATGTTTTGAGATACTAACCATGTAGATAAGAAACCTACTGAAGATATGAACAGAAAAAATGTAGTAGTATGTTATAGATGCAACAAGGTTGGAGACATTGCCAAGAATTGCAGATCACAAATCAATTAGATTGGACCAAGATATGGAAACAATGGAGTAGTTTTGTCAGATATGCAACAAATTTGGTCATACAAAAAAGTTTTGTCGGATGAATAACATGAGGAACCCTAACCCTAGAAGTCATGCAAGGAGAAATGAAAATGCAAGCACCAGTCATAAAGGTTGATGTAGTAATTTAGAAGAAGTGAAGTTTATGAAAGCCACAAATCAAGGAGATACATTAGTACTAAAGGTAATCATAAAGGTGAAGCATCTAATGGTAAGAGTGAATCTCAACCTAACCCATCTCAAAGTACTTAATTCATTAATAAAATATAGTAGAATAGGAACTTAGGATAGTGTGGAAGTTAGTATAGGATGAATTGAGTCTTGTGTAGTTAATGCAAGATAGTATATGATGTAGTGATACTATGGTTAAGAGTACATGAGTTAATATGATGTTATGTGAGATCACAAGAAGTTTAAGTTTTGTAGGTAAGCAGGAACAACTTTTTGGAAAGAAGCAGCAAAAGAATTTAATGCGATGTTAGAATCTAATGAGATTGAAAGATTAAAAAGTTATGATCGGTATTGTTTGATCATTAAAGTGAATACAAGTGTTAAGGATATCAAATGAGCAGTGATTGGAAGTAGTTTGCAAGGATTTGGTGAAGGAATTTTGTGTTAGATCTATACAAACCCTAAATCATGAAATTGAGGTATTTTAGTAAGTAAATCTATCTATCAGTTAGACAATTTGTAGAAGATATGGATGTTTCATTGATTCACAATGTAAGAGATAAGATTAGACCTAAGACTAAAAGGGAACCTATAGAACCCTTGGAAGAAGACCCTAAATTAGCTTTATCATCCGTACCAGACAGAGTTTGACATTTAGAGAATGTTAGAGGCTATTTGGGATGTAAGCTTGAAACCTTCAGTGATAGTGATTCTACTAAGGAATATGAAAAACTTTACCATCAGGATATGTCATTGAGAGTAGGGTTTGAACATTTGAAGGATAATGAAATCATAAAGTACTCTTTACAGTATGAATTTGATGACGAAGAATGCACTAAGATAATTCTAAGAAGAATACATAATAGAAAGTTTTGGTTAGATGACAGAGTGATAGACATCATAGTATACCTAATTCATGAAGTAACTAGTTTGTCTAAATCTGGAGTCATACCGTTTAATGAAAAGAATGTGAAGAAAATTGTATTAGACAACACTAAATCATCTTACAATGGTAGAGGTATAGTTATTAGCAAGATACAATAGGATGATGTTAGGTATTTGTGCAAGATCCTCACAGTTAAATTTTGTGCTAACTCAAGAGAAGATGACGTAGTAGCTAGAATGATTCATGCAGCCTATTTGATGTGTGTTGACAAAGCACAAGTAGACATGTGTGAAATCTTGAGAATTCAGTTATTTGAGAACTTGGAAAAGATAAAGAACACTAAAAACTCCCAATTTAGATTCTCATCATTGATCACTTATATGTTTTTTCATTTGTTAAGATAATTTTCATTTACAATCTGTGATGATTGGAATGATGGAAAGACCACAATAGAAAGGATAAACACAATAATTAGGAGACATCTTATTGACAAGGTCAATGAGAGTGCAATTTTAGTAACTAAAACATTTCATAATTTGGTGAAAAATAGATCAAGAATCCCTCAGTCAATTGTTGAAAAGTATAAGAATGCGATATGTTTTATGGTTGACACTAACTTTACATTTATTGAAGCAGTTGAACCTAGAGTAGAGTTCATAGACCCTCTTGGCTATGAAATTTCTGAAACTGAAGCAGAAGAATATGTGAACAGATTACTTAAGAGAAAGTTGGATATTCATGGCAACAGGTTTGGGACTTTTGAGGAGAACTTCAACTCTGGAAAGTCTATCCAGGAAAAGAAATAGTCTAAGAAAAGAGTAGAAAGTACGATTAAGAAAATTTTGAAGGACACAGGATTGATAGAATAGGAGTTTATGATTGCAAAGAATACAACATCAACACTTCGAGACATTGGAAAAAAAGGAAGTTTTGTCTATTCCACCCCTATTAGCGGTTGGAACTAGAAATGTGAAGCATAAAGTAAAAGTAGAGCAAGAAGAACAAGAAGTTAGGAAATCTACAAGATCAACTCCACCAGGGAAAAGAGTGAAAGAAATAGCTACTGGACTAGGTAAGAGACATAAGACAATAGTGCCACTAGTACAAAGGAAAATAGGAGAGATAAAAGAGGATTAAGATATTCAAGTGAAAAAGAAGACATGAAAACCAAAGATTGAGAAGGTAAATGATCAGATTATTCATGATGGATATTTTTCTAAGATGAACAAGTACTATGATCTTTATAACTATTCAAAAAGATTGAATTTGGAAAATGCAATTGTGAGACACATGACCCTAGTAGATAAGAAGTTTGACACAATTCAAGGTAAGAGACCTGATGATTTATTTGAGAAGCTAGTTAATAGGAAAAAGAGAGCAACTGAAGAAGATAATAAAATTAGAGAAAATCTAGTAAGAAAACTATGTGAAATTAGAGATGAAGATCACTTCAAGGAAATAATGAAAGAACTTGGAACCCATCTGAGAACAAAGAAAAGAACCATTCAGATAATGGGAGGAAACTATGAAGAGATAAACAAGGAAACAAAGCAAGTAATAGTGAAGGTAATGGCATCTAGTGTTGAAAAACACTCTAGTACAATAGAGTTAATAGAATAGGCAAAGGAAGCTGAGCATCAGAAGAGTCCCTCTCCACCATCAATTAACATTGAAGATGAGTCAATGCATGTGGAGGGGACTAAGATCACATTGGCCAATGATGATAATCCTTTTGAAAATCTTGAAAACATTGTCGATAATTTAGCCTTAGAAGAACAGGACAGATCTATTGTAGAAGGAGAGAAAGAATCAAGGAAAGAGGAAGAAAAGAAAATAGAGAATCAAGAAAACATAGAAATTCAAGGATAGAAAGAGGTCCCTAACAAAGAAAAAATCAGTCTTACACCTGGGATTACAAAGAAATCACAGATTGGATCAATATTTGAAATTTTTGGGAAAGAGGTAGATGATGATGATCAAATAGAATTGATCACATCCCTAAAAAAAATTATTGGAAAGAAAAATAAGGTGAAGAGCCTTGAAGGATCTTTATTGGAAATAATAGAGAAGTTACAAAGTATTGTGACTAACCAGATAGCAGAAGCAGACTCACTATGAAGAGCTAAGAAAGTTATGAATGCATTTGATAATGAATTTACTAACTTATCAAATATGGCTAAAGTGAAGGTTCAGACAACCTATGAGGCCAAAATGTTTCATGATATAAGTCTGTATATCCAAAATGATATTAACAATCTGGATGTTTGTATAAAAGACTTGAGAAGAAATCTGGACAAAGGTAAAACTTTGTATATTCAATGTACAAAATCTGAAAACCATGTATCTGGAGAAGATGGGAATACTAATGCTAAAGAAGCATAAATTCAGTCAGAGACAAATCTTTTAGTCAGCCCTAATGTGAAGATATTGGATATTGAGAAAAGAATCAGCAAAGTAAATGATGAAATAAGGATTCTCAATGATGAAAAGGACATGAAATTGAACAGATTTGCTCTTCTAAGAGAGCACATTTCAATAAAGATAAGCATTGTTGAAGGACAGTTGGAAGAATGTCTTGGATTGAAGACATCTTTTGAGAAATTTAGTTTTGCAAACCTTCAAGCATGTGAGATTGCATCTTATGGATTATGTGCACTACTCAGTGTTGCAAATTCCATTAAGAAGGCATGGGAGAAGGAGATAGAGAGAATCCAAGTGAATTTTTCAGATTGTGTTGCAAGCCTACTGGCTCTACAATACTGAATCAAGGTATATGACTTTTTGAACATAGTTTTTGGCATCCTTTTTTGTCATTGTTGTCAAAGGGGGAGAGATATATAGCATAAAATTGATGTATGTATGATAAGGAAGTATATTCTTAGGGGGAGTATAGAATATAGATAAGATTTATGGAGTTATAAGGACAATGCATATATTTTTTTTGTTATGGTCACAATTTTAAGTTTTTGAAGTTTTGAGACAGCCAATTTTCTCATATGTTGCCACCAATGAAAAGGGGGAGATTATTGGCAATTTGGCTGAGTTAGATATCTAGATGTTGTCATTATGGAAACATATAATCTACATGAAGACCGCATATGACAGAGAGCAAGTATGATAGAGCGCAAAACAAAATTCTCTAAGTATGTGCAATATTTTCCCAGTGTACCTAGGAGACAGTTTTGATTGGTGATGTCGATTGGAGTAAGTTCAGTGCTTGGGCACTTGAACATAGATACTATGATGACTATTGAAGACTCACCTGAGAGCACAAGTTTGTACAGCATGTACGAAAGAAGTTATGGCAGTTTTACCAAAGATAGTGTTAAGCTGACACGATAGAATATGAAGACAGAATTGGTAAAGAGTTAAGGGACTATTTTTTTTATCAAAATAATGTCTTAATAATATAAAGTGATGACATCCTAGATGTTAACCCTTGCGTAAATATGTATTTTGTGTAAAGCTTTATGTTATGTAAAGCCGACTATAAAATTTATTATTCCTAATAACTTGTATAAATGCAAGGCATATGAAATGCAAAAGAGAGATGTAATTGTAATGAGATAGATGATATAGTGAAAGATATTGATGCGAAGTTTTGAAAGACAAGCAAGCAGCATAAGGTTATGTACCTTACTCCATTTTATAATCAGTAATCATTGTACATTACTTGTTTGGGTAGTGGGCTCATCTTGTAATCATTTGTAATTAGTACTACCAACTCTTAGCAGGGTTGAGGCTTCTAACAAGGCCTATAGTCCCTTAATCAGGACTAAGGCACTATATGCTCGTAATAGGCTCCTAACAGGGTCAACATCCTTAACAGGATACTTTTTATTAGTGGATCTTTGAGGGTACCATCCCCACTGGGGATTTCCCTTAGCCAAGGTTTCCTTGACAACAAATAATGTGTTATGAGTTCATTTGCTTTATTACTATGCATGTTATTTAGTTTACTATGTTATGCATGTATTAAGATAATCTGTTATATCCATAATTGGGTGAAAGAAAAAGTTTGGAGAATACTGATTCACCCCCCTCTCAGTATTCCCTATTTCTAACAGATGTTGTAGAGATGTCCACAAAATACACACTTGTACAATGTATCTGCAAATTTGTAGGTGGTCATCAAGATGCTATAACTACTAGTTCAACACCTCTTACCATTGCCCACTGTCATCAAGAATCCTTCGAGCTGTTGAAGGCTTCATTTTGGGCTCTATTTTTCTCTTCCTTGGTACGTTTTAGTCATCTAAACTATTTCCAACTTACTTTCATAGGCTTCTTGATCATCTTGGATAGTTTTCACAACTTTTTGGCCAGCCTACATGGTAGCTCTATCAACTCCATTGCATACTAATGTACTCTCACCTTTATCCCACCGAACTTTGGTTCATTGGATTTAAAGGGGAGTCAACTCTCATCTTGTATTCACTCACTTTTATTTGAATAAGCATAGCAATAGTCTATTTATCATTGTCTAAAATATACTATTACTCTACCAGTTTATCTATCTATCTTTCTATCTATCTATCTAGTTGTCCATGGATATGGAAACATCAAAATAGAGGTCTAACTTTTACAAGCTTCTTAAACAAGCAACCCAAGAAATATTCTTATTTTTGCATGTGCAAAATCATGGAGGAGATCAAGGTGGTGTATCAAGAGTTGTATTGGAATCAAGTTGTAAGGAAATTTTCCTTATCTCCTTTTAGAATAGTTGTTTTCAAGTTTATTTGTACTCTCCATAACTCACAACTAGTTTAGTTTTGTTTTTGTTTATCTATTTGTTGGTTTTCAACCATTTTGGTTTTGATCTTTGTACCTTGTTTGTACAAGATGTATGCATGTCATGCATCCATACTTTAGTCCTAAACTCGTGCAAGCATTCATGACAATGAGCTAATAGAGGCCAACACTTGGTCTTGATTGTTTACTCTTTTGTTTCAATAGTCTAAATATTTGTATCTAGTTGTACCTTAGAGTTATTTTTGTTTCTTTGGTTTATCTTGCATTCATTTAAGTTTTAAGTTTAATCTAGATAATCAATATCTTTGATCACCCAAGCTCACCATAATCCTAGTTTAGTGAGGTAGCGAAAGGGTCGATTTTCTCCTTTAGATTTTATCAATCTTAAAGATGATGAATTCCCTTCTCCACAACTATTTAATGCACACTCATTCTAATAAAAATCTTGAACTATTTATCAATATTACTTAAGATGGGATGACTTCCCTATTTTCAACGATTGAAACCTTTCTCATTGCCACCTATCTCTTTACCATCTAGTGCAAATTCAACAAAATTGGAATCATCCTATTTACAATTAAGAGGAAACATTAGGTAGTGTTTCTACTATGACAAATTCAATCATCTCACCCTCTCACTCACATTTTCCCACATTTTAATGCATGTCTACCACTATAGAAACCATTATTCTTTTTAACCAATATCAAAGAAAATGATTTGTCATCTTCGTGTTCTCCAATTCAATCATTTGTCATTGTCACCTATCATCTTTACCATCTAGTACATGCTCAACAAAACTTTGATCATTTGATTTACAACAAAAAATAATTTGTAATGTTTATTTGCCCTCTCATCCATCTCTCTTTAACATTAGTACACATTCAACAAAGTATCAACCCTCTTATTTACAACCAAACATAAATTTATTCTCTCACCCCTCTTTACTATCTAGTAAATCTTCAACTAAACCTCAACCATATTATTAGTGACTATGAGCAATCAATATTATTAATTCTATCCCCACTTCCCCTCTTCTCACTATCATCGCATGTCTTAATATATTTTTCAGATAATGCCCTCTAATATCATTTTAAAACATATGAAAAAAATAAAAGTCTGAGTTTGCTCCAAATCAATTGTTTGAAAGACACTAAAACATAGCTTTGACTATTCTCTATACAAAATAATACGATAGCAAATCCACAAATCCACGCAATACAATATGTCTTCACTGTTTTTTTTTCCACTTTTTCAACTTCATGGAAGCAGATTTTGAGAATTAGACCAGTGAAAATCTATTATAGTACACAAAATTTAATTTTCGTACAAAATATAAGAATTTATTATTCTGTATGAAGAATAGTCACCTAGGGACTGAAGGATCAAATTCCACGCAATTGCACATACATTTCCTTGTAAACTCTTGGCCCGGTTATGAAAAATTAAATGATTACAGTTTTGACCAAGTGGTTTGATTTTCTATGGTTTTTTCTCGTGTAAATTTATTTTGTTGACATCGTTTCAAACCGTGTGCAAAATGCTTTAGTGTCGATGTAATAAAAACAGCCGCGTCGCACTTCGAGGCTCTCCTTTCGATTTCTCTCTATTTACTATATCGACGTTGACAGGCATTGTGCGTGGGCCCCGCGCTCTTGTAATTACGTGTTCTCCAGTTTTTCGGTAAAACGTAAATTCAGGCGGTCGGACATATGCAGTTAACGCGGAGTTCGCACCGCTTTAAAACAACGAGGCCCACACGACACATGAAACCCTGCATATCATCATACAATTCTATGCATGTTATATGGCCATGTTGCGCATGGAATAATATGTGGATGATGGGGTTGCATAGCTGCTGCTGCTACTACATCCTTCATTATCTGCCGTACCGCCTTTGCTTTTCCTTCGAGCAATGAAAATGGCGATGCAAATGAAGAGGAGGCGCTCTTTATCTCTGTCTGTTATTCCTTTCCTCAGATTTTGATCTCTTTTCTTTTGGCGGAGGGTTACGTTCCGACTCAGGTGAGTCTGTTTCAGAAATTCATTTTTTATCAGAGTTTTCTTCTTTCCGAGTGCTTTTATGAAATCTCGTGCCAGAAGAGTTTTCTTTTTCCTTGTCCGCGTTATTATGTTGTATATTTGAGTTTCAGGAAATTGTGAACGGCTGACCTAAAAGGCATACTGTATTTTCTTTAACTCGCATATTGTATTGAGGAGAAATTGTTATGATCGAGTTCAGAAGTTTGTGTGACCCGCAATTTGTTTTGCGGCGGACCATGAATTTCGGTCTGCCTCTTTTGAAGACAATATTGCTTAGGGTTTTAAAAATGTTTGTGACGGAATAACCGAATACCTCTTCTGTTCCGATTTTCCAGTAAACATGTGAAATTGTAGGCTGTGTTTGTGCTATATTTTTCTTTTAAAATTTTGACTGGTTTGACAGTTGGAGACAGGTGCCTGAAAATACATAGAGAGAATCTTGTAACCCTCGGAAACTGGCGAATCCGCTTTCCACAGAAAAATTGCTGGAGAAATTAGAGAACCCGTGTGATTGATTGCAGAAAGAATTAGTCCTGATAGTGTGGGGATAGAAAATTTACCCAATTCAATGTCTGATTGTGAAAACGCTCCCAAATTTTCAATTCTTGGGCGGAAAACGGATAAATCTTCACAGGCACACGAAAATCCGGGTAATCTACTCAACGCTTGGAACTGCTTTGATGATGCTGAAGGCGTCTTATACCAAAGGTTTTCCATTCGGTAAGTTTAATATGTTTGCTTAAATCTGTATTTCGATTTTGGTCAATATGAATTTGAGGAAGTAGGGTTCAATATTTTGCAGTGAATATGTGGGGAAAGTGAGAAGTTCAAACATCAGGAAATGTTGGCCTTTCTCAGAGAGTTTGCTGGAAAGCAGTTTAGTGGAACGTGGAGATTGTGTGCTTCCACCTCTAAAGAGCCCTCATCACAGATGGTGGGCATGCCAACATTGCGGTTGGGGTGTGGACCACAAGCCCTTTGGAATCTCCTCTCATAGCGGTCAGCCGGAAAGTTGTATGAGCAAGATCGACCGATTTGCAGGCCGGGAAATGAACATTTCTTTAGGCCCAATTCCAGATGGGGATTCCAAAATTTCTGAGGATCTGGAAGAACAGATACTAAAACTGAGCTCGGTTCAGATTTCGGGACAGGACGACAACACTGCTGAATATGTAAGGAAAATGCAAACTAAAGGTGGGAAAAGTAAAGCGTACGGTTGCCGCCAGAGTTCATTAAGACCGCCAGTTCACAAAACCGCTTCCTCGAAGATTGGAACCCTCGATCGCATTTCGTACCGCGCTGGCAAGGGGAAGCCGGCCCAAGTGCTCAAAAACGAGCAGCCTGGTAAGTTACCGGCGATTCAAAACCAGGACGGTAAACCGGGTATCGGTTTGCGTAAAGATTCCCTCAACAAAAGCACGGAACGGAGTTCTTCTTTTGATTTGACCGGAAGGGAATATCCGCTATTTAAGGATGTATGTGTCCGTGCGGAAAGGAAAAAGGCTACAGAAATAGCAGATGAGCAGGTACCAGCGGGTTGCGTTTCAGACCAACAATACGAGAGAAGCAATATTGAAAATCAGACTTCCCAGTCGGTTAAATCTGTGGTGCTTAGAAACGGCATTTGTAATATTGGAAATGATGAAGCTTCTGCAGTCAAAGTTTGCCCAGTTTGTAAGGTATTTACCTCAACAACCATAACAGCTGTGAATGCCCACATTGATGATTGCCTTAACCAGGCATCTAAGGTAGAGAAGAAGCAAGGTAAAATGCAGAAACATAAATCAAGAAGACAAAAGAAGAGGTCAATTGTTGATATTTTTGCTGCTGCTCCACCAGCAGATAGTCATTTGGATAACTCGGAAAAGTTGAGAATGAATGAATCAGAGGGTTCAGCAGCTGCTAATTGCAAGGTCAATACAACTATTCCACCCTTACAGACAAGTTCAGAAAATGGAGTTCGTGATGACCTGCCAACTTTCAATTGCAAGCGGAAGAGAGCAAATAGAGTAAATTCACCAATTGAACGTGGGAAATCTGGAAATGGAAAAGCCGAGTCATCACGCACAGAAAGAAGACGCCAACATGTTGGAAGAATATCCAGTGTTTTGGACGGAATTAAGGTATGCTGCTAATCCTTTCAACTGTTTAATGTATTTATTATATCACTGCTACTTAGTGTTTTCTGAATTTTACTGTCAATTATTGCTTATGAAATGATCATTTCAAGACAGAACCTTAAGTGACCACTGGAATTAGGCTTCTTCAGATTAGTTTCATAATTTAGTCATCCTAGAAACAAATAGGGTGGATAAAATCAATTTCTTATTGCTGTTTGAGGTTAACATCAAGTCTGACCAGATAAGGAAATACATAATTGGACATCAGCTACATAAACTGATAAACAAAAGTACTTGAATTTCGGTTTTAAATTTTAGAGAAACTATTAGATTTCTGACAAATATGGCGTAGGATACGCTATTGCCATCTACAAAAGCAATGGAAAAAATGTTCTGTGTTGGATCTGCTGACAATGGAAGAAAAAACTCCGTAATGGGTCATCAGTTTTAAACGCTGATTGCGGCCAAAGGCTATGTAATTTTAATAGTACTGAAACGCATCCATTGAAAAACCTTTCACTCTATAACGGGCGGGAGTATCGCCTGTTATCGGTACTATTGAAAAGGCTATGTAATTTTAATAGTACTCGAACCTCAAGACCTCCTGGATGGGAGGCTCGCAGCTTACTGTGGGATGATCTCTAAAGAAAAATTACTACTGTGTCACTAGAACATTTTAATTGTGTGATAGGGGTTGAAGATTAGGTACTGAAATTTTTTACAATAGCTTACCACCGCTGCATCGCTGAGTCATCTCCAAAGAAAAAATTACTACCATGCCATTTGAACATTTTAATTGTGTGATAGGGAGTGAAAATTAGGTACAGAAAGTTTTAATAACAAATTTCTGACAGAAGGGTTTTCATCATATACCTTATGAGTTGGTTTTGATCTTTAAAATTGAAAGAAACCAAAGGTGCCAATATGTTGGCTAAAGTAATTAAATAATTTAAACCAAGGAGGATTTATTCACGTTTTATTTTACATGCTCTCATATAATTACTTTTATTTTATGTACAGTCCTAAAATTACACGAGGTCATAGCTGTAAATGGATATCCAACAGACAGCTATTTATTAATTAAATAAAAAATATAATGAACTAATTTATATTTTTAGTTTAATTAATAAATAGTATAAATTTGTCTAATTAAGTAAATCCTCACTGTTTGATAGACATGGCAGCCCAAACTAGTCAAGTTACATTTTGTCACTTTTTAGAAACATAGAATATTTATCACAATGTGGAAGGAGAGAGAAAATAAAGTAATGCATGTTGCACTAGTGATGGACTTTTAAAACAATAAATAATCATTAAAATAGTTTTAAAATATACTAGAAACAATATAATTTTGATTATTTATTATGAGATAGATGATTTATTAGTAAAAATAATATATACAAAATTAGTCTATTAATTAAATAAAAATACGTTTTAAGATGAAATCAAAGTATATTTCTAGGAGAATGAGTGGAACAAATAAAAGTGGATGTTTTTTAGATGGTGAAAATGTGGTTGAAATGATACTGAAAATGACGTAACTAATACACGTGTTATAAAAGTTAACAATGTAGTCACATATGTGATTTAGATGAGAACTAATATATGTAACATAAAAAAGAGTCAAAACTAACTAAATAATTTTTTGTTGCTCCTACCAATAATTTAACATCTATATCTAGAAGCAAAGAAATTAGTCGAGACAATTAATAAATTATAGCCATTTTAAATACTATATATTTATTAAAAAATAGAATCTTAATTTTAATAAACATTTATAGATCATTTCAATAAAACAAGTAAAAGCATCTTAAAATTAAATAAATGTCCTATATTGATGTGGGAGCCTTGGTTGCAAGAAATGCAACAATAATTCTCTCCTTTTACACTATGTAGGCTTCCAACCCATGTCTAATAGGATACAACCATTGTAAGGCAACGTTACTGTTTGTACAGTGTAATACTGAATATAAGTCAGTTTTTTTTTGGTTTGTGGTTGAGTAGTTATTCTTGAAGTACTTATACATAGCAATATTGGCTTTATAAGGTCATGTTGAGATGCAATTTGATGTACGGAACATATCAAGCATTGTATATCAATAAAACATTACACTCCTCTTTCATTTAGTTTATGAGTTCATCGCATTGAAAATTTTGCTTGGATGTTAAAATGATAAGAGACCTATTGTGGGTATGCTGATTTTAAAATCTCTTGATCGGTACATGCTGGCATGTGTAGAAGATTATGAGTGTGGTAGCATGATAGGGCCCAAGGAGTATCGATTTTTTATTGATGCATTGCATATAGAATGCATTTTCAGTGTAGGGGATGTCACAGAAATCTAGGGTAAAGGAGTGTGAACATCATCGTAGAACAAATTGATAATATTGTGCCTGTGAATAAGGTGCGCCTGTTGTGTAGCTTGTTTTCATGATATTGTAGATGATTTATATCACCAAAGACAATGCTTCAGTTTTATTGTGCATCTTCCTATATTGTGAAATTAGTTACAACACTGTTTCTTGGACATAGAGTTTAACAAAAGAAGAAGCTGCGAAATACCTTGACGACAGCAATAAAAACTTGTCTTAGGTCTCCTTAATCTATTTCAGTGCTCTCCATGGTGTTTTCCATTTGCAATTGATTCTAGACAAAGGCGTTAAGTTATTCAGTTATTGTTGATAAACAAAAATGGGCGTCAAAACTAGAAAGAGACAGCGAAAGATGTTTGACTATTTTGCTGAATAGAAAGATTGGCGTTAAAATCTACGGGCTATTTTTCATTGTGTCATTTCCTTAAGAGGAGATTTGCAAAAGAAATAAGGTACAATCAATGCCTTTGAGTTTACAAACTATTTGAATGGAAAAATACCATAGATCCCATGTGACTGATATATAGCCCTGAGAGATGAATTCAAGGCATGGACATGTCGCCAATGCCCAGTTATCATGGCCCACCCAATGATCATAGGTGGCGTTATTGTTATTTCACTGGTGCCGACAGGGCACATTATTCTCTCTAAAGGAGAACACCCCTTCTTCCATAGGACTCCTATCCGGTCACTACTAATGAGCAGTAGGGTTTATAATTTCACTGATGAGGAGGTTACACATTATTTTAAGATGGAAATAGTTTTTTTCCACTATGATGTTATTTAGTTTTTGGATCTATCTTATAGGAATTTTGACTATCCTTACTCACGAAAGTGATTGCTTTGTTACGTTATTCTTGTGCTATGAAGTTGTTTGCTCGGGGCTTATAGTTATATTTGCAGGGACTGCATTTCTTTTATGTAAGACAACTATTACTCTTAATGAGCGTGAATACTATGGTAGTTATATAATTGAGCTTCAAAGACTAGAGGCTATTTCAAAGCTACAATAGATGGATATTGAGAACGTGTCAATGCTAAATTTAGTTCTTCCATGCGATCATCATTTCTTTCATTGCATGAAGAGGTTGTATTCTAATTAAATGGGCAATATGATATATGTTAAAATGATGATGCTTATAGCAGCTTATAGCATGTTAGCAAACATAAAGACAAGATTATCTTAGTTTGTGCCATTGGAGGTTGGAGATAGTGGAAGTAGGAGGTTTCTTTATCATCCCGAGTTAGTTTCTTGGTCATTGGCGATTTAATGCATTAGAAGCGCCCTATTTTGTGTCCTTGAAAAAAAGAGGGAGCTTAGCTTCGTGTTTATGCTTATAAGGTGCATGGGGGCAAGATTCTTGTAGGTGCACTTTATTGTATTCATGTTTTGTTGAAGATTTGTCAAGCACTTGAGGAGAGATAGACACACTCAGAGGAGATGTGGATTTTAAGATCAAAGGTGTTTCATGAGGAGATGTTTGATTGGTGTTTTATGCAACGTAGGAGGTATTTTTTCCATAGAACATTAGGAGGCATTAGATGTAGTCAAATAAGATATGGACTTTTGGAGGAAATGTTTCTCATGTGTGGCACTAGGAGAGGCATTAGACACTTAGAGGAGAAGTGGAATTTCAGAGAAGATGTGTCTCAATGTGCATGGAGGTTGGCAATATGTTATGTTTTCTCATGACCAAATTGTTACAGACTCTATAGTCTTGAGATTCACTAGTGTAGTTAGTTTGGTGTTTCTTGGGAAAACGAGGAGGATTGGTGAAAGCATTTCATCAAAGTCACCAAAAGGGTTGGGTTCAAAACCCTTTTAATGTTCCACTCTTGTTTGTATTAATGTGATAAGGGGGGCAATGTTGGAGTACTACATTACTTAATAACAAATATAGATTGATTTTTTGTTTGTGGTTGAGTAGTTATTCATGTAAGTACTTATTCATAGAAAAATTGTCTTTATAAATTCATGTTGAGATGTAATTTTTTGTATTGAATGTATCAAGCATTTTATACCAATAAAACATTATACCATTCTCTCAGTAACATGGGGGCTATCCAAGATATATTATTTTCCCCAAGATATATTTTTCATTGTACGATATGAAAGCACTATGATGAAGGTTGGCAACATTCCCAATAATGACTAATATGATTTCTTGTAATTGTTACCCTAATTATGCCATGGTGTGGATGCAATATGCATTTGTATAATGGTACCTCATATGCTTTGTTGGTGTTCAACATTGTGTTAAATTGGAATACTTTTATGTTCTTTCAAAGCTTCTTTTTTTTACAGTGCCTCTATTACTCTTAGTGCTAAGAAAATGAGAAAGATTTACATAGGGAAGAACCTAATGATTACAACAAATGGGAAGAGTGTTGGTTGTGGATTATTCACTTTGATCTTCAACTTGTAGATTTACACTTTGATGGATAATTCAAATAAAAATCTGACTCTATCACCACTCCAAAGTCCACAAGGAAGAGGGCCAACTAACAAGGATCAAAAGATCTTTCTACACTTTTAGCTTCAGTGCTCAGGTGGGTGTACCCTTGACTCACTTCTCTAAAGGAGTCTAAAACAATATTCCACTATATCTCATATAAGATTGTTATAGATTTATCAAATAATGTTTGTGTTTGTAGTTGTTAACGATGCATACCTCAAGAGGAAGGACCAGTGCCTTATCCCAGGGCTCAGAGTCACCTAACTGTATACCTCAACTGAATACCTCAAATCAAACAAAATGGAATCCGAGGTAAGTGCTTTGCCTATTACCCCTTTCCCTCAAGCACAAGGACATCAAATTATACACCTGGCTACAAACTCACTGAATTCACCTAGAAGACTTTAATCCTAACTTTGTTCAGAACTCAAAGATAAATTCAAAATACTCTTTGTTTACCATACATTAACACACTTTGTGATATTAACATATATGAGCTAAGAGACAAGCAAGAAGACATACACAAGATACAAGATTGGGATTCAATGATGTTTTCATTAACAAATCCAGAATCAGCATACAATTAGAATGACACCAAGATAAGAGAAGTCACAAAACCATACTTCTATCAGTATATTATAGTCAAAAACCAGGGACCAAAAGCAACAATATTTTGGAACCCTTGCAAAATCAAAGATTCTGCAACTTATACCACTAGCTACCTTGGGATCCTCAAGATGAGATGCAACAAGCTTCATACAGCTAGGGTTAGGGTCTCAACCACCCAACCTGCTGGAAATGGTCTAAAAAGTTATTACAGGGGCGGGAAACATAGGAAACCAAAAAAGAGGAAATTCTTGAATTGATCCACAATCATGAAAGTTTTCTTTGCAGGTACAGGGGATCACAAAACTGGGCTCAAAAGGACACCCTACAACATGCTTTGAGCACACAACCACCATGGTACAAGCTCTGTAAACGATCCAACCACACCCTGGACCACACGGCAAACAAAAAACTAGTCATTTCTCACCAAACAGGGTCTACTCTACAATGAATTCCATAAATTTGGTACTTTCTGGTCATTGGAAGCTCTCAGGAAAATTTGAATTTGAACCACAATGGCTAAATCCTTGGCGCCTGTAGAGAACGACAGCCCACATTCAAACTGAGACCAACTTTAAAACACAGCCATCTGATCAAACCTCCTTCGCGGCTTTAAGATCTTCCTCTAAAAGTGGCCCCACCAGACTTAGCGAATTAGCGACAAAGGACCTTCGCCAATTCGCTAAACATTTCACACTTTCGCTAAACAACTTAGCGACTTCCCGATTGTCATTCGCGCAATCGCTAGACAAACTAGTGAATCGTCTTATATTTCCGCTAATGCATGACCACATGAAATTTTTCGGCACCGTTAACTTCTTTATCCACTCTGCAAACACTAGACTACACTTGGGCCCGCCAGATGCCACATGTCACCAAACCATTCGCTGATCCACACCCAGTCACTGGCATAGGACCCACTTACCATAAGCCTTTGAAATGAATGGCTGGCGTAAGATCTCATGGCTCTAAAAAATCCCATTAGAACTTACGCCAGCCATAGGATCCATCCTCATCACAGACCCCTCTAACAATGGCCCCACTTCTGAGCACATCCACGTCGACCAATAAGAAACCTCCACCTGCGCAGACATGTCACACCGGGACCACACCCCTTTCTGCCAATGGGCCCCAAGGACACGTGTCAAGCGGTCGCATGATCGCATAGCAAAAAATTGGGCTATGCGATCATCCAACAGCCAATCATAGGCTACCATATCATCGCTTTTGAGACCACTGCCAAAGAAGCCTTACCCTTTTGGAGGATCAGACGGTTGTCGCAAAAGCGCATAGCCTTGACAAATCCTTTGCACTTTAACAACAACCGTTGATGCTCCGACACGTCAGGACCCTCTGCCCAATCTGGAAACCAGGTCCCACATCCATCGCACTTGCGCACTTGAGGGAAAGTAGACCACCAGGCAGCTGATCAGGACTGGGACCCACACGGCTAGGTGGCAAGCGATTGCATGATCGCATGTCAGAAAAGTCTGACATGCGGCCATGTGACAGCCAATCAGGAAGAGCCTGGACCCACCATCCACGTCGGACTTGCGCAGTCGAGGGAACGCCAGCAAATGGGGAACTAATGCGAGGTCGAAAACACAATGTTTTCAATGAAAGAGGATCGAAAACACACAAAGTTTCCAACACGTCAATAGATAAGCACACAAAGCTGGAAGACAAAGGGTCGAAAAGAATGTAGGTTATCGGTAAAAGATCGAAAACATCATGGATTTTTTAAAACACTATGGGTTTTCGACACTGTGGCAGAATTTGACAATATCCTGCTAACCTTGAAATTCGAATAACTTTTTGGATTTTATGATTCAGCAAGTGCAAATTGGACCAGAGCTTGGTGACAACACAAGGAACACAGGGCAGGACACAAACTATGAAACATTTGCAGGGAGGAGGCCATTTTCAAAGGATTTTTCTATGATAGAAAAATTGCCTAACAGTGGCTCTAGTTGGGGATGCATGTCTCTTGCAGGCATAGCAAGGACCTAGAATCATTGGTTAAAGAAGACCATCCCACAGGACAAAATTGCAGAGAGCAAGGAACAAGTAGGGCAAAATGAGCAACAGGACCAAAACTGACAGATCAGGGCAAAACAGGGTAGGGGCAAGCAACCTATATACAAAGATTTACAAGATGTACAACCCTAACTACTGTTCATAGAAAACAAAGTACTTCAAACGAAGTACTACTTCAAGAATTGTCCATGAACTGACAACTCTTGAATATCACCATTAAAATCCTTGATGATGTAAGAATCTTGGCCCCATTTCTCATGAATCAGATATGGCCCTAACCAGATGGGATCAAATTTAGCATGCTTCCCCTTATCCTCCAATCTGGCATTCCAAACTAACACCAAATCACTAGGCTCAAACTTTCTGTCAACAGTCTTTTTATCATATAAATTCTTAACCTGCAACTGCAATTTGACATTCCTTGCAACTGATTCTCTTCTAGTTTCATCCAACCTAATGAGGTCCTCAATTCTCAACTACATCTCGTCATCAATGTCATCATCATACAACTGCACAAACTTGTACATCTCCAATAAATTATTTTGAGGCATCCTAGCATGAATTCCATACACCAGGTGCACAACCAATTGCCCTCTTCATAGTTACCCTATCAACCCATAAAGCTAATGGCAGCTTTGAATTCCATGCCCTCTTATTCTTCTCCAAAATTCTCTTCAAGATCTTAATCAAGCTTTTATTAGTAGATTCTGCCTGACCATTTCCTTGCGGATGATAAGGTGAGGAATTATAAATCTGAATTCCCAAACCTCTGCAAAAGTCCTTATATTTGGTAGACCTGAAGCACATAGCATTATCACTCACTATCCTCTCAGGGCACCCAAACCTTGTAATAATATTATTCATCAAAAAGTCAATTACCACTCTGCTAGTTGCATTCCTTGTAGGTACAGCTTCTACCCACTTTTTAAAGTAATCAATGGCAAATAAGATCCATGAATGTCCTCCATTTGACTTATTTGGTATCTCCCCTATGAAATCAATTCCCCACCACTGGAAAGGAGCCTGAACTTCTACTGATTTTAATGGTACATTACCTGAAAACTTAAGCTTACCAGAGAACCTTTGACAAGCATCACATCTCCTTACCAACTATTCTGCATCCTTGAAGATCGTGGGCCACCAAAATCCTGCTCTCAAGATCTTATGAGCAGTTGTTTTACCCATATAATGTCCACCACAAACTCCCTCACGCATCTCTTTCAACAATAGATTAGCTTGATTCTCATCTACACATTTCAATAGTATGCAATCCAATTTTTTTCTATACAGCTTACATTTCACAATTACATACTTGATGGCCTGTAACTTCAATGTCCTCTTTTGATTATCATTCATACTATCTGGACACCTCATGTTTCTCAAATAGTAAATAATATCCTAATACCAAATACAATCATCCATATCACATGTATAATCAATTTTAGAATGATTTACCTTGTTTGCATCTAGATTGGATTGGGCCATCAGCTTTGCCAATCCCTGTCCTCTAACCAATTTAGTGATTTAGATGTCAACATTGAATTCCTGGATCATATTGATCCATCTGCATCTTCTTCCAAACACCTCTTGCTGTGAGAAAATATCGTTCACAGCTGCACTTGGCACAAAAGCAATCACAACTGCTCCCATCAAGTAACATCCAAAAGCCTTGATTGCCTTCATAAGTGCATAAGCCTGTTTTTCATTTATATCATATTTCAATTCTATAGCCTGCAAAGATTTACTGAAAAATGCAATAGGCTGCTCAAAACCATCCTTATTCTTTTGTAACAAAACTGCAGCAATAGTGTGAAAGGATGCAAAAGAAAATATATGCATTGGGACATTATAATCAGGTGCCTTTAGCACTAGTGCATCTTTGATAGCCTGCTTGATATTCTTGAAAGCCTCATCAGGCTCACCCTCCCAATTGATTACAGATCCCTTCTTCAACATCTTGGAAATAGGTCTAGTAACCTCTGCAAAGTTTGTCACAAACCTCCTTAGAAAATTGACCTGACCAAAGAAGGACTGAATCCCTTTAACATTCTTTGGCCTCTGAATTTTATCAATGGCTATTACCCTCTCAGGGTCAATTCTCACTCCTTGCTTCCCAACTAAGTGGCCAAGCAACTTACCTCCTGTGACACCAAAAACACATTTCCTTGGGTTCAAAGAAATGCCAAATTCCAAGGCCCTCACAAATATTTTTTCTAAATGAGCACAATGGTTGTCTTCCTTCTTGGAATAGGAAGATAAATCATCCTAATACACAACAAGGAAATCATTAATGAAATCTAAAAAGACAACATCCATTGCCCTCTGAAAAGTAGCACCAGCATTTGTGAGACCAAAAGGCATTCTCACATAAACATATGTTCCCCAAGGTGTTGTAAAGGTTATTTTGAATTGTTCTGATTCCTTAACAATGACCTGATTATAACCAGAGAAACCATCCATCATTGACATCAATTCTGATCTGGTTACTCTCTGCAACATAGCCTCCATATTGGGCAAACAATAGTTATCTTTCAATGAGCTGATGTTCAAATTTCTGAAGTCCACACAAAGCCTGATGTCACCATTCTTTTTTCTTACAGGAACAAGATTTGACACCCAAGAAGAATGCCTTTTAGGCTTGATAATGCCAGCATCTCTCAACTTCATTAATTCTTCTTGCATCTTGGGTGCCAAAGTAGGATTAATAGGCCTTTGCTTTTGCCGAAAAAGTTTAGCATCTTCTCTTAATGGAATAACATGCTGAAATAAATCCTCTCTATAAACCTTTAGGTCATCATACAACCATGCAAAAACATGCCTGAATTTCCTCAATAATTCAACCAAAGCTCTCCTCACCTTTTGAGATATATCTCTAGCAATGTATACTTTCTTAGGTGCCTCATGTGATCCAAGATTTATCTCCTCAAGATCAACATGATCTTCTCTTTTGATATTCTTTTGAACTCTATCTTGGTTGTCAAAGACAGTATCCAAAACAACAAGCCTCTTGGGTACCTTGTTAGTTCTAAGCTGAATGACCTCATTGCCTAAGACAACCTCCCTTCCTTCTATTGACTCAACCAAGGCTAAACAATCAAGTTCCTAACCATGATACTGATCCTTGCAATCCATAAACTTCAAAATATCATTATCATCATCAAAAACTTGCCAATTCTCAATATTGTCTGGTATACTAGGCCTAGCCTGAATTTCAACTTTAGAAATACCAGAGAATGTAACATCATTAGGATTGATTGCAATATTGGCCAACAAGTCAGCCATCTTGTTGTTACTCCTATCCCTCCACTCAATATTAAAGGCATCAAAATGCTCAATCAAATCCCACACTGCATTCCTATATTGTTTCAACCTTCTATTCTTGGAAGCATACACTGACCTGACTTGGGACACCACCAACTCAGAATCACCAATAACACTTATGCATTTTATACCATGCTTTTGTGCCAACCTCAGTCGTAACAACAAGGCCTCATATTCTGCTATATTGTTGGTACAAAAGAAATTCAATGTGAAAGAGAACTTGTAGGTGTTTCCATCAGGAGAAATAAGTAAAATACCTGCTCCTACACCATCTTTGTAGTTTGCACCATCAAAGTACATGATCCACAAATCACCTTTCACAAAGTCAACACCTACCTCAATAGAAATAGGTGACAAAACAAGCTCATTTTCAAATACAGGGATCTTTTCCCTAAAAGCATTTACATCAGTATCCACAAAACATGTAGTTTCATTATCTATGTTTCTCTCAATCATGTGACATACTCTTGGCTCTCGTTCAATCTTGGCAAACTGATCATCAATCTTGAAAGTTGCATAGGACAAATCACACTGTAAACTTCCACCCATGGCAGCACTCCATCTTCTAGATAGAAACATCCCATAATGAGGGGGGATATCCACTACTAAAACACTCATTGTTTGCTCTTTCTCTGGATATGTTGCCAACCTATATGGCATTGCATTGATAGTCCCATGACTGGTACCTCCCTCTGATCCATTACACAACACTTGCCCTACATTCTATCAACTTTAAGGCCCAACCTCTCCATGATTTTGAAAGGCATGACAATATTAGAGGCACCACTATCAATCATACAATTTCTTAATTTCATCCCATTCACAAAAACACTTAAGAAGAATGGGTCAATATTTTCAAGGCTGGCATTGACAGAACTGTCCAAATATATTGGAGGAATTTGAGACACA
This sequence comes from Chamaecyparis obtusa, assembly GCA_027943335.1. Lineage (NCBI taxonomy): Eukaryota > Viridiplantae > Streptophyta > Pinopsida > Cupressales > Cupressaceae > Chamaecyparis > Chamaecyparis obtusa. Next base: position 59,096 of record BSBK01006708.1, read on the forward strand.
ATTCCTTGAGTAGAAACATCCTTCAAAGCTTTATCTTGAGATCCATTGCATGAAGTATCATTTTTGTGAATATTACGAACCCATGCAATAGTGTTATCTTTATGTTCAGGGATCCTCAACAATTCTGACAATGGAACCTTAACTGTAATTTGTGACAATACAGATAACATGTCAACAGGGGTAGAAGCAGGAATCTCAATCTGCATTGCCTTAACATCCTTTTGTTTATCTGACACATTAGGTGTACTGACAACCCTCATTTTTTCAATCTTAGCCATTGTGTTAACTGGCTTCTCAATCTCACTAGAGATCTTTTTGATTCCAACTCTGTTAGGCTCACAATGCTTACCTTTTACATTCTTGAATTTTACCATGTGATCAACCTTTGATTTGTTCTCATTAGGTTCTCCAGAGTTGGTACTCTTTATAAACATTCCTGCAGCTTTCTCATTTGTATTCCTTGCCACCATGCCTCTAGTTTGCACCTGGGCAATCATTTCTGCAGTAATCCTCTCCATCTCTTCTCTAGAAGGTCTTCTCAAATTTACTGGCTTGGGGGAAGAGTTCATGTTACATGTTTTCTGACCAATGCACTCACCATCAGAAAAAACCTCTTGATGAAAAAGGGCCTGATTATGTCTCTTCACATTCACATCTGCCTCTTCATCAAAATCAAAGTCATCTTCATATCCTAGATATGAAGAATCCATGTTGCAACCAACATCATCTTGTTCTTCTTCTTATTCTATCGCCTCATTGCTACAATCTTGATCTGCAGCCATAGATTGTGCAACCACACAATGCTCTGCAGAATGAGGGGACTGGCATGCAACACACCAAGGTACATTCTCCATGACATTTATTGAAGCTTTATGTAGAGGGTTAGGGACACCTCTGTCATTGTTTCCTCTTGCAGCAGGGACAATAGGCTTGCCATCCTTCCATTGGGTGTTGTAGGGGTAATTCTACAATCTATTCTGCTTACTGAAATTGTTGTTGAACCGAGACCTCTCATTGGTAGGAGCACTGATGTTCCTATTTGCAGGTGCCTTCAAATCCTTCAATGCATTAAGCACCTTATCCAACTTATCTTCTTCCTGCCTCCTAGATCCAACGCTCTTATCATTTTCTTTTTTGTATTTCTTGTCCCCAAACAACTTTGGGTCATCTCTCTTTCCACCCAACTTTCTTGATATTTTCATGTTGTTCTCAATATTGACAGCAATCCTAAAAGCATCCCTAAGAGTTCTTGGTTCTTTATCCCTCAATAAATATCCCATCTTCCCATCAAATGCATTGAAGTATTTAGTCAGACAGACATTATCATCCAACCCCATGACTTGGAACAACTTGTGCATACCTTTCTAAAATCTCATGTTGAACTTAGCTACAGACTCATTCTGATTTTTCCTTATGGTATTGAATCCATTCAACATGAAGCTAGCATTACGCCTATCACCATACTGCTCCATGAAACATTTCTCAAAAGAGTCCCAAGTATCAATACATCTATCAGGAAGCCTCTTAAACCAATCTCTAACATCCTCCATTGGAGATTGAACAAATAGCTTCATGACAACATCCTCATGCTCTACCTCATAATCATTAAGCATATCAACAAATAACCTAAGATGCTCTTCACAACTAATAGCATTATTACCAGCAAACTTAGGTACCTTATCTCTAATATCACTTGGAAAAGCATTTGGATAGCTAGGAATTCCATCAAAACTTATTTGCCTATAGCCTTCTAGTTGCATAGGTCTTCTTTGAAAGCTTGAACTAGTGTTAACCCTAGGATCAACATTAGCATCTATATTTATTTGTGCATTTGACTGCTGTCTAGGATCTGCACCTATCCTAGCAGATGAAGAAGGAATAGAACTAGTAGCATTACTACGTGGAAAAGCAGTAGTTATAGATGGCATACCTAGTTCAGTAGCAGATGGACCAAGAGCATTAGCTGAAGAAGCCTACAAAAATTGGATCTTTCTTTTCTTTTTTACAATGGCAGCGTCAGCCTCAGCTCTCTCTAGTTCTCTTGCAAGGTCCTCATCTTCTTTTCTCCTTCTCTCCATTTTAGTGTCCTTATTTGAATCGGGTGGTGGGATCCCTGGTATTGTCACTGGTTTGCTTGCTTGGTCACCCACCATCTTCTGCTTTCCTTTCTCATTTATGATAACATAAGGTCTGGTAATCCTATGCCCATCTTTATCTTTAGGCAAAGGGACATAACTTTGCACTTGTCTAACCACAGGGCCCTCATTTTCAAATTCATGATCCTGTAGTAAGCGCCCTTGCTCACTCCTCAAGGCATCGAGATCACCAAAAACATCATGCTGCAACGTTTTAGGAGTAGAAGCAAGCATTTTGTTTCTCTCCATTTCATTTATTTTTCTCAGAAGAGACTGCCTCTCTATCAAAGCATTTACCTTTTCAGCCTCTCTCTCCTCCTGTAATCTTTTATGTATGGCATCCTGTTCTGCCAACTACAACCTTAGTGCATTCAAGTCATCAAGATCTACCATAATGTCATCAGAACCAGATGACACATCCATATCAGGAAGATTTTGATATGGGAAATGGACCTGCCTATGTCTCATGGGTTCTCTTCTAAATTGATCTTCATCGAGATCCAAGTCAACCTCTAAACCTACATCTCTGTTTTGTTCATTCTGACCTGTAGGCAAAGGATCTTTATCTTGAAATGCAGCCTTAGGGGTATCATAAAATCTCTCTTCAGAGTGACCACCTTTTGATCTAGAAACTCTATTTTGTGAACCATCCTCACTTGAGGATACATGTGGTCTTCTGGCTCTAGCATTTCTCTATTCTCTATTGGGAGCACTGGTAGACTCACCATTCCTTCTAATCCAGCTCTTGTTTCCCTATCCAGGAAATTGCTCCAGAGTGACCTCCGGATTCTTTCTAACATATGACCTAGTATTTCTCCTCTTATCCATGCTTTTTCAATATGTTGCACTGGTTCAAACCTTTGAGTCGCCACCCACCTAGATGGGAAATCTTCAAAACAACAGGAAAACAAAAACACATTTATACCTTTCTCTTTAGATTCTCCCCAGTAGAATCACTGACTCTTAACAAATGCATATCTTCATAGTTGTCCCTAGCAGAGTCACCATTTTGTTGGTTGTGGATTATTCCCTTTGATCTTCAACTTGCAGATTTACACTTTGATGGATAATTCAAATAAAACTCTAGCTCTATCACCACTCCAAAGTCCACAAGGAAGAGGACCAACTGACAAGGATCAAAAGATCCTTCTACACTTTGAGCTTTAGTGCTCAAGTGAGTGTACCCTTGACTCACTTCTCTAAAGGAGTCTAAAACAATATTCCACTATATCTCATATAAGATTGTTAAAGATTTATCAAATAATATTTGTGTTTGTAGTTGTTAACCATGCATACCTCAAGAGGAAGGACCAGTGCCTTATCCCAGGGCTCAGAGTCACCCAACTGTATACCTCAACTAAATACCTCAAATCAAACACAATGGAATCTGAGGTAAGTGCTTTGCCTATTACCCCTTTCCCTCAAGCAAAAGGACATCAAATTCTACACCTGGCTGCAAACTCACTGAATTCACCTAAAAGACTTTAATCTTAACTTTGTTAGGAACTCAAAGATAAATTCAAAATACTCTTTGTTTACCATACATTAACACAGTTTGTGATATTAACATATATGAGCTTAGAGACAAGCAAGAAGACATACACAAAATACAAGATTGGGATTCAATGATGTTTTCATTAACAAATCCAAAATCAGCATACAATTAGAATGACACCAAGATAAGAAAGGTCGTAAAACCAGACTTTTATCAGTATATTACAGTAAAAAACTAGGGACCAAAAGCAACAAGATTTTGGAACCCTTGCAAAATCAAAGATTCTGCAACTTATACCACTAGCTGTCTTGGGATCCTGAAGATCGGATGCAACAAGCTTCAAACAGCTAGGGTTAGGGTCTCAACCACCTAACCTGCTGGAAACGGTCTAAAAAGTTATTACAGGGGCGGGAAACATAGGAAACCAGAAAAGAGGAAATTCTTGAACTGATCCACAATCATGAAAGTCTTCTCTGCAGGTACAAGGGATCACAAAACCGAGCTCAAAAGGACACCTTGCAACATGCCTTGAGCACACAACCACTGCGGTACAAGCTCTGCAAACGATCCAACCACACCCTGGACCACACCACAAACAGCAAACCAATCATTTCTCACCAAACAGTGTCTACTCTGCAATGAATTCCATAAATTTGGTACTTTCTAGTCGCTGGAAGCTCTCAGAAAAATTTGAATTTGAACCACAATGGCTAAATCCTTGGTGCCTGCAGAGAATGACGGCCCACATTCAAACTGAGACCAGCTTTAAAACACAACCGTCTGATCAAACCTCCTTTGTGGCTTTAAGATCTTCCTCTAAAAGTGGCCCCACTAGACTTAGCGAATTGGCGACAATGGACCTTCGCCAATTTGCTAAACATTTCGCACTTTCGCTAAACAACTTAGCGACTTCCCGACTACCATTCGTGCAATCGCCAGACAAACTAGCAAATCCTCTTATCTTTCCGTAAATGCACGACCACATTAAATTTGTTGGCACCGTTAACTTCTTTATCCACTCTGCCAAACACTAGACTGCACTTGGGCCCGCCAGATGCCACATGTCACCAAACCATTCACTGATCCACGCCCAGTCACTGGCACAGGACCCACTTACCATAAGCCTTTGAAATGAACAGCTGGCATAAGATCTCATGGCTCTGACAAATCCCATGAGAACTTACGCCAGCTGTAGGATCCATCCTCGTCACAGACCCCTCTGACAACGGCCCCACTTCTGAGCACATCCACGTCGACCAATAAGAAACCTCCACCTACGCAGACATGTCACACCGATAGCACACCCCTTTCCACCAACGGGCCCCAAGGACATGTGGCAAGCGGTCGCATGATCTCATAGCAAAAAATTGGGCTATGCGATCATGCAATAGCCAATCACAGGCTGCCATATCATCACCTCCAGGACCACTGCCAAAGAAGCCTTACCCTTTCGGACGATCGGACTGTTGTCGCAAAAGCGCATAGGCTTGACAAATCTTTTGCACTTTAATGACAACTGTTGATGCTCCGACACGTCAAGACCCTCTGCCCAATCTGGAAACCAGGTCCCACCATCCATCGCACTTGCGCACTTGAGGGAAAGTAGACTGCCAGGCAGCTGATCAGGACTGGGACCCACACGGCTAGGTGGCAAGCGATCGCATGATTGCATGTCAGAAAAGTCTGACATGCAGCCATGCGACAGCCAATTAAGAAGAGCCAGGACAATTAAGAAGAGCCATGCGACAGCCAATTAAGAAGAGCCAGGACTTGCGCAATTGAGGGAATGCCAGCAAACAGGGAACTAATGCAAGGTTGAAAACACACAATGTTTCCAATGAAAGAGGATCGAAAACACACAAAGTTTCTGACACGTCAATAGATAAGCGCACAAAGCTAGAAAACAAAGGGTAAAAAACAACACAGGTTTTGGTAAAAGATAAAAAACATCATGGATTTTTTAAAACACTATGGGTTTTCGACACTGTGGCAGATTTTGACAATTTCTTGCAGACCTTGAAATTCGAATAACTTTTTGGATTTTATGATTCAGCAAGTGCAAATTTGACCAGAGCTTGGTGACAACACAAGGAACACAGAGCAGGACACAAACCATGAAAAATTTGCAGGGAGGAGGCCATTTTCAAAGGATTTTTCTATGACAAAAAAATGGCCTAACAAAGAGGAACCTAAGTTTTGGAAGAAATTGTCGAAAGGAAAGATTATGCCTTTCATGGAGCATCGGAAATGGTATGATAAGGTTATAGCTAAGATAGCAGTTCCAAAAAAATTTGAGTAGTGGGAGAAGGGCCATTTCTCTCTCTATGGGAGCATGTTCAAGCTCATGGCTGAGCTCATTGCTACTGTTACTGGTATGCCGCATACTAGGTTGAGCTTCTATTGTGACAGGTTGATTTTGGATGGGGCTGTGAAAACCTTCCCTAGGGATGATGAAGAACACAAGTTGTGCGGTAAGCCAGTTTTTGGGTACTTCGATACTGCAAAAATCAAAGAGTTGTCGAAGTTGGTTCTCACTATCATCATGGAGTATGTTATAGTTGATGGAAATTTTATGAGAGGCCACACTTACCATTTTTTTCTCTTGAATCACTTTAGGCACAAGAAGAGGGTTTCAATGCCCTACTACATTTGTTGGTCATTGACGAACAACCTCAACAAACATACAAACAAGGTCAGTTCCCATGTTCTTCATAGTGGTTGTATTTTTCTTATCTATGAGCACTATAAAATTCTGGTGATGAATGAAAATAAGAGTTTGTCTTGTCGCCGATTTTCAAAAAATGAAAGTTTCCTAGTGGGGAAGGGGAAAGCTCGGGTCATTTTGACCAAATGCTGATAAAAAATGTGAAAATTGATAAGGAAATTGAGAGGGATGATGCTAAGGGAATCAATACTGTTGAGGAGGGGGATGAGAGTGGGGATGAAGCTAGAGAAAAGGATGAAGAGGAAAAGGGTGAGATCTTGGAGTAGGAGAAGGGTTAGGAGCATGGTGATGAATAGGATAAGATGGGTGTTGATAAGGGTCAGGATATGGAATATAATGAAGGTGTTGAATAGGAAATTGGTATCCATGTGAATATTAGTGGTGATAAGTTAGAGGATGTTCAGAATAGAGTGCTTAGTATTGAGAATGGATCGTTGAATCTCTTCAAAGAGGACGAGGATCAGAAAAAGAAATCCTTGGAATTGAATGAGGCTAAGTATTCTCTCTCCCATCTCCTCGCCGACAACTTGGGTGAAGGATTTTACACTAAACCTCTGGTTAGCTATGAGGACTCTATGGAGCATGATAACCCGTCATCGTAGAAGGGTTCCCCTACCTCGGTGGATCTAAATTCAGAGTACTCTGACAAATTTGATGACTGTAAAATCCAACTAGCTATTTATTTTTCAAAAGATGCTCTGAAGTATGATAGCTGGGTTTTCCAAAAAATAAAGAGTTTGGTAGTCATGAATTAGAGTTTGAAAGAAAGGATTAGAAAGTTGGATGATGAGGGAAACAAAAAAAAAGGGAAGGTTAGACAACTTGGAGGATAAGGTCAATGAATTGGCCAAAAAGGTGGAAACAATGTTGAAACAATGAGGAAAACCATACTGGTTTACCAAGAGGGCTTGGTGCTCTTGGCCAATAACCTAGATGCTCTAGCTAGCTATCTTGAAGGGAATGACCCCTCAAAATCCATTGCGGATCTAGAGAAGGATTATGATGATAAATATACCATGCCCCTTGATTCGAGAAAGCATACAAGGGCAAGCCTGAAGAAGAAGGAAACTTTTCTTTCCAGTGATGTCTCAGTTCTTCATGAGATTGTTAACAAGATGGGTGAAATTTGTGAAGAGGTTAGAGAAATTATCAAGAATATGATTTAGGTGGTGCTTGATATTTTGTCTCGGGTTGGGTTTTTTCAGGGGTTGCGTTGGCTTATGTGTTGGCTTTTCTTGGGGGTGATGTTGGCTTTGCTATTGGGAGTTTTTGGTTTTTCTTGTTTTTTTGGTTTTTTTGGTTGGGGTGGGGGGTGATCTCTTTAATGTTTTATCTTTAGTGTTTTGTAAAGGCTTGCAGGGCCCCTTCAAAACCCAATTTTTCTTTAATCCAAAAAATGGGGGCTATCCTAGATAGAAATCTAAAAGCTAAAAGAAATTTTTATTTTCTCAGTCTTACCTCTCTATCTTGTGAAGTATTTTTTTGGTATAAATTCTTAGGGTAAGTTGGATGGGGGTTTTCTTTCTTTTGAAGAAAATCTTTCTTTGCTCCAAATATGGAGTCCTTACTTTCAACTCATTTTGTATTGGATTTTTTAGTATAGTATGGTGACTTTGTGTGCTCAAAAATGATATTTTTTAATGATACATTTGGTTATTCCACCAAGTTATGACCTTCATATCTCTTGTTTCAAATTCCATCAAGTGGTGAAAAATCTTATTGTTACATAAACTTATGAGATGTTTGAAAGAATGGGCTCTAGTACTCTTGTAATGCTAATAGAAGAGGCTCTAATCTCTAAATAGTTGGAGGTAATACTTTACATCCATGTTTTCCCACTTGCAAATTTGACAAGAAAGCAATCACTTTTTTCTCTTTCCCTATTGGTTGGTTCCTATTCAAGTATTAATAAAGGCATTGGTATATGAGGATTTTCTTATCTTTCTTGGCTTTTTGGAATTCTTTTAGATTCAAGGGTTGGTTGGGCTTTCTTTCTTAAGATGGATTCAAAATTTGAAATCATATTTAATTGGTTGTCCAATTTAGTGATCGCTACCTCTAATTATAAAAAATAATTAACTATTATATTATTATGTTATGTTTAAGTCTATATTAACATTTTGAATAAATGTTTGCTTGGTAATTCTCATAACAAGATTAATTTAAATGAATTTGGAAATTGTACATAAGCATCTCACTCAAAATTAAATAGAAAATTATTGAGAAAATATAGCATCACTAATGATAAAGGAATAAGAATATTAATGTAAATAAGAAGACTATAATAATAGCTTCAATTTTTCCATGCCAATTAAAATTCAACAATATTATGATTAGAATGTAATGTTCATTATGTGATAAACATTTTAGGTTATCATTGAGTTTATCATCAAATCAAATTAGGCCCTTGATTGCAACTCACCTATATATTACAATCCACCCACATATTATTTTCTTTTAATTCATATCCAATAATTCAATATTGATATTTCTTTTACAATTATTTCTCATTATTAAATATAAAATTTGTAGATGAATTAGAGGACAAAATTATAACAATATTTTGAAAAAAGTAACCTTTGAATTAATCTAAACTATTATTTTTATAAAGGCTAATTGTATAAAGATCACAAAAGAACAACACATACACTTAGAATTATTCATTAGGAAGAATAAAAAAGATTATCAAATTGGTATACTGTTCATCTTCTCTATATATCTTCACCCAATTTTTTTCTACATATATTGTCATCCAACCTTTTCCAATATTGTGAATGCGTCTTCTTATTCCTCATCTTTCTTAATGTAAACCTAGTCACACTAATGATTAAAATTTTAATTATTTAATTTATTTTGATAAAAACATAAATATATTAATTAAATTTTTTAAGAAAATTAACTAAATATTTTCAAACAAGTATTTAACTGTCACCAAAATGCAATGAAAAAAATTCAGTTTTTAACCTTACTAACATACTTCATTAAAAGAATTAAGGAACAATTATCTAATAAGGTAGGTTTCAACTAAACACCAAAATTAAATAATATGAAAATTACATTTTTTAATAATTTATTCCTCAAAAGTTGGTTTTAAAGAACTTTTAAAAGCTATATATCTTAAATATACTAATAAACAATTTATATAACAATTTGTAATTTCAAAGCTGGTTCATAATTTTATTTTAAATTGCCTTAAAAGTTGTTCTCAGTGAATAATATAATCAAACAATTGTAAGTCTTACATTAAATATTAGTAGTTTAATTTTAAAATTTCATTGAACGTTAATCAATAGTGGCTGTCGCTAAGCTTCATATTAAAAATGTCAAACTTTTTTTTCAGATTTGTCAAAAGATAGTGATTTTTTTAAATATTTTTAAAAAATTTTTGTGGTTTTTAACACAAAATATGCAGATTATGAAAAAATAGATGACAAAAATTTCACTAAAATCTGTTGTATTTTCTATTTTTTGAAATTTAGTCAACTATACTTTTGTAAGGAGCCAGGGTAGGCCTTTGTTTAGATCAATGCAGGGACTCTGTTGAGATCAATACGGGTTTTCACTTTCCCTTCGGTCTCTATCACACATTTTTTTGGTCATTAAAACCATTTCTTTAGTATTACATTGAGGTTTGTATTGTGTTCCGTTTGGTATGAAATAAATTTTGAGATTTGATAATGTTGAATTAACATTAAGTACTAGAATAAGTGAACTCGAAAACATGGCTAACTTGTGTAGTTATCTTTTGTGTTGGATTTAAAAGTTAGATATTAAAATAACACATTATTATGTAAAATAAAACTTATATCCAACACAAAGTGACCAATAGTTGAACACAAAAACTTTTTGACAATCTCACACATTTCATGGGAAAATATAAGGCATTTAGGTTGTGTTCACCTTTTATATTTGTGATAAAACATATTATTAATATGAAATATTCTAATGCATATACTTTGCTACCCAATAGTTGTACATATAAGAATAGTATTTGTACACTAAGATAACAATACTTGTTTAAGTAGTCCCCTAAGGATGTTGCAAAACTTCCTCTGCAGTCAGAGGAAAGGAACTACCCTCCCTCACCTAGCTCCCTGGGTGATGTCCACTTTGAGGAAAATGATGGTGGAGAATGGAAGACACAAAAAAAGAAAACTAAGCCCAAAAAGGTGGATGTGGGAATGGAAACACCCAAAGGGAGGCCATCATAATGTGCCAGGAGATCAAGAGGGACTACAAGGGAAGTTGCGACGGGTAGGTAGCAAACCTTAGAAACAAGTTTTAAAAATAAGAAATGATTTATCTTTCTTGAAATATTAGAGGTCTTAAGAGCCACCTCAAGAAATGTGTTGTTAAACATTACATTTCTGCTCATAAGCTGGATATTCTACTCATCCAAGAAGTTAAGATGTCTTTCAATAATTTTGCCTCCCTTGCTAGCAGTCTCTCGTCGGGTGCTGAGTTTGCCTACTTTGAGGCCTTGGGTGCTTTCAGGGGTATAGCCACCCTTTGTAATCCTCACACTGTTATTGGTGAATCGTTGGCCCTCTCCCTGAACTTCCTTGTTATTACCTTCAGGAAAAATTAGATGGTTTGGCACTTGTTCAATATCTATGCCCCTAATACTTGGAATGGCAGGTTGTCCATTTGGAAGGATATCATCTATTGTATGGATCAGGATACCTCTGCTAATTATTTTGTGATTGGTGACTTCAATACCCTGCTCTACCCCTTGGAAAAATGCGGAGGTCTAATGGATTATTCTGATAGTATAGGGAACCTTGCGGAATTTATCTCTTGCTCTGGTCTTTTGGACATTGATCTCAAAGGAAATCCCTTCACTTGGTCCAACAACTGGAAGGCCTCCCATCTTATACAAGTGCGGCTGGATCAGGTTCTAACTACCTCCTCTTGGGACCTATGCTTGACCTCCACCCTGTATTCACTCCCCAAAACCACCTCTAATCATAACCCCCTCTTCCTTTGCCGGTCTGATTCCCCTAGGATTGGTCCGACCCCTTTCAAATTTGAGATTATGTGGTGCTCCCACCCCTCCTTTAGGGACCAAGTGAAATCCTGGCGGGCCACTCCTATAAAAGGCACTGCTATGTTTAGGATCACCCAGAAACTGGAAATCATCACCTGAAAGAAGTTAAAGGTTGGAGTAAACATAATTTTGGGGATCTTTTTAGGAAGAAGAAGGAGCTCACGGGGACCTTGAAATCCCTCTAGGCCCAGCTGGCCACTGCTAATATCCACCCCTAGTTGTAGATAGAAGAAGAAAAGACAAGACACAAGTGGTAGGAAGCTTTGCGAAATGAAGAAATCTACTAGAAGAAATGCTCTAGGATCTAGTGGCTTTCTAAAGGGGACATAAATACTACCTTCTTCCATAGATTTGCTAGCAATCACAAAATAAGAAACACCATCAATGTTATTAGGGATGAAAGAGGAAATGAAGTTACTGAAAAGTACAAAATTATGCAGGTTGCAACCAACTACTTTAAAGGATTGTATTCTAATGATGGTCATTTTTGCCCTGTTATTGTGCAAAATCAGCTCCTGGAACACATCAAATGTGTTGTTACTCATAGTGATAATGATCACCTCATTGAATGGGTCTTTGACGAGGAAGTTAAAGCTGCAGTCTTTTCTATGGGTGCTTATAAAGCTCTAGGCCTCGATGGTTTCCCCCCAATGTTCTTTCAAGAATACTGGGATATTGTTGGATTATATGTCTCCCGTGCTGCTATAGATTTCTTCAGAACAGGGCAGATGCTAAAGCATCATGACAAAACCTATATTGTGCTAGTACCTAAGAATGACAACCCCACCTCTATGTTGGATTTCAGATTGATAAGCATTTGTAACACATTTTACAAAATCCTCACTAAGATCCTAGTCAACAGAATGAAGCCCCTCCTAGACAAATTGATCAATCCTACTCATAAGGGCTTTGTTCCTGGAAGATAGATCCTAGATGCAGCCATATCTACTCACAAAATCATCCACTCCATGGATAGGAGAAAAGCAACAGGCGTGGCTTTCAAACTCAATATCTCTAAGGCTTATGATAAAGTTAATTGGTCCTTCCTACATAAAATTATTTATATACTAGGCTTTAATGAGAAAGTTATTTGCATTATCTAACAATGTACACAAACTGTTAGCTTCTTTGTTTTGGTCAATGGCTCCCTGGGCGGCTTCTTTCAAGCTGAAAAAGGTCTTCGACAGGGTGATCCCCTCTCCCCATATTTATTTATCATGGTGGCTAAGGTCCTCAACAAGAATCTGACTATTCTCTCTTCCACGGGAAGAATAAAAGGAATCAAACCTACTTCCACTCTGCAACAAGAGGTGCTAGAGAAATTTGTGGATGATACTTTCCTCTTTGGGTACTCATTGGTGGTTGAAGCTAGATAGTGGAAGTATCTCTTAGAGAACTATGTCATAGCCTCGGGATAGTGTATAAACTATCAGAAAACCAGACTCTTCTTGTTCAACACAGCCATCGAGATCCAAACTAGAGTGCTTCAAATTTTGGGCTGTCAGTCGACTTTGCTCCCTTCTACGTACCTGGGCCTCCCTCACTATCAAAGAGGTCTCCCATGACTTCTAGAACTCCATCCTGGAAAGAACTCAGAAAAAACTTGTTGGTTGGAAGGGGAAGATCTTGAGCAATGCTTGTAAACTCCAACTAGTTTCCTCTACTCTCCAAGGGATTACTGTTTACTTCCTATCCCTCTTCAAGATCAAGATCAACATGGTTGACAGGTTTGAGAAGATCTAGAGAACCTTTCTGTGGGCCGGCTGGGAAGAGAAGAGGAGGATGTCCCTGGTTAATTGGGAAATGGTTTGCCTTCCTAAATGGCTGGGTGGATTGGGCCTTAGACGAATTGGCTTGTTGAACAAAGCCCTCAACACAAAAGTGGCTTGGAAGCTAATTGAAAGGAAAGTAGATTGGTGCAAGATAATGGAAGAAAAATACCTTCAAGGACACTCTTATGGGATTCTGTTCCAATATAATGAGCTCCCCATTGGTTCCAAACTATGGACTAACATCTACAAGTGCAAAACCATGCTTTCTAAGGGGGTCTTCTAGCAACTTGGGAATGAGAGATCCATCAGATTCTTGCATGATTCTTGGATACATAACTACACCAATCTTGGAGGAAGGTTCGGTCCCCTCATGAACTACATCAGACCTACCCTTGGTAACAGAGTCTCTAACTACATGTCTGATAGGAGCTAGAAGGATTTAGCTATTTTGGTTAGGGATAGACCTGAATTAAACCAAGTGGCTTATGAGCTTATGGAAATTCTGGGGAATTTTAGGATACCTGGAATTACTGGATAGGACTCCATTATCTAGGCTCCCACCTAAGCAGACACCTTCTCTATTAAGTCTTCTTATAATCTTCTTTTGAAGGAGGAGAATAATCCAGAAGATTGGAGTAAGGTATGGATCCCACAACTTACTCTAAAAATCAATTTCTTCTGGTGGACACTTATGCACAGTAAATTTTCAACTCAGGATAACCTCATGAAAAAATGATTCTCCATTTCTAGGAGATGTGTCCTGTGCAAAATGGAAGAGGAAACCATGGATCACCTATTCATACACTGTGAGTACTATGCTACTATTTGGTAGGGAATTACTGAAAAATTGGGGTCCCCTAGGTTATGGGAAAGGATGTTCACCAATTCACTGACTGGCGATCCCCCTCCAATCATCCTCTCCTCCAGCTCCTATGGCAGCTTCTTCCTCTACACATATGCTAGACTATTTGGAAAGAAAGGAACAACATGATATTTAGGGAGACCAAGTCCACTCATGAGGCCTCTCTCCATCTGGGCACCAAGCTCCTATGTGAGAATGCTAGCTCGGCTAGCTCGAAACTCCCCTTGGCACCCCCCTCTACCTAAGAAATCAAAATGGCAGATAAATGGAACTTATTAACTGGCTTCACTAGGTTCAACAACTCCTCCAGATTAATGGCTAGAAATGCTACTCGATGGGTTTCCCCGCTCATGGCCTAGACCAATCTAAATTTTGATGGTGCGGCTAATAACCTCACTCAAAGTGGGGGTGGAGTGCTAAGAGACCACAATGGTGATTTCCTGCTGACTTACGCTGGCCCGCTCAAAAATAATATCGTCAACCAAGCTGAGGGAATGACTCTTCTTTGGGGTTTAAAATGTGTCATCATCATGAATATCAAACTACTGATGACTAAGGGGGACTCCAAAGTGATTGTGGAGGCCATAAAAACAAGGTCGAGTGTGGGATGGCGGGTGAGCACCATAATAGGGGAAATTCGGGAGCTTCTTAACAATCTCCAAAGCATGACTATATCCCATAATTATAGGGAAGGTACTGTCTTTGCAGATTCTCTGGCTACCACTAGGCTCAAACAAGCTAGGTTTGTGAATTGGAAGGCGGTCAATGAGCTATCAAAGGAGACCCGGTGGCTGATTGGGTGAGAAAGACACATCATCAACAATGTTTGAAATGAGTCAAGTTGTCACCAATATTGTTGAGGGCCCCACCTTATGTTTGTGCTGGCTTAATTTGATGATTAATATAGTGATGACTATGTATGCACAAAACTCCATAAAAGTTCATAATTGCCTTATGTGCAAGTACGTGTGGAGAGAGTTGTCTGCATCACCAGGTAATCTCGGTTACCAAGGACACTAAGGGAAAATTTGGCTTAATTTCTAATTATTACGTCTCTAGATCTACTGGATTTTGTTGTACGGAGCTCGATTGCCCAAAAGTCACCCAATTCCTACCTCTTATGAACGATATTCTCTTAAAATGGTTATCTCAAAAAGACTTGGCCTTTACGCTAGTTTATGAAGCTCAGCTCTGCAACTTCCAGAGAGTTCTAGCGGTGGATACTGGTCTAGCAACCATGGGAGGAAAAATGTTGTGCATTGAGCTGGACAAGATCAAAGAGGAGTTTTCCTCCAACCCCCTGGTGACCCATTACTGCAAAGACAATGACATCTGGGGTTTCATGGAAATAATGAAGGGAGGCCACGATGAGAAAATCTCTAAGGAATTCGTGTCCTCATGGGATAATAGGAAGGTCTCGGTTGGGGGCTTGCACTTTCAGCTTAACGAAGAGGTCATTGCTAACACTATAGGGCTATCTATGGAGGGTAGGAAGTATAAAAATACTTGTCGAACCCTGGACTTAACCAGTCTAAACCAGTTCTTTAGGGTGGGGGAGAAACCTGTTAAAAAGTCTAGTGGCGTCAACCACGAACAACTCCCTGAATTTTGGCATAATGTACGTCATATAATCATGAAATACTTCACCCTCGAAGGTAAATTCACTGTGTTTTACTACTATCACCTGTCGTTCCTCAACCATATCAGGAACAAAGACCTCATTTCCATCCCCTTCTATCTCCTTTACTCGATTGAAAGAAATATTCTAGACATTAAGGAGAGAAAAAATACTGAGAAGTCGATCCGTATCCTCCACTAGGGCCTTTTACTCTACCTCTACAACTTCCATAATGCCATTTTCCCTCCACCCTAGCCTCCCCTGATCATTAAGGAGGTAACCTAGGAAGTCTTCCCTTCTAAAGCCAACAACCCCACCCAGTCCCCCTCTCAGTCCTTACAGGAAATTCAGGAGACTGGCCTTGTCCCCTAGGAAGGTAAAAGTCGCAAAAGGTGTGTGAGGAACCCATTTAAAATGGGGGAGGATCTTGAAGAATCCCATGTCTATGAGACAATGGAGGCGAAGGATAAGACAGGGATTGATAGTACCCCTGAAACTGAGAGGAAGCCTAGGAAAAAGAAAAATTTGGACAACTAGGTTGATTTGGAGATGGATTTGGGGAGCTCTGTCTGGCATTCTAACAGGCTTGCCAGGGAGAAATGTAGGGGAATCCTCAGGGAAATGTCTTCGGAGGACAAGTCTCAGTCGGAGGATGACACCTCTACTTCCACTAGTTTGATTGAGGGATCCTCGGTTGAACACTTAAATTCGCCCAGGTTTGGCAACTCTCCCCCCTGAATTCCCCTCTGGAGATGGAGGATAAGCCTCACAGCATTACCCCACCTCCACTCTCTCCTCACACCTAGCAGGCTAAATCCCCTCACATTGAGCACACTACGGTGGCAATGGAGGAGAGTGACAAGTTTAAAGGATCTCTCAAGCAGAAGTTCAACGAGCTGGATATGGAGATTCTCGGCCTCAAGTAGGACATCGGGGAGATCAATGTTCGGGTTGCTGATTCAAACAAGTTTTCCCTTAAGGTCATGCACGCTTCGACTGTGACCCTGTGCAACGTACAAGAGAAGATGGCTAGCGGTAAATTGGAAGCTGATGACGATAACATAGACCTATTCATGTTCCTGCAGGAAGAGTGGGCCACGTCCCTGATGTCCAAATGTCTGGGTGGGAAATCTAGTTGCTATGGTCCATGAGGTGCTTGTGCTGGCATGGACTGTTTGTTCCAAGTCCCTTTTTTTTATTTCCTATTTTCTGGTTAAGTTCTTAAAACGCTGGTTTAGCCCTGCGTGACTTGTTATTGTTAATACTTTGTCTATTTATTGGTTATGCTACTTTGGTTTGGTTTTTTTGAAAATGACCTTCTTGTTTGTTTTTGATAGATGCAGGCTAGACAATTTTATTTATGTTGACTTTCTGCTGTTAAACTGCTATGCTACTAGTGCTATTAATATGATGTTAATATGCTTCTAGCCTTCTTGTACCACGGGCCAACACCCTCTTGCTACTTTTTTCTATAAAAAATAATACTTGTTGAAGTGGGCATCTTATTTTATTAAGTGACACACATATGATAGATAGCTATGATATTTTATTTGAGACAAAAAGTTATCTATTTCACTTGTTAATGTTCTTTTAATATAACATTTATAGGTTCTAATGTGTTCAAGTATTGGTCCATTTTTATCAACATTTAGAAATTTTTTGATTTACATTTAGATTATTTAATCACAATATATCGTAAAAATATGATATAAGACTCATAATATATTCAATGATGAGTGATTGACTATTGAACCCGGCATAACTAGTGGTCCCTCCCCTAATTCATGTACAGCCATAAAACAAATTATAGTTTTGTCAATAATATCTTCCCGAGTGATTAAGTAGAACCCTCCCAATAAAACTAGGTAGCTTAAAATTAAATATACTAGAGACAACGACTGTTTCCAAAAATATCTCGGTTACAGGAGATTTAGTATAATTATTAAATACAAACTTGTAAAGCTGGTCCGTCTGTCGACGTCTTGCCAGCAATATGATTTTGACGCAGGTGGCAACACCTCCTTTTCATTATCTTTATCCACTAAAGTTCACCCAATGTCCGGTCCACATTTTTACTGCGGTCATGTTTGTGAAACATGACCCATCTCAGAGAAACATCATATGAATAAATAAAATAACAGTATTTTGGCATCGTAATCATGATTGCGTAATGTTTGCGTGTAAGGAAGCTCCGTTGCTTTCGTGTGGGCCAGCCGGCTACAGTGCGCAAATAGTAAATCCGGCCTGGGCAGGATTGCGTGCGGAACAGCACATCAGTCTCCTACTTTTTCAAATATCATAAAAAACGATATTCTGGTTTTTTTTCTGGTTTTTTACATCTGTCGACGTGTTTGTTACAGCGATGCCGTCGCTTTATCTTCGATATCGTACTGAGTCGGCAGGCTATAATCATACAGAAAATACCACCGGGGTTGAAATTAAGTGGATCCATAATAACGCTACTGAAGGTTTTTTTACACAGTTAAACGTTTAACATCGTTGTCGACCCAGGAGGAAATGAGTTATGCCACGATATCTTAAGAGGAACGGCCGACTCTCTATTGGATTATATGCATAAAGTTATCTCGGACGGAGGGATTCTATCGAAAAGCCTGTGTATAGCGTTCTACCGAACTGGATTTATTTAGAATATAATTTTAGTGTCGCGACGATGATAATAAGCCTCTCGTCTGCTCGAATGTATATATACGTTAAGCCTTGAAAATCTCTGCAAGACGATATATTCACAAAAGACTCAAACCAAACCTTTCAAGGCGAATTTAATATGTCAATTTGGGAGAGTGTACGAGATGCAACGATTATCATCCAAAATCCTATAAAAAATAACATGAATTTTATTGCCTCATTATGGTGACGGTAGTGAGGACGCCAAGTAAATCATTGTTCGTATGGTCACATGAATTGGAATGTTCGCCATGCTCAAAGGGCGAGGGAGAATATAGTGGTATAGAGGAACAGCCAAACTATTATAATAGTCACTAGCTTTATTACTGTGGAATTTAACAGTGGAATTTAACAGAAAAGCTAAATTTAGAATTAAGGGATTGCTTTTCTCTGTTTAAAATCAATAATACCGCAAATCATTTTATATAAATCAAATTTTCGATAGTCAAGTTGGAGAAGAAGGATGCTTATTCAAATGGTCACATTAATCAAATGTTATTTAATTATGTAAATATATTTTTGAACGATAATTCTTATGAAATCTTACTAATGGATTTAGGGTGAATTTTGATAAGCACATTTACACAGTAATCAAAGGGTAGAGTTATGAACCTATTGTTTTGCTGGAGGAGCTTTTTATTAAATAATATTTAGATTTTTTTATAAGAACTAAAGAGAATTTGTTTTGAGTGGGCTTTTGAGTAAGAAAAAAAGAGATTTGACTCTTCATATTTGTGGTCCAAATAACTTTACCAATAGATTTTTCTTATTCATTATTGTTTGAGTTTTTACAATATATTATAAAATAAAATTTACTAAACATTTGATAAACAATATTACTACATAAAATCAAGTGCGTACAATTATAACAAAATATTTTTATATATGTATTTATTTTCTAGTTCTTTCTAGCACATATTCTATCAAATGCCTTGTGTTCATAATTTCATTTTTATACAATCACCATCGACAATGTTCATTTATTCACGATTCATCCTAACTAAACATTATTTTGACATTTCACAATATATTATGAAATAAAATTCACTAAACATTTGAAAAACAATATTACTAAATATGATCAAGTGTGTACAATTACAACCAAATTCACTTTCTACCAATCACCATTAACAATGTTCATGTATTCATTATTCAACCTAATTAATTACATAAAAATTTAAATATTACATTTAAATGTGAATTCTACTATTATAGTTATATGATAAATCAATATAATATATTATATTAGTGTATTGACAAATAATCAAATAATAATAAAACACTAGGATTTATAACTGGGCTTAGAAAAATAAATTCACAAATAATATATGGTATTTTGGAAAATAAATGTTATATTTTGATGGATTATGGATGGAGGAATATATATTCAAGATGGTATGAATTTATTTAGACTAAACATTTTAAAAATAGGCCCTTGCCTAGTAAATTATGTAAAATGATTGTTCGTTAGTCTCATTCAATGACATGCTTGTAGAACTAATGCATGTCTCTACAAAAATAATTTAGAACATGGAATTGAACCTAGATCTAGGATTGTGAATGAAGAGTGAATAGAAAACCATTGCAAACATAAGTTAACTCATTTTGCGTATATTTAAAGTGGCATGATGTCTATGGACATCATTTTACAACTCATTAGGAAAGGATTTATTCTCATTTTTCAAGCCACTAGGTTGGTTGATTCAGTAACATTATAAAAATATTGAAGTTAACATGTGAGCATATAGAGATGTGTACGATCGTATATTCTCTAATATGTTTCTATAAATTTATTATGAATGGTCCATAAATATATTCTGTAATTATTCTTCAATGACTTCAAAATGAATAATGAATAGCCCTAAATATAATAAGACACAATAAATACCTGTACTAATGTGTAGCAAGTCAACTCATACTATATAGTGGGAAAATAATTAAGATTTTAAATTTGAAATTTGAATTTTAAATGATTGAGGATCATATTCATAGGGGAAGAAGATACTTCTAGGTCATTTTGTGCTCATTGAAGGAATATAGGGTGATGAAAAAGAGATCAAATAATTATATAACTAGATCATATGATGAGTGATAATGGAATCAAGATGGGATAAGGTCATGGGTTGCATTTCATACAAGAATATATTAGTCTTTTTGAAAATATTTTATTGCATGAATGACACTTTAATAAAGTGGTTCCAATAAATAAAAAAGGAAAAGTGCATGTCTATGAAATTTTAGCCATATTTTGTTTCTTCCTTTCTTGTGTATCTCAACTATATTGAGGATACATTTCAAAGTAATTTAGAAAACATGGAAATTGTAGATCAAGAAAATCATGGGTGAGAAATAAACATGCTAAAGCCAACCACAAAAAGTTATGACATCATGCAAAAAAATACTAATCTCTCAATGAATTAATGAAACCAAAATTGTGTAAAATTAATTCAAAACCTGAATTAAATTCTATGGAAACCTTTCATTCCACTCCATTATTTTTCTTGCTCCTCTAATTGAATGTTTTTCTTTACATTGGTGAGTGTACAAATAAAGAAAAATAAAACAAGGATAATTTGATAGAATAATGGATAGGATACTAAAAATTATAGTTCTACTTGTCATTGATGTTTAGGAAAAAAAGAAGAAGAGAGAATTGAGAATCCATTTTATAAATTTGTAATTCATATTGAATGGACAAGAGTAAAGACAAGCAATAAACACGATTAAAGGAGAAGACCAAACAAAGGAATTTGAATGGACAAGTAGGAATGAAAAGGCCAAAGGAATTAGGAAAGAAAAATAAAATAGAAAGGCGGAATCAATAAATATGCATTCATTAATTCCCTCCAAAATGACAATAAAGCAATTAAATATTCCCTATTTAATTGTGACACACAAGGACAAAGAGATAAATAAATTTAATATATTTGTGCCAAAGGGGGACATGCTTTGCCAAAGGAGAAACAATTAAATAGCTATTCCCCTATGGACAAAATAGTGACATAGAATAAATAATTGTCAATGTTGTTTAATCAGGAAAGTGATGAAGGATGAAATATGAGGACATCATCACATTAACAGACAATATGAATGATTGAGTTCACTTTTAATCATTGGTCTTGACATTTTGAAAATACTTGAAAATATTCACAACCTAGGTTGGAAATGGTTGATACTTGTTGAGGTTCCCACAACAATAAAATATCATAGTCACTACAAATAGTTAGAGATTTGGCAATAGTCTCTTCCCTTAACTTGTAATTGACACACCTTTTCTCTTACCCTGAAGTCCCAAAGAACTTTTAGTTGAGGAATATTTTGTCTTGTAATGAAGGGTACCAGAAGGGTATCTACAAGGTATGATCCCCACTCCCTAAAACAAGTATGAACTTTTGGTTGATAAAAAAATTAGTTCTTAGTGGGGGAACTTAAGGGACTTTAGGTTATTTCAATCCAACATTGAACTGCTTAAGGATATATTGTAGCCACTTATATCAATCATTTAAAAGAAAATAATGGGTTTGATATATCTCACACTATTGTGGGTAATGGAGAACTATCAGAATGACTCACCAGAAAGAAGTGCTAGGATTTTTCATGAGACCGGTTTATATAGTGGACCAACTTGTTAGATAACTAAGAGGGGGTGAATTAGTTATGTTTAGTTATCCTATAGTCCCAAATCTCTTTTTGATGTATAATACCAACTTCAACAAATAAACTAAATAGCTCGATAATAACTTGACTGTATCTTATTGATTAATTAACCGACTGTCATATAATGTAAACATGTTAGAAGTTAACATATACCAATATAACCAGTTACTGTAATGTGTAAATTAAAATATCAAAACATCACATTCATACACATTTAACACTTGATTTTTAACATGGAAACACTGTTAAGGGAAAAAACACCTGGGACTAGTAACCCAAAAAAAATTCACTCTTCTAAAGTGAGATCCGTTAAGAGCCAACCTTGTTAAAGCTTATAAACACACTGTAAGGTGTGACCTTGTTAGAAGATTTATCACTAATAGTTATCTATGACCATACATTCACTTGGGTCAACAAGAAAAAAAAGTAACATTCATAGAATGCCAATAGAAAAAGATGGTTAAGTCTCACTCAGTTAAGAGATTTTGACTTTAGCAATGGTTAAAAAGAAATAGTAGATGACATAATTCAAATAATACTTCTTTTTCTCATATTCAAATCTATGCTAAGATCAATATCACTCTGGTCATCATAATGTCTTCATTCTCCTTCTTCCTCCTACTCTGTTATGCTCGGTTATCTCCTTCTATCGCTTGGTTAGGTTTTTAGAATCACTTGGTTCTCACTTCAACTTGTCTGACCAGCTTCACATGTATGCACCAACAATTTTCATATCTCATGTGATCTTCTCTCTTATTTTTTGAATTTCTTGTCTACTTAGATATACATGTAAACCATTTTCATTTGAGCCATAGATTTTGCCTCTTAATCTCCATCACTAGTTTTGCCTCTTTAACCTTCCTTGGAACTTGTGCCTTAAAATATTTTCAATCTTCATTATCAGATCACCCTTGAATTTTTTTAGTCATAGATCTTCATAAAAAATTAATATTTATCCTTGGAATCTTTTAGATTCGTCCATCTCATCATCTCATGTTGGCAATCACATGTTCCTCCTTATTTCTCTTGCTCGGTCAATACCGCACCGTGATATGTTAGTTTCTTCATACTTGACTAATACCGCACTCAGTATACACTACATCTTCTCGGTGAACACTAAGTTCTTCATATACCAACCAAAGTAACTTGTACATTCTTGATCTTCAACACTTAATAAAATCATGTAAGTCAATCAAATCACTATCATACTGTCATAGACTCATTAATAAGTTTCCCAATGAATACCCTATTCATAAGTTACTCATACTTATCATCTTCATGCTAATATCTCATTTTCTTCACCAACATCACCTCCTTCAAATGTTTGCACCTATCATGATAAGTAAAGTAAAAGATATTTGACATCAATGACAATATAACAGCTGATCTAATATCTCACATATACCTTAGTAGCTCAGTGAGCATCTTCACATTCTCCCATTTTGTTCTCCAAATAATCTATCAGTTTTAGTTCTTAACAATCTCCCCCTTTGGCATTGATGGAAACACAAAATAAAATATACCATTGAATACCAATCAAATCTTAATTGTTTACAACTCGGTCTTTATGTTGGGACTCAGTTATCTCTCCCTTAGCCTATTCTTTTAATATGCTTAATCACTACACATACTCTCCCTTTCGGTCAACTTCTTTCCTAACTAAATATGTCATGCATAATCATCTCTCCCATATTTCATCTCTCTGATATTTCATGCATAATCATCCCCCCTTTGACAACAATGCCAAAAATATGCTCTTTAGTAGCCAAATAAGTATATTTGTTGTTTCTTTTTAGATTATTGTACCTTGCATGTACATATATTCTTTGTTTCAGCTTGTTTTCCATCTTCTTCACAACCTTAGGAATCCCAAAGTGTGAACATCTTGAGTCAACATGATTATATCTTCTAATAAAGAAGAGGTTGATGCAGCCCCATATAACCTTAGTGACTATTAGATAGGGGAAGGACCCCTAGTCTACTTCTCAGGTACTCAAATGTATTCTGAATGGTAAGAGTTTTGTGAATATATCTTCAAGTTGCTTGTGACTTCACATATTACAATTTGACCTGTTTCTCTTGAACTTTCTCCCTTAAGTAATGATATTTGATAGATATATGCTTTGTCTTTGCATGCATCACTGGATTCTTTGAAATGTTGATAGCACTTGTGTTGTCACAATAGATTGTCACTGAATTTTTTACTTCTTCATTCATACCTTCCAAAAATTTCTTTCTCCATGCAATATTAGAGAAGTTGGAAATAGTAGCTACATATTTAGCCTCAACAGTGGGCTGAGAAATGCAAATTTGTATCTTGCTTATCCATGTTTTAATCTTTTACCTAAAAAGAAAGCTCCTCCAGTAGTAATTTTTCTATCATCAATATTTCCCACCCAGTTAGCATCTGTATAGACCTTAAGCTCAAAATTGTCTTCTTTCTTATACCACAATCCATATTTCTTGGTTGTCTTCATACATCGCAAGATTCTTTTCATAGCAATCATATGTGTCTCTTTAGGATTTGCAAAAAATCTAGCTACAATTCCAACATCATGTGCAATATCTGGTCTACTATGGACAACATACACTAGTTTTCCAATCATAGATATGTATAAAGTTTGATTTACCTCTATTAACTTGTCATCCTTGGTTAGCTTGCATCTGGTTACAATAGGTGTATTGCCTGGCTTTGAGTCTTCCATACCAAAAGTCTTCAAGGTTTCTTTAATGTATTTTGACTGTGTCATGTAGATACCTTCCTTTAATTGTTGAATTTGTAAACCAAGAAAGAATTTCATCTCTCCAAACATTGAAACTTCAAAATCCATTCTCATTTCATCAGAAAAATATTTACATAAAGTATCATGACCTCCAAATATGATATCATCAACAAAGATTTTAGCAATAAGGATTTTATCATCAGATTCACCTTTAAAATATAGATTACTATTATCACTTGTTCTAACAAATTGAATTATCATTAAATAAGAGTTAAATCTTTCATACCATGCTCTCAATGCTTGTTTCAGTCCATAAAGTGCCATATGCAACTTACAACCCATGTTCTTTTGAATTGGATATATAAAACCTTCAGGTTGTTCAAAGTATACCTCTTCTTCAAGTATCCCATTCAAAAATGCAGAATTCACATCAATCTGATATACCTTGAATCCTTTATAAGAAGCATATGCAAGTAGAATTCTCACTCCTAGTCTAGCAATGAGTGCAAAAGTTTATCCATAGTCAATCCCTTCTTGTGCATATCCTTTGCAGACTAATCTTGCATTGTTTCTTGTAACATCTCCATTTTCATTTAATGTGTTTTTGAAAATCCATTTGGTGTCAATCATATTTTTGTCTTTAGGCCATGGTACTAATGTCCATGTCTTGTTTTTCTTTATTTTCTCAATCTCTTCGTTCATTTCTATAATCCAATCATCATTTGCCAATGCATTCTTAACAGTTATAGGTTCAAATTCACAAACTAAACATGTATTGTTTCTCAACTTACTTCTTTTCATCATTCTCGCTCCTTTGTCACCAATTATTTGATCCTATAGATGGTGTCTTCTCACATAACTTGCTAATATAGGCTCAATTCTTTGTTCTTTAATATTTTCTCCACTCAGTGCATGATCATCATTTTCCTCAGTTAGTATTTACCATTGCTCGATCTGTAATGAATATATATCGGTAGTAGTATTTTGTTTCTTAGTGACACTAGGCAGTTATTTGGGTAAAGTGTTAGGATATTTTCTTTCTATGTAAATAAATTTTTTGTAGTCTTCTAGTGCCTCTTGCTTTCTTCATCATTTTTCTTAGCAAACTCATCAATTCTCACATTTGCAGTTTCAATTATTTTGTTAGTACTTTTGTTCAAACATTTGTATGTCTTACTCCTAGTAGAGTATCCTAGAAATATGTCTTCATCTCCTTTAGAATCAAAATTTCCATTTCTATCTTCTTTCAGAATATAACATCTACATCCAAATATTTTGAAATAGCTCACATTATGTTTATAACTATACCATAGCTCATAAGGTGTTTTGTTTGACTCTTTCTTCAACTATACTTAGTTCAATGTATAAACAACAGTACTGATAGCTTCTCTCTAGTAAATTTGTGGAACCTCCTTTTCAATTAGCAATGTTCTAGTGCAATCAACAATTGACCTGTTCCTTATTTCATCAATTCCATGTTGTTGTGGTGTCCTTGGTGTAGATATCTGTCATTGATTCCATACTAATTACAAAATTTAATAAATTCACCTACTCTGTCAAATCTCAAGCATTTCAGTTGCTTACCATTTTCTTTCTCTACTTTTTCTTTGTACCACTTAAACATTTGGAAAACTTCTGATTTTTCTTTCAGAACCATAATTGACATCATGTAGCAGATCTTTTCTTTAAGGAAATTGTGAGATTGCATGGATTATCGAGGAGTATTATCTCTAACCGAGACAGTAAATTTGTTGGATACTTTTGGAAGACCCTTTGGAGAAAGTTTGGTACTGAGTTGAAATATAGTTCTACATTTCACCAACAAACCAATGGACAGACATAAGTTGTAAATAGAAGTTTGGGAAATCTTTTGAGATGTTTAGTTGGAGACACACCTAGTAATTGGGATTCTGTGTTGGCACAAGTAGAGTTTGCACATAATAATTCAGTGAATAGGAGTACTGGAAAAACACCCTTTGAGATTGTGAATGGCATACATCCGAGATGTATATCTAATTTGAGAGAGATTGTTGATGAAAGTAATAGAAGTGCTGAAGGAGTGAAATTTGCTGAGTACATGAAGGCATTGCATAAAGATGTGAAAATCAAGCTAGAAGAGAGTAATCAGAAATACAAAGACAGAGCTGATAGATCAAGGAGACATATGACTTTTGATGTTGGTGATGAAGTGATGGTTCATTTGAAGAAAGGTTGATTTCCTATTGGAACATATGGGGAGATGAAGATGAAGAAGTTTGGACCTTGCAAGATTTTGAAGAAATTTGATAGTGGAAATGCATATGAGATTGAGTAACTTGATGATAGGGACATATCACCGATTTTCAACATCGTTGATTTGTATGAGTATCATGAAACTGATGAAGACATGACAGTACCGATGGAGTATCGTAAGAAACATAATGAAGAAGTTGAACAAATTTTGGAGCAAAGAGTTAGCAAAAGAACAAGAGGTAAACAGTATATGGAATATCTGGTAAAGTGGAAGAATAGACCGATTGAAGATAGTTCATGGATTTCATAGTCTAAGTTGGATGTAGCTCGGATCATACCTACTGAATGATTTGGAGAATCATTTCTAAATAACCCCAGGTGTCTGATGTAGGAGCATCTTGGGTCCTTGGCAATCCTGTGTCACCAAAAACATATTTGAGTTTGTCTGTGTTGCTCAGTTCCTTCTTTGACCGAGTTGGCTCGGTAGTTGGTCAATTTCCTTTGGTTACCGGGTGTGGTCAGTTATCTCCTAGGTGGTCAGTTGTTTCACTGGCACTCGATGATGGTTTTCTGTTGCTCGGTCATCCTTACTTACTAAGTAGTTTATTTTGAGTTTTTGTTGAGGCCGACTTGTGCATTGATTATGGGTCATGGATTTAATGCTGGCACCATCATTGGGAAGCATATGGTCCTAGATCTGATTGTTCCTTCTGTTGATTGTGGATCTGAAGGCCAACTTAGTTCAATAGCCTCTTGTATAAGTATAGATGTTTGGTTAGAGTTTAGGGGGTTAGTTTTTGTATAGAAGATAGAAGATAGGAGAATCAAGATTATTGGCAGATCCTCGCATATCTGAGGACTTATGTAACTCATTGTAATATCTAGCTATAACTAGGAAGGCCTTACAACCTGGCATGTATGAATCAATTTGAATGATAATATATGAATGATCCTACTTTCTCTCTCTCACTGTGTTGTTGTTTCTTCTGCATGTTGTAGAGAAAGGTGGTTCAAGTAGGGTGTGCCATTGTTCCTTTGGCCCCTCCTCTCCTCCTCTGCATCAAATTGTTAGATATCTAAGAGGGGGGTGAATTACTTATGTTCAATTGTCATAAAGTCCCAAATTCATTTCCGATGTATAATACCAACTTCAAAAAATAAACTAAACAACTCGATAATAACTTGATTGTGTCTTACTAATTAATTAACCAACTATCAGATCAAGTAAACCAGCTAGTATTTAACATATACTAATCTAACCAATTACTATAATGTGTAAAGTAAAATATCAAAACATCAAATTCATAGACATTTAACACTTGATTTTTAATGTGGAAACCCTGCTAAGGAAAAAACCACCGGGGATGGGTAACCCAAAATATCTTCACTCTTTTGAAATGAGCTCGGTTAATAGCCAACCCTGTTAAATGTTAGAAACACACTGTAAGGTGTGACCTTATTAGAGGATTTATCACTACCAGTTCTTTGTGACCATACATTTACTTGGTTCAACAAGAAAATAGCTAACATTCATAGAATGCCAATACAAAATGATAGTTAAGTCTCACCCGATTAAGAGATTTTGACTATAGAAATGGTTATAAAGAAATAGTATATGAATTGATTCAAATGCAACTTATTTTGCTCATATTTAGATCTATGCTTATCTCAATATCACTCTAGTCATAATAATCTCTTCATTCTCCTTCCTCCTACACTGTTCTTCTTGCTTATCATCTTTTATTGCTTGGTTAGGTTTGCATAATCACTTGGTTCTCATTTCAACCTTTCTGACTAGCTTCACATGTATGCACCAACATTTTTCATATCTCATGCAATCTTCTCTCTCTTCTTTTTTGAATTTATTGTCTCCTTATATAGACTTGTAAACTATTTTCATTTCAGCCATAGATTTTTCCTCTTTAACCTTCCTTGAAGCTTGTTCCTTAAAAAATTTTCAATAGTCATCATCCTATCATCCCTAAAATTTTCCAGCTGGAGATCTTCATAAAAAAATTTATCTTTATCCTTGGAATCGTTCAGATTCATCCAGCCCATCATCTCATAGCGGCAATCACATATTCCTCCTTATTTATCTTGCTCAGTCAATACTGTGATATGTCATTTTCTTCCTACTCAGTTAATACCACACTCAATATACACTATATCTGCTTGATGAACACTAAGTTCTTCATATACCAACCAAAGTAACTTGTACATTCTTTATCTTCAACACTTAATAGAATCATGTAAGTCAATCAAATCGCTATCATACTATCATAGACTCATCAATAAGTTGCCCAATGAATACCTTATTCATAACTTACTCATACATCTCATTTTCATGCTAATATCTCCTTTTTTCACCAACATGATGTCCTTCATATGTTTGCGACTATCATGATAAGTAAAGTCAAGGCTAGTTGGCATCAATGGCAATATAATAACTGATCTAATGTCTCACATTTACCTTAGTAGCTCGATGATCATCTTCACATTCTCCCATTTTGTTCTCCAAGTAGTCTATCAGTTGTAGTTCTTAACACAACTTATAGAGAACCACTTAAGTTTCTTACCTTGAGTTGAGTACCTCTTTTCCCACCAAAGAAAGCCCTTATTCTACTGGGAAAAAATGTAGGCATCTTTGTCACTTTTCTCTTACACCCAAGATCCTGAAGGAAAGGGGAGCTAAGCACAATAGTGTGTTCACCCTATAATATGCAAGTACACCAAATACTATAGATTCATAGAGTTCATTTAGCAATTAAAAATAAACTGTGACTTGAACTAGACAAATAGACATATAATATTTTGAGTCACACATCTTCCTCTAATGTCTTGCATCAAAATCAACAATAGTTTGTAATAATGATCTTTTCCCTACAATTATTAAAGTGATACATAGATATTTATTAGTAATCGTTGGCAAGAGAGAACTTCATAATGGATGTTATGTTTTCATTTATGGAAACTACATATATCTCTCTTAGTTTTTTTAATGATTTTTTTTGCTGATACAAAAATGATTAGAATAAGCTAAGTATAGTAAATAGAGCAGCATACAAGTTTTGTAGTTGCATCGATATGGATAGATGAATCAGTATTATGATATGCAATTCAAGGATTAATATCAAGTCATATAGAATGATCCAATTCTATGATCGCTAGTGTTAGATTTTTGGGATTTAGGAGATATTCATGTATGAGTATTAGAGTTCACAGTGTTTGACAGGAACATGATAGAGCTAAAAAAATTTCAATGGTCATACTTGAATTTTGGTAAGGAGAAATGTTTTGGGTATTGATTATGATTAAGTTGACTATGGAGTATTTATGTTGTGTATATCATATCATGGAGTGAGTATAGAAATGTTTGGTTTACATGTTTCCTGTGGAAAGCTGACAATGTTATATGTTTTGTTATAACTTCATATAAGAGATTGAGTCTTGTTTGTGAAGGATGGTAATTATATGTAATAAAAAATGTTGATGCAATGATAAGGTAGTAAGAAGAGACTATGTTGATGTGAAAATCTATGTTCAAATCTTCATCGGAACTATATTGGCATTGTTGATGCTACTAGTCAGTTCGGTATAGGACTGTAAGTCCATCTTTTGTTTATGTAATTTGGTTGTGTAATTGAGTAGTGAGCTCTAGGTTGTAAGCCTAAATGCAATTGTATTCCCACCTATTGTACTTCATCTCTTAATTGGGCACATATTACTACAGTAGTGATCTATTTATGTGTTTCATCCCCACTAGGATTTACCCTTAACCGGGTTTTCCTCAAAAAAAATGATGGTGTTGTGATGTTCATGTGATGTGATATATTTTGTTTACTTGCATTTATCTTTAGTATTAAGTTATGCTTTTATTTTCAAAGGTTAAAGAATACTACTACAATGATTCATCCCCCTCTCATTGCTCCCTAATCCTAACAATTAGTATCAAAGCTTAGTTTCTTGGAAGAAGTTTAACAACTTTTGGAAGATCCTGATGGCAACACCTAGCAACATTCAAATTCAGCTTCTAAACTCAATCGAGGATCTAGACTTGAAATAAATGCTCACATTTTTAGTATGGGAGAAAATTCATAGAAGATAATGGATTCATTGACAACTTAAAGGAACAATTAAGCCAAACCAGAGATAAGAGAAAATGGATTCTAGATCAATTATTAGAAAAAGGCATTGACTCTACTTCAAACAATGATTATGGGCAGATTGTGAAAGAGAGAAACAACCTAAAGAATAAAATGGAATCCATGGCAATCAAGATCACTAAAGAAATGGAAGTTAGAATAACTCTTGAAAAATCCCTAAAGGTTAAAACTGAGGAATGCTATAAAATAAATAGTGAAGTTGGATAGCTGCAAGATTTTCTTGAAGAACTGAAGCATAATGAGAAAGAATTGGAAATAATCAATTAAGTATTGTGAAGAGACCTAGTTAATGCTAGAGAATTTCAAGAAAGATTTAGATCTAGTTTTGAGAAACTTGACGAGGAGATTACAGGTCAAAGACCTCATGGAGATAAGCATGGCTTAGGGTATGAATAAGGAGAATGTTCCAAATCCACTGAAGTAAATATAGATCAAATTGATAAACCTAAGAAGATACCTTTAAAGAAGACAAGTGGAAAATAATTCAATGGGAGATGTTTAGCATAAAATAACCTTGGACATAAGGAAAAAGAATGTCAGAGAAATTCAAGTGCTACACATTTTTTTGGATATTCTTTCACATGTTGGCAATATGGACATAGATCTATGGAATGCAGATTCAAATCCAAACTCAATACAACCAGAGGTAACCCTATGTGTTACGAATATAATAATTTTGGTCATATTGTGAGGAATGGAGGACTAATATAAACAATCATAGGTATGTAAAACAAAATGTTATTTGTTTCAAATTACATAATTATGGAAATATTACTAGGGATTACATATATAGAAGTAATGCAACAAGAATAAATGGTTTGGTTAATAGAAAAAGTGCAAATAACAATGATAAAGGAAATAAATTGATCCTTCATGGATAAACTAGTTAGGTTTCATACCTAATGGGGAAGCATTGCCAGAATATCTTGAATCCCCTAAAAATGGCATCATGAGATGATGTAATAGAAGTTATAGTTGGAAATAGAATCTATCTAGCTATATCTTGGTTCACGGGAAGATAATTGAAGTTTCAGTGCTTAGAGAATATTTTTGAGTTTACTAGTTTTGAGTAGCTTTATTGAAACCCTAGGAAAAAATGGTAATTAATGATCAAAGGAGGTAGATCGATAAGTTAAAAGGAAGATTTGATGATTCATTCTTCACATTGCGATTTGGTGAACTTGAGTAAAGAAAATTCTCAAGAAATTTGGTGATTGATTTGAGCTACCAACATATTTAATGAGAAAAACCTAGTAGTACTTAAAAGTTATTTATCTCATTAGAAATCCATCTATTTTATTAGACAATATAGAATCCCCTAAGGTTCTAAGTGTATTAAAGAATCCTAGATATGAATTCAAGAAACACCCCTTTAAATCTATGGAAAAATATCCCAATGGTGTCTTTTAGAGTGTCCCATGTCATTCATCATGTTGAGGATATTTGTGCCTATATTCATTGCAAGATTGAAGAACTAGGAGTCCATGAGATCAATAAATAGTTTGGTTTTTTGTCTTCCAATGGAGTATTGAAAAATGAATACAAGAAATTGGAAGAAGTAAAACTTGTGCAATTTTTGAACTTTCATGTATTTGTTTCAAATTGCATAATTATGGAAATATTACTAAGGATTACATATATAGAAGTAATGCAACAAGAATAAATGGTTTGGTTAATAGAAAAAGTGCAAATAACAATGATAAAGGAAATAAATTGATCCTTCATCGATAAACTAGTTAGGTTTCATACCTAATGGGGAAGCATTGCCAAAATACCTTGAATCCCCTAAAAATGGCATCATGAGATGATGTGATAGAAGTTACAGTTGGAAATAGACTCTATCTGGCTATATCTTGGTTTGTGGGAAGATAATTGAAGTTTCAGTGCTTAGAGAATATTTTTGAGTTTACTAGTTTTTAGCAGCTTTATTGAAATCCTAGGAACAAACCGTAATTAATGATCAAATGAGGTAGATTGATAAGTTAAAAGGAAGAATTGATGATTCATTCTTCACATTGCAATTTGGTGGACTTGAGTAAAGAAAATTCTCAAGAAATTTGGTGATTGATTTGAGCTACCAACATATTTAATGAGAAAAACCTAGTAGTACTTAAAAGTTATTTATTCCATCAAAAATCCATCTATTTCATCAGACAATATGGAATCCCCTAAGGTTCTAAGTGTATTAGAGAATCCTAGATATGAATTCAAGAAACACCCCTTTAAATCTATGGAAAAATATCCCAATGGTGTCTTTTAGAGTGTCCCATGTCATTCGTCATGTTGAGGATATTTGTGCCTATATTCATTGCAAGATTGAAGAACTAGGAGTCCATGAGATCAATAAATAGTTTGATTTGTTGTCTTCCAATGGAGTATTGAAAGATGAATACAAGAAATTGGAAGAAGTAAAACTTGTGCAATTTTTGAACTTTCATGTATTTGTTTCAAATTGCATAATTATGGAAATATTACTAAGGATTACATATATAGAAGTAATGGAACAAGAATAAATGGTTTGGTTAATAGAAAAAGTGCAAACAACAATGATAAAGGAAATAAATTGATCCTTCATCAATAAACTAGTTAGGTTTCATACCTAATGGGGGAGCATTGCCAAAATATCTTGAATCCCCTGAAAATGGCATCATGAGATGATGCGATAGAAGTTACAGTTGGAAATAGGCTCTATCTGGCTATATCTTGGTTCGCGGGAAGATAATTGAAGTTTTAGTGCTTAGAGAATATTTTTGAGTTGACTAGTTTTTAGCAGCTTTATTGAAACCCTAGGAACAAATGGTAATTAATGATTAAATGAGGTAGGTTGATAAGTTAAAAGGAAGATTTGATAATTCATTCTTCACATTGTGATTTGGTGAACTTGAGTAAAGAAAATTATCAAGAAATTTGGTGATTGATTTGAGCTACCAACATATTTAATGAGAAAAACCTAGTAGTACTTAAAACTTATTTATCTCATAAAAAATCCATCTATTTCATCAGACAATATGGAATCCCCTAAGGTTCTAAGTGTATTAGAGAATCCTAGAGATGAATTCAAGAAACACCCCTTTAAATCTATGGAAAAATATGCCAATGGTGTCTTTTAGAGTGTCCCATGTCATTTGTCATGTTGAGGATATTTGTGCCTATATTCATTGCAAGATTGAAGAACTAGGAGTCCATGAGATCAATAAATAGTTTGGTTTGTTGTCTTCCAATGGAGTATTGAAAGATGAATACAAGAAATTGGAAGAAGTAAAACTTGTGCAATTTTTGAACTTTCATGTATTTGATGAATTAGAATGGGTTTAGATAGTGCTGACCTGAGTTCATGATCAATTCTTTTGGTTGGACAATAAAGTGGTAAAAAAAAAAAAGGAACTTATATAGGAAGTTACCAAATTCAATGTAGAAGGGGAAACACCACAATTGAAATCTTCAAAGAATAATTTGGTTGAACAATTGAGAAACTCTAAATGGGAAAAAAGAGAAATGACCGCAAATGATATCACTCAACTTGGTTCATGAAATTGGCCTCTATGATAGTTAGTTACAAAGTTTAATACAGTAGAAAGATGAACTCAATATCAGCTCTAGTTATTCATAGACCAAATGGTAAAGGAGGTTGAAAACATTAATGTGTGTCAAATAATGAGAGATCAGCTTATGGGAAACATTTCAAAGATAAAGAAGGATAGATCTTAGATATTTAAATATGGTTCTTTACTTATCCATATTTTCTTTTACATCATGAACTCCTTTCTTGGTGTTAGCACCCTGAAAAAATTTCATGGCTCTAGCCCTTTTCTTCTGGTCCCTGCAGTCATTTCTTCATGTCTCTGGCTAAAGCACTAAGTAGAATATTAAAAAATATAGTCGTTCCATACAAAATCCTTTGAAAACCCTGGCCTTTTTTCTATTTTCATGTTACTTTTCACAGGTCACTTAAAGTCCTAATCTGCATGTGCTAATTAAATCCTTAAGTTGTTTGGCGGTTAGGTTTTCATGTCCGGCAAGGTCCCTTTTAATTTTTCCTAAGTTTCTTCCCCCAGCGGTGTTTAATTTTCCTATGTTTCGGAAGCCTTTATTTTCCCTAGGCCCAGCTCTGACACCATCTCCATCTAATAGTTGTCGCTAAAGTGCAAGGGTTTTGTTAGAGGTATGTGAAGCTGCACCCATCGTTGATTCATTTTCATGACATAGCCTTTCTTTTTGAGCGGGTCCACTACCAGGTATGCTGACTTGGCAGTATCTCATTGGTCCATGGGAGTATGAAGTGGAGTGGTGTAAGTGGGACCGGTCTTCTCAGCATTCAAGTGGATTAAAGTTCATTTTAATCTTGTGGCTATTGTTATACTGTTAATAAAACATGCTCGACCTTTAGTGCAGTGGTAGAGCGACAACCGTTGATTCTCATAAGGAAGGCAGGTGGGTCCATTGACATGTATGCACAGTTGGTACTATTTGATTCATCCATGTATTTACACGTTGGCAGCTATCAGTGGGACCTGGTTCCCGAGCTTGTTAGTGGGTCCTGATCCTATAAGTGAATCGATGAATGGTGTATAATCTCATCGAGTGTGTCAGAGGCTTAAGATCTTGCGATGGCTATTGATTTTGTTTTGTGTTAGAGGGTTGTCAGAGATGGGAGGAGATTATTGATCTAACGGTGGGCATGTAATCTGATAGAATATCAGATGGGTATGCGAAGATGAGACGACCATTGATCTTCCAGATGAAGGCTTAGCAGTTTTGATAAATGTTTTGGCAGTCTGAAAAATTTCTTAAGGCTTTGCTCGTTCGCCTGAAATGATGGCAGTTCTCTAATTGTTTTAGCGGTTCAATGAACAAGTGTTCGTGTAATTGCTAAACTTTGTGCAGATGGATAAAATGTTACGCGAACTGGCGGAGACCTTTTGTCGCTAGTTCGCTAAATGTGGGATTGAGGTTAGTGTTTTACTGTGTTCGCCAAATCGCGGAGTTAAGTGATGGGTTAAGTTTTCTTTCCACAAACAAGAAAGCATTGTCGCCAGTTCACTGAGGGTTAATGTAGGGTGGCAGTTGAGTTAAAGACTAAGGCCCCGCGAAATAAAGAGATCAGACGGTCATGACTTAAAGTTGATGGAGATTCAAATTTCAACCGCCGATTTGCTGCAAGAGCCATAAAGTAGCTGTTTATTTTCAAATTTGAATTTGCAGAGGGTTTCCAGTGGTAGGAAATACTAGAATTTATGGTTTTAATGGCTGATTTCGATTGGTTTGGTGGTGCTTGCTATTGTAGTGTGGTTTAGGGTGTTGAGTGATCATCTGTAGGGTTTGTACCGTGCAGTTTTGAGCTCAAGGTGTGTTGCAGGTGGCAGAAGGGGTTGACATTTTCAAATTTTCATGATTCTTAGTACTTTCTCAGTGAGATTTCATCATGATTGAGGATCAATCTAGGATTTTTCTTTCTCCTGGTTGCCTAGGTTTCTCCCTTGAAATAAATTTGTAGCCGTTTCCAGTTGGTTGGGTGGTTGAAACCCTTACCCTAGCTGTTCGAAGCTTGTTGCATCCTAACCTATTTAGGATTCCAAGGCAGTTAGTGGTATATATGGTTAAAGTTTTAATTTTGTAAGGCTTCCAAAACTTTCTTTGGTCCCAGGTTGTTTGTTAATGGTGTTACACTGAGAAAAGAGAGTCTGATTTTGGGTCTTTTCCTTTGGTGTTTTGTTGCTTAGTAATGTATTAATTTCTAAAAATTAATGAGAATATACTTGAATTCCTATCTTAAATCTCTTATTGTCTTCTTTTCTGATTGTGGATTCATATATGTTAAGGTCACAAAGAGGATTAGCATATGGTAAACAAAGAGTATTGTGAGATCAGCTTGGAGTTTCTGACAAAGTTAGGATTAAATCCTTTAGGGTGATTTTAGTGAGTTCATTGTTAGAGGGGAATTTGATGATTATGTTTGGGAGTGAGGGGAGTAATAGGCAGAGCACTTACTCTAAGTTTATATGTATTTGAGTTAAGGTTTCAGGGTGATATATGTTATTTAGTGACTCTTTACCCTGGGATAAGGCACTGGTCTCCTCTCTTGATGCAGTTCATCATTATCAATCACACACACATTTAAATGATCAAATCCTTAAATTAGTTAGTAAAGAGTATATTGGCATTTTATGATTCCTTTGAAGAAGTGAATAAGGGTACACCTGCCTGAGCATTGAGGCTCAAAGTGTAGGACAATCTCTTTTGATCCTTGTTAATTGGCCCTCTTCCTTGTAGATTTTGGAGTGGTTATAGAGGCAAAGTTATAATAGGTTATCCATCAAAGTATAAATCTACAAGTCGAAGATCAAAGGGAACTCCCAACAAAATGGTGACTCTGCTGGGGAGAACAACAATGAAGAAATATATCTGTTAGGATCTCTGGTTGGGACTATATTGCTAAGATCAAAATTTTTTGTTGACTAGATTGATTTACCCATCTGAGTCACCAACAAAATGGTGACTCTACTAGGGAGAGTCTAGAGATAAAAGGCTATTAAGTGCACTCTTGTTTTCATATTGTATTTAGTTAAAAGATTTCCCATCTAGGTGGGTAGCAACTCAAAAGGTTAAGAACTAGTGCTATAAACTGTAAATCATGGATAAAAAGAGGAATACTAGGTCCTTTGTCAAAAAGAATCCAAAGGTCACTCTAGAGCAATTGCCTAGACAGGAGAAGAAGAGTTGGATTAGAAAGAATGGTGAGTCTACTAGTGCTCCCATCGGAGAACAAAGAAGTACTAGAGGTAGAGCACCACATGTTTCCTCAAGTGAGGAAGGTTCACAGGACAAAGTTTCTAGATCAGATGGTGGTCGCTCTGAGGATAGATTTTATGATACCCTAGAGGCTATATTTTAGGACAAGGGTCCATTGCCTGCAGGTCAAGATGAACAAGCTAGAGAGATGGGTTTGGAGATTGATTTATATCTTGATGAAGATAATTTCAGAGGAGAACCCATGAGACCTAGGAAAGTGCACTTCCCATATCAAAATCTTTCTTATATAGATGTGTCATCAGGTTCTGATGACATTATGGTAGATCTTGATGATTTAAATGCACTAAGGTTACAGTTGGCAGAGCAGGATGCCATACATAAGAGGTTACAAGAGGAGAGAGAGGCTGAGAAAGTGAATGCTCTAATAGAAAAGTAGTCTCTCCTTAGAAAAATTAATGAAATGAAGGAGAGAAACAAGATGCTTGCTTCTACTCCTAAAACTTTGCAACATGATGTCTTTGGTGATCTTGAAGCTTTGAGGAGTGACCAAGAGTGCTTACTACAAGATCAAGAATTTGATAAGGATGGCCCTATGGTTAGACAAGTGCAAAGTTATGTTCCTTTGCCTAAAGACAAAGATGGGCATGAGATCACTAGGCCTATTGTTGCGGCTAGTGAGAAAGGAAAGTAGAAGATGGTGGGACATCAAATAAGTAGATCATTGACAATACTAGGGGTCCCACCACCCGATTCAAGTAAGGACATAGAAATAGAAAGAAGAAAAGAAGATGAGGACCTTGCAAGAGACTTAGAGAAGGCTGAAATTGAAGCTTCCATTGCAAAAAAGAGAAGAAAGATCCAATTCTTGAAGGCTTCATCAGCTAATGCTCTTGGTCCATCTGCTACTGAACTAGGTATGTCATCTATGACTACTATTGTTCCACTTAGTAATGCTACTAGTTCATTTCCTTCTTCATTTGCTAGGATAGGTGTTGATTCTAGGCAACAGTCAAATGCACAAGTAGATAGAAATGTAAATGCTAATGTTGACCCTAGGGTTAACACTAGTTCAAGTTTTCAAAGAAGACCTATGCAATTAGAAGGCTATAGGCAAATTAGTTTTGATGGAATTCTTGGTTACCCGAATGCTTTTCCAAATGATATAAGAGATAGGGTACCTAAGTTTGCTGGTAATAATGCTATTAGTTGTGAGGAGCATCTTAAGTTATTTGTTGATATGCTTAATGATTATGAGGTAGAGCATGAGGATGTAGTCATGAAATTGTTTGTTCAATCTCTAATGGAGGATGCTAGAGATTGGTTTAAGAGACTTCTTGATAAATGTATTGATACTTGGGATTCCTTTGAGAGATGTTTTAAAGAGCAGTATGGTGATAGGCCTAATGCTAGTTTCAAGTTGAATAAATTCAATACCATAAGGAAAAATCAAAATGAGATTGCAGCTGAATTCAACATGAGATTTCAGAAGGGTATGCATAAGTTTTTCCAAGTTATGTGGTTAGATGACAATGTTTGTTTAACCACATACTTCAATGCATTTGATGGAAAGATGGGATATTTGTTGAGGGACAAAGAACCAAGAAATCTTAGGGATGCTTTTAGGATTGCTGTCAATATTGAGAACAATATGAAAATATCAGGGAAATTGGGTGGAAAGAGAGATGACCCTAAGTTGTTTGGGGATAAGAAGTATAAAAAAGAAAATGATAAGAATGTTGGAGCTAGGAGGCAAGAAGAAGATAAATTGGATAAGGTGCTCAATGCATTGAAGGATTTGAAGGCACTTGCAAATAGGAACATTAGTGCTCCTACCAATGAAAGACCTCAATTTAAAAACAATTTCAATAAGCATAATAGATTGCAGAACTACCTCTACAACACCCAATGGAAGGATGGCAAGCCTGTTGTCGATACTCTAAGAGGAAACAATGATAGAGGTGTCCCTGACCCTCTACAAAAGGCTTCAATAAATGTCATGGAGGACATACCTTGGTGTGTTGCATGCCAGTCCCCTCATTCTGCAGAGCATTGTGTGGTTGCACACTCTATGGCTGCAAATTAGGATTGTGGCTAGATCAAGAAGAAGATCAAGATGATGCTGGATGCAACATGGATTCTTCATATCTAGGATATGAAGAAGATTCTGATTTTGATGAAGAGGTAGATGTAAATGTGAAGAGACACAATCAAGCCCTTTTTCATCAAGAAGTTTTTTCTGATAGTGAAGACATTGATAGGAAGATATGTAACATGAACTCTTCTTCTGAGCCAGTAAATTTGAGAAGACCTTCTAGAGAAGAGATGGATATGATTACTATAGAAATGATTGCCCAAGTGCAAACTAGAGGCATGGTGGCAAGGAATACAAATGAGAAAGCTACAGGAATGTTTATAAAGAGTAGCAACTCTGAAGAGATTAATGAGAACAAATCAAAAGGTGATCAAATGGTGAAATTCAAGAATGTAAAAGGTAAGAATTGTGAGCCTAAGGGAGTTGGAATTGAAAAGATTTCTAGTGAGATTGAGAGGCCAGTTAACACAATGGCTAAGATTGAAAAATTGAGGGTGGCCAATACACCTAATGTATCAGATAAAAAAAAGGATAATAAGGTGGTGCAGATTGATATTCCTTCTTCTGCTCCTATTGATATGTTATCTGTATTGTCCCAAATTATAGTTAAGGTTCCATTGTCAGAATTGTTGAGGATCCCTGAACACAAAGAAATAGCTATTGCATGGGTAGATAATGTTCATAACAATGATGTTGCATGCAATGGATTTTAGGATAAAGCTTTGAAAGGTGTTTTTGCTTAGGGAATTGTGTCTCAAATTCCTCCAATCTATTTGGATAGTTCTGTCAATGCCAACCTTGAAAATATTGATCTATTATTTTTAAGTGTTCTTGTGAATGGAATGAAGTTGAGGAATTGTATGATTGATAGTGGTGCCTCTAATACTATCATGCCTTTCAAAATCATGGAGAAGTTTGGCCTTAAAGTTGATACAGTCCAAGGCAGGTGTTGTGCAATGGATCAGAGGGAGGTACCAGTTATTGGGACTATCAATGCAATGCCATATAGGTTGGTAGCATATCCAGAGAAAGAGTTAACAATCAGTGTTTTGGTGGTGGACATCCCTCCTCATTATGGGATGCTACTATCTAGAAGGTGGAGTGCTGCCATGGGTGGAAGTTTACAGTGTGATCTATCCTATGCCACTTTCAAGATTGATGATCAGTTTGTCAAGATTGAACGAGAGCCAAGGGTATGCCACATGATTGAGAGAAATATTGATAATGAAACTACATGTTTTGTGGATACTGATATTAATTATTTTAGAGTAGAGATCCCTATATTTGAAAATGAACCTATTTTGTCACCTATCTCTGTTGAGGTAAGTGTTAATTCTGTGAAGGGTGATTTGTGGGTAATGTACTTTGATGGTGCAAATTGCAAGGATGGAGCAGGAGCAGGTATCTTACTTATTTCTCCTGATTGAAACACCTACAAATTGTCTTCCACATTGAATTTCTTTTGTACCAACAATATAGCAGAATATGATGCTTTGTTGTTAGGAATAAGGTTGGCACAAAAACATGGTATTAAGTGCTTAAGTGTTGTTGGTGATTCTGAGTTGTAGTGTCCCAAGTTAGGTCAATATATGCTTCCAAGATTAAAAGGCTAAAACAATATAGGAATGTAGTTTGGGATTTGATTGAACATTTTGATGCCTTCAATATTGAGTGGAAGGATAGGAGCAATCATAAGATGACTGACTTGTTAGCCAATATTGCAATCAATCCCAATTATATTACATTTTCTGGTATCTCTAAAGTTGAAATTTAGGCTAGGCCTAGCATACTAGACAATATTAAAAATTGGCAAGTTTTTGATGATGATAATGATATCTTGAAGTTTATGAATTGTGAGGATCACTATCATGGGTAGGAATTCGATTGTTCAGCCTTGATTGAATTAGTAGAAGGAAAAGAGGTTGTCTTTGGCAATGAGATCATTCAACTTAGAACTAACAAGGTGCCCAAGGGACTTGTTGTTTTGGAGACTGTCTTTGACAACCATGATAGAGTTCAAAAGAATATCAAAAGAGAAGATCATGCTGATCTAGAGGAGATAAACCTTGGAACACATGAAGCACCTAAGAAAGTATACATTGGTAGAGATATATCTCAAAAGGTAAAGAAATCTTTGATTGAATTATTGAGAAAATCTAGGCATGTTTTTGCATGGTCATATGGTGACCTAAAGGTTTATAAAGAAGATTTGTTTCAGCATATTATTCCATTGAAAGAAGATGCTAAACTTTTCTGGCAAAGGTAAAGGCCTATTAATCCCACTTTGGCACCCAAGATGCAAGAAGAGTTAATGAAGCTGAGAGATGCTAGAATTATCAAAGCTATAAGGCATTCTTCTTGGGTGTCAAATCTTATTCCTGTGAGAAAGAAGAATGGTGACATCAGGATTTATGTGGACTTCAGGAATTTGAACATCAACTCATTAAAGGATAACTATTGTTTGCCCAATATGGAAACTATGTTACAAAGAATAACCTGATCAGAATTGATGTCAATGATGGATGGTTTCTCTGGTTACAATCAGGTAATTGTCAAAGAATCAGAGCAATTCAATACAACTTTCACAACACCTTGGGGGACATATGTTTATGTGAGAATGCCTTTTGGTCTCACAAATGCTGGTGCTACTTTTCAGAGGGCAATGGATGTTGCCTTTTCAAATTTCATAAATGATTTTCTTGTTGTGTATCAAGATGATTTAACTACCTATTCCAAGAAGGAAGAAGACCACTATATTCATTTAGAAAAAATATTTGTGAGGGCCTTGGAATGTGGCATTTCTCTAAATCCAAGGAAATGTGCTTTTTGTGTCACAGAAGGTAAGTTGCTTGGCCACTTAGTTGGGAAGCAAGGAGTGAGAATTGACCCTGAAAAGGTAGTAGCTATTGATAAAATTCAGAGACCAAAGAATGTTAAAGGAATTCAGTCCTTCTTTGGTCAGGTCAATTTCTTAAGGAGGTTTGTGACAAATTTTGTGGAGGTTACTAGACCTATTTCTAAGATGTTGAAGAGGGGATCTGCAATCAATTGGGAGGGTGAGCCTAATGAGGCTTTCAAAAATATTAAGCAGGCTATCAAAGATGCACCAGTGCTTAAGGCACCTGATTATAATGTTCCAATGCACATCTTTTCCTTTGCATCTTTTCACACTATTGCTACAGTTTTGTTACAAAGGAATAAGGATGATTTTGAGCAGCCTATTGCATTTTTTAGTAGATCTTTGTAGGCTGCAAAATTGAAGTATGACATAAATGAAAAACAAGCATATGCACTTGTGAAGGCAATCAAGGCTTTTAGGTGTTGTTGGTAGCTTTTCCTTGCAGGACCAAACTTGAATCAAAAGGTGGGCTTGATCCTCAAATTAGGCACTCAAGTTTGACAAGAAAATAGAACCAATTGATGAGGATAGAGAACATCCTCCTTCTTCTTTGAGCTCCACATCACTCAGGCAGGTATTGCCTTATCTGCACACTCAAGATGCCTCATGACTAATAGTAGGCCTGTAGATAAATTATTGTGGAATAGCCTTCAAACCCCTTTTGGGTATCCTGTACCCCAGTGAAAACAATTCATATGCAATAGCCCTACTTGCATAGAATGAACCTGAAGACTAGAATGGACCTCCTACTACTACTACCAACATGAAAGGGAAAGGTATTTGATTTGAATGATTTTAGTGTTGGGTTGAAGAGATCCCTGAGATACCCTAAGTCTCTCATAGACCAGTGCCTTATCCAATGGGCCACAAAGTCGAATACCCTATTGTAATAGATAGCTATGAAACAAGAAGACAATGTACTCAATGTGTTGATGCCTAACATCAATCACACACCATGACGAAACCTCACTTTAACAACCCACCTGTGTATTCAAGTATGTTATTACCCATCCAAAGGATTTTAACCCTCCCCTTAGAAGAGACCTATAAATAGATAATACATTAACCAGCATCCACTGGAAGACAAACATGACATATCTTTGACACCTCAGCTCATACATACATGAAAACTAATCCTAAACTAGTTGTCTCTGCGAAGACAACTCCACTTGCAAACACATGGGAAATGCAAATAGAAAAATCAAACAGCCTTGATGTATGATCAATGAGTTCAAAATTCAAATGGAGATAGCTTGGTAACAATAAGAATATACTGAATCCTCATACATAAGACAAATTAGTTACAATACATATCATATTCTCTAAGCCAACAAAGGAGAAAGGAACACCCTATATGTAGAGAAGTAGAGAAAATCTATAGGAAAATGATCCTTCATGGAACTGAAAAGGAACCCTTGGGAACCAAGATTTTAGAACCCTTACAAAGTCAAAATTACAACCATATATACCCCTGGTTATCTTGGAATCCTACACAAGTTAGAATGCAACAAGCTACGGATAACCATG
This sequence comes from Chamaecyparis obtusa, assembly GCA_027943335.1. Classification (NCBI taxonomy): domain Eukaryota; kingdom Viridiplantae; phylum Streptophyta; class Pinopsida; order Cupressales; family Cupressaceae; genus Chamaecyparis; species Chamaecyparis obtusa. The sequence continues at coordinate 103,478 of BSBK01006708.1, forward strand.
GTAAGGGTTAGGGTTTCCACCCACCAAAACAATTGAAAAGATCAGAAATTACTGGACTTTGGGGAAAACCAAGCAACCTGGTGAAGAACAGATCAAAATTTGATCTCCAATTATGATAATTCTCAGAACAGTGTACAAAAGATCATAAATCCACCTTGAATACCAGTCTATTCAACCACCTGCAACACACCTCGAGCCATTCATCTCATTCCTTACATGGTACAGATCTCTGCAATCGATCATCACACCCTAGACCACACTGCAACAGCAAACAAATCATCCCCACCAACAACAGTCACTTCTGCATTGAATTTTAGTCCTTCTGGTTGTAGGAAACCCTTAAAAAAATTGAAATTGATGAATAATGGTCAATTCCATGGCGCTTGCAGCAAATCGACAGTCAACGTTCAAATCTGAACCAACTTTAAGTCATGACCGGTAGATCTTCATGTTTCATAGTCTTTTAAATCTTAACTCAACTACCACCCTGGGTTTACTTCCAACAAACACACAACAAGGCATTATTCTGTTCACAGAAAGAAAACCTAACCCATCACTTAACTCCACGACTTGGTGACCCAAAGAAAATTCTAACCTCGGCCCCACATTTAGCGAACTAGCGACAAAAGGACATTGCTAGTTCGCGAAACACTATATCCATCTGCCAAAAAGTTTAGCAATTCCATGAACGCTTGTTTGTTGAACTGCTAAAACGGTTAGGGAACTGCCACTATTTTACGTGAACAAGTGAAGCCATCATAAATTTGTCGGCTGCTAAAACACTTATCCCAACCACCAAAAGACTATGAAACTTTGACTGGGCCCACATCAGGAAGATCGACGATCGTCTGAAGTTCGCAAAGACTTCCAAGATTCTATCAGATTACACTCCCACTGTTAGATCAAGAATCTCCTCCCATCTCTGACAACCATCTAATAGGAAACAAAATCAACAACCGTCGCAAGATCTTAAGCCTCTGACAAAACCCATAAGATTATACGACATTCATCAATTCACTGACAGGATCAGGACCCACTGACACATCCGAAAAATTAGGTCCCACTAACAAGATTCGACCTCATACTACGTGGACCAATCAAAAACCTTCAAATCAACACCCCCTGACACTGGGACCACTGCCAAAGATATGTTTGAGACAAATGAGATCAATGGCAGTCTTAAGATCTCAAGCCTTTGATAGATCGCTTGTGAACGTACACCCACCGTTAGATGGAGATGGTGTTAGAGCTGGGCCCAGGGAAAATAAAGGCTGCCGAAACATAGGAAAATATTAAAGCTCAAGACTTAAGAAAATTTAAAACACGGACACATAGGAAATATAAAGGGGACCTCGCCAACACATGAAGAACCTAATCGCATGACATAAAGTGAACCCATTTAAATAGCACATGCAGATAAAAGGTTTTAAGTGGCCCAAAAAGGTAACGCAAAAATAAAACAGGGCCAGGGCAATTTTAAATTTAAGGACCCAACGGCTAGATTTAAAAAAAATTTGCCAAGGGTTTTAGCTGGAGACATGAAAAACATTGCAGAGACCAGGGGAAGAGAGCTAGAGCCAAGAAATTTTTGGCATGTTCTAATAGGTGTTACTTGATGGGAGCAATTGTGATTGCTTTTGTGCCAAGTACAGCTATGAAGGATATTTTCTCACAGCAAGAGGTGTCTGGAAGAAGATGCAAATGGATCAATAGGATCCAAGATTTCAATGTTGAGGTCAAGATTACTAAATTGGTTAGAGGACAAGGATTGACAAAACTGATGGCTCAATCCAATCTTGATGCAAATCAGGTAAATCATTCTGAAATTGATTATACATGTGATATGGATGATTGTGTTTGGTATCAAGATGTCATCTATTACTTGAGAAACATGAAATGTCCAGATAATATGAATGATAATCAGAAGAGGACATTGAAATTACAGGCCATCAAGTATGTAATTGTGAAGTGTAAATTGTATAGAAAGAATCTAGATTACATACTTTTGAAATGTGTAGATGAAAATCAGGCTGAAGTATTATTGAAAGAAATGCATGAGGGAGTTTGTGGTGGACATTATATGGGTAAAACAACTGCTCATAAAATCTTGAGAGCAGGATTCTGGTGGCCCACAATCTTCAAGGATGCAGAACAGTTGGTGAGGAGGTGTGATGCTTGTCAAAGGTTCTCTAGTAAACTTAAATTTTTGGGTAATATGCCATTAAGACCAGTAGAAGTTTAGGCTCCTTTCCAACAATGGGGAATTGATTTCATAGGGGAGATACCAAACAAGTCTAGTGGAGGACACTCATGGATTTTAGTTGCCACTGATTACTTTACAAATTGGGTAGAGGCTATACCTACAAGAAATGCAACTAGTAGGGTGGTAATTGATTTTCTGATGAATAATATTGTTACAAGGTTTGGTTTCCCTAAGAGGATAGTAAGTGATAATGCAATGTGCTTTAGGTCTGCTGAATATAAGGACTTTTGCAAAGGTTTAGGAATTCAAATTTCTAATTCCTCACCTTATCATCCACAAGGAAATGGACAAGCATAATCTACTAATAAGAGTTTGATTAAAATCGTAAAGAGGATTCTTGAAAAGAATAAGAGGGCATGGAATTCAAAGCTGCCATTAGCTCTATGGGCTGATAGGGTAATTGTGAAGAGGGAAATTGGTTGTGCACCATTTGACCTAGTATATGGAATACATGCAAGGATGCCTCAGAATAACTTATTAGAAATGTATAAATTTGTTCAGTTATATGATGATGACATAGATGATGAGATGCAGTTGAGAATTGAGGACCTCATTAGGTTAGATGAGACTAGAAGAGAGTCAATTGTAAGAAATGCCAAATTCCAGTTGCAGGTTAAGAATTTCTATGATAAAAAGGCTGTTGAAAGAAGGTTTGAGCCTGGTGATTTGGTACTAATTTAGAATGCCAAAATGGAGGATAAGGGAAAACATGGTAAATTTGATCCCATCTGGTTGGGGCCATATCTGATTCATGAGAAATGGGGCCAAGATTCATATATTGTCAAGGAATTAAATGGTGATATTCAGGAATTGCCTGTTCATGGAAAATTCTTGAAGAAATACTTCAATTGAAGGTATTATGTTTTCCATGAACAGTAGTTAGGTCTGTATATTCTATAAATTTCTATAAATAGTTGCCTCCCCCTGTCCTATTTTGTCCTGGTCTGTCAAGTTTTTGGTCTTGTTACTCTTTGTTATTTGCAAATTTTAAATGTGGGATGGTCTACTTTAAACCAGTGATTCTAAGTCCTTGCTATGATTGCAGGAGGCATACATCCACAGACAGAGCCACTGTTAGCACCCTGAAAAAATTTCATGGCTGTAGCCCTTTTCTTCTGGTCCCTATAGTCATTTCTTCATGTCTTTGGCTAATGCCCTAAGTAGAATATTAAAAAATATAGCCGTTGCATACAAAATCCTTTGAAAACCCTAGCCTTTTTTCTATTTTCATGTTACTTTTCGCGGGTCACTTAAATTCCTAATCTGCATGTGCTAATTAAATCCTTAAGCTATTCAGCGGTTAGGTTTTCATGTCTGGCAGGGTCCCTTTTAATTTTTCCTAAGTTTCTTCCCTTGGTGGCATTTAATTTTCCTATGTTTCGGTAGCCTTTATTTTCCTTGGGCCCAGCTCTGACACCATCTCCATCTAATGGTTGTCACTAAAGTGTAAGGGTTTTGTCAGAGGTATGCGAAGCTGTGCCCGCCGTTGATTCATTTCCATGACGTAGCCTTTCTTTTTGAGCGGGTCCACTGCCAGGTGTGCTAACTTGGCAGTATCTCATTGGTCCATGGGAGTATGAAGTGGAGTGGTGTTAGTGGGACTAGTTTTCTCAGCGTTCAGGTAGATTAAAGTTCATTTTAATCGTGTGGCTATTGTTATACCATTAATGAAACATGCTCGACCTTTAGTGTAGTGGTATAGCAACAACTGTTGATTCTCATAAGAAAGGTAGGTGGGTCCATTGACACGTATGCGCAGTTGGCACTATTTGATTCATCCATGTATTTACACGTTGGTAGCTGTTAGTGGGACCTGGTTCCCGAGCTTGTCAATGGGTCCTGATCTTGTTAGTGAATCGATGAATGATGTATAATCTCATCGAGTGTGTCAGAGGCTTAAGATCTTGCGAGGGTCCTTGATTTTGTTTTGTGTCAGAGGGTTGTCAAAGATGGGAGGAGATTCTCGGTCTAACAGTGGGCATGTAATCTGATAGAATCTTGAATGGGTATGTGAAGATGAGATGGTCGTTGATCTTCCAAGCGAAGGCTTAGCGGTTCTAATAAATGTTTTGGCGGTCCGAGAAATTTCTGAAGGCTTTGCTCATTCGCGTGAAATGACGACGGTTCTCTAATTGTTTTAGCGGTTCAGCGAACAAGCGTTCATGTAATCACTAAACTTTTTGGCAAATGGATAAAATGTTACGCGAACTAGCAGAGACCTTTTGTTGCTAGTTCACTAAATCTGGGACCGAGGTTAGTGTTTTCCTGTGGTTGCCAAATCGAGGAGTTAAGTGATGGGTTAAGTTTTCTTTCCGTGAACAAGAAAGCATTATCGCCAGTTCGTTGAGGGTTAACCCAGGGTGGTAGTTGAGTTAAAGACTAAGGGCCTGCGAAATAAAGAGATCAGACGGGCACGACTTAAAGTTGATGGAGATTCAAATTTCGACCATCGATTTGCTGCAAGCGCCATAAAGTAGCCATTTATTTTCAAATTTGAATTTGCAGAGGGTTTCCAGTGATAGGAAGTACTAGAATTTATGGTTTTAAGAGCTGATTTTGATTGGTTTGGTGGCACTTGCTATTGTAGTGTGGTCCAAGGTGTTGAGTGATCATCTGCAAGGTTTGTACCATGAAGTTTTGAGCTTGAGGTGTGTTGCAGGTGGCCGAAGGGGTTGACATTTTCAAATTTTCATGATTCTTAGTACCTTCTTAGTGAGATTTCGTCATGATAGAGGATCAATCTGGGATTTTTCTTTCTACTGGTTGCCTGGGTTTCTCCCCTAAAATAAATTTGTAGCCATTTCTAGTTGGTTGGGTGGTTGAAACCCTTACCCTAGTTGTCTGAAGCTTGTTGCATCCTAACTTGTTTAGGATTCCAAGGCAGTTAGTGGTATATATGGTTAAAGTTTTAATTTTGTAAGGGTTCCAAAATTTTCTTTGGTCCCAGGCTAGTTGTTATTGGTATTACACTGAGAAAAGAGAGTATGATTTTGGGTCTTTTCCTTTGGTGTTTTTTTGCTTAGTAATGTATTAATTTCTAAAAATTAATGAGAATACACTTGAATTCCTATCTTAAATCTCTGATTGTCTTCTTTTCTGATTATGGATTCATATATGTTAAGGACACAAAGTGGATTAGCATATGGTAAACAAAGAGTATTGTGAGATCAGCTTGGAGTTCCTGACAAAGTTAGGATTAAAGCCTTTAGGGTGATTTCAGTGAGTTCATTGTTAGAGGGGAATTTGATGATCATGTTTGGGAGTGAGGGGACTAATAGGCAAAACACTTACTCTGAGTTTATATGTATTTTAGTTAAGGTTTCAGGGTGATATATGTTATTTAGTGACTCTTTGCCCTAGGATAAGGCACTGGTCTCCTCTCTGGATGCAGTTCATCATTATCAATCACACACACATTCAAATGATCAAATCCTTAAATCAGTTAGTAAAGAGTATATTGGCATAACATTTTATGATTCCTTTGAAGAAGTGAATCAAGGATACACCCACCAGAGCATTGAGGCTCAAAGTGTAGGAGGATCTATTTTGATCCTTGTTAATTGGCCCTCTTCCTTGTAGACTTTGGAGTGGTTATAGAGTCAAAGTTATAATAGGTTATCCATCAAAGTATAAATCTGCAAGTTGAAGATCAAAGGGAACTCCCAACACTTGGCATAGGGAATGTCATATGGTAAAAGGACTTATCGATAGTGCTTCAGATTAGTATTTACCACCAAATGTAGGATGAGAACAAACTAACCAAGGAAATGCATGTATATTTCAAAATATTTTAGAAATAGATGTAGAAAAGGGAAAGGATATTGAAGAAAATTGTTAACAAGTATGCACACTCTGTAGGTTTAATAGTTCAAATTGATGCATGTTGTATGGAGGTAGTAGAACCTAGGACATTATGGATAATGCCTATGGGCTATGAGGTAGAACAAGACATTTTTATTGCATATATGTTGATAAAATATTAAGTTAGCCTCATGATGAGAAAGAAGAAAGGTTTGATACATACTCTGTAAAGTATCAGAAGATTAGGATAGAGAAGATGGAAGAAGCCTCAAAAAGAAAGATTAAGAAGATGGTTGATAAGATTGGTGAAAATAAAGGCATTTGGAGAAGCAAATAGAGAAGTTTAATGGAGCAGATAAGAATATCGAACCTTCACTGTAGATGTAGAAGAGGAAGCCTTTCCACTTGGTACTAGATCTTCATCCAACTCTCTCACAAGCTATCAAGACTCCACCGAAGGCTCCCAAGGTCAAAGTAGAGAAATTTGAACCATCAAGGAGGTGACCAAAGGCCAAAAGATTGGGTCCATAGAAGAATACGAAAAATTAAGATCAAGATTCATCCACTAATTCAAATTAGTCAAAGAATAAAGTTAGAACCAAAGGTGCTACAAAAACTAAAGTAGTAATGCATAGGCCTACCACAGTCCTTAAGGATGATAGTGTTCTTTATAAAGTCATTAATGATATTGAAAAGCTTAGAATTTTGAAAAGGATAGTTATATATTATGAGATTTTTGATGAGAAGGACAAAAAATCGATCATTCATGCTATGACTAAATTTCTAAATAAGCTTAGTAAGACTTTAGTATAAGTAAAGGATCAAATTCTTGACGAATTATATAAGATACTTAAAGAAACAATATTAGTAGATTTAGATGAGGATAAGAAAGATAAGAGAAGAAACAATCCAAAAAATGTTTCATGTTATTCAGTCCCATGATCTAGATGAGACTCTTGAGAAAGAAAAGAAGAAAATGTCAACAAAGAAAAGGGTAAATATACTAATCTCAGGAAATTGAGAGGACATCACAGTGTAGATAGAGGATGTATTGAGAAAAAATGATTATAGAATCTCGTGTTGATGTTCCCAAGAAAATTATACCAAGAATCAAGAGACAAGAGAAAAAGTTATACATCAAGGATAACAGCTTCCAAACCATAGTTAAGGAATCAAATTTATAAATTGGAGGAGTTCTTATTTTTCTTGATGCTAGTAATGAGACAAAGAAATAGGAAACTAGTGAGGTTGAATTAGTTGATGAGAAGAAAAGATAAAAAGATCACTACAGAGATCCTGAAAAATATCATAACCAGAGAGGAGTTGGATGAAATCAACGTTGAAAAGGGAGTCTCTAAGGACAAACCAATTGAGATAGAGACTGAACCTGAAGTGGAAAGAAATGAGAATATGCAAACAAAGAATGATGCCATCAGAGGATGAGAGGATAAAATAGACAATATACCTAACATTCCTAAGCTAGTGGAAGAATAAGAGAAATTAGATGGAGCATGGGATGATAGAATAGGAACTGGTTATGAGACATTGTTGGCAAGAATGAATTTACCAATTTAATATTCTAAGATAGATCTCAAAGGACCAATTTATTTCAACAATTGAGATGAAGATCAATAGATGATGCTATTAGTTTTGGCAGTAGAGAAGGACAAGAAAAGATCCTTGCAAAATAGTGAGAAAGGCACAATATTAATGTCATATCAGTAAGTATTTTTGAGAAGTTTTTGTCCAACTATTAGATTGAACTTTAAGATTCCATATCTAATCAATTGGAGGGTATACTTGATATCTTTGACACTCATTTTTAGTTAGTTTAGAAAGAAACAATGAACAAGGTATAGAAAGAATTTCATGACAAAAGGTTTTAGTTTCTTTGTTCATTAATTTTGCAAGATAAAACTTCTTTGGATATCAGAGCAAAGTATATCAAGTATATTATTGAATAAGGAAGCAAGAGATATAGGATGGGCATACATTCATTTTACCATGTATCAGATATAGAAAAAATCGTAAAGGAAACTAAAGGCAAGGTATCAGTTAAGGCATAGAATTTTGATTCATCAAAAGGATTTGCATTTGAGTACATGATAGAGGTAGTTAAAATGAACGACGAGATAAAATATTTGGAGGATGAGAGGACAAGGTTGATAGGAAGGTATCTTAACATAAGGGATCTAATTTTTCCTAAGTTATATGTTCTTCAAAGTGTTCTTAAGGAGGTCAAGAAAGCCTATGGTCTATTGCACCCTACAGGCCTTCCCAAAGCAAAGAATGCAGCCTATACCATATGTGGGAAGATACAGATTTTGGACAGCTTGAAGAAGTCTTTGGATATTAATTTGGTAGCTTTGAGAATGAGCTTCTCAAAATTAATCAAGCATTTGTAAATATGGCGGTTAAGTATGAGAAATGTAGAGGATTTTGGTAGGAGATTTTTAATTTTGTGCGCTACCTTTTCCATTGATGTTAAAGGGGTAAGATTCATTGTCAAAAATGCATAGGAGTGATGCATACCGAAAGGGGGAGTAGTATTTTGAGGATCAGAGTATTGGCATATTGACTGGACACTTAGTCATTTTATACTAAGTATTTTTATCAATGTCAAAGGGGGAGATTGTTGGAAACAAATAACTTCATAATGGATGTTATGTTGTCATTGAAGGAAACTACATACATATCTCTAAGTTTAATCAATGATGTTTTGTTTATCGATACACAAATCATTAGAAGTATCTAAGTATAGTAAACAAACCAGTATACAGGTTTGGTAATTGCATTTGTATGGATAGATGAATCAGTATAATGATATGTAATTATGGATTCAATTTTGGTCAATTAGAAGGATCTAGCTCTATGATTGAAAGTGATGGAGTTTTGGAATTCAAGATATACTAATATCTATGTATCAGTGTTCACAGTGTCTGACAAGAACAAGACAAAGATGAAAATATTTCATTGCTCAGAGTTTAATTTTATAAGGAGAAATATTTTAGGTTGGTTATGATTGAGAAAACTATGAAATAATTATGTTGTGTTTATCATATCATGGAGTGAGTATAGAGAGGTTCATTTTGCACATTTCTAGTGGAAAGCTGACAATGTTATATTTTTTTGTTATAACTTCATATAAGAGATCAAGTCTTATTTGCGAAGGATGGTAATGTTGTGTAATGAAAAGTAATGTTGATGCGATAATAAGACAATATGAAGAGACTATATTGATGTACAAATCTATATTCAAAGCTTCATCAGAACTGTATTTGTAGTATTGATACTACTAGTCAGTTCGGTATAGGACTGTAAATCCATCTTTTGTTTATGTTTAATTTGGTTGTGTAATTGAGCAATGTGCTCTAGGCTATAAGCCTAAATGAAAGTGCTTTCCCACTTATTTGAATTATTCTCTTAACCAGACACTTATTACTGCAGTAGTGAGCTATTTGTGGGTTTAATCCCCACCGGGTTTTTTTGCTTAACTAGGTTTTCCTTGAAAATAAATGATGGTGTTGTGATGTTCATGTTATGTGTTTTGTTTTGTTTACTTGCATTTATCTTTAGTATTAAGTTATGGTTTTACTTTAAAAGGTTAAAGAATATTGTTGCACTGATTCACCCCCCCTCCTCTTGGTGCTCTCTAATCCTAACAGTAACACCAAATCCACTATCCTAAAAAAATTTAGGGAATGTGAAAGGAAAGATTGAAAACCAAAACTAATTTTTTTGTGTTTCTAGTTATTCTATAAAGATGGTGCATTGCTATGAGATGCTATTTTTTTTAATTGTTGGTTAGAATTTTTATCATGTTAATATAGTAATATTGGATGTAAACCCTATATTGTGTTGAAAATGAGGAGTGTTGATGATTGGAGTTGAAACTAAGAGATGGAGACAACAATAATATCATATTGAGATGAGGATGAGAAGCATTCAAATTTTCAGATGAAGATTAGAATCCTTGAATCTTTGAGATAAGGATTAGAAGAATTGTGTATAAAGGAAAATTGCGAGCAATGCTAGGATGTACACCACTCAAAAAATTATATGGGGGCCTCTATACATTAGAGTACAAAACCACCCTTAAATGAATCTGATGTGCACAACCAAATGAGGAAGGGTTCTAATGCAAGATACATATCAAGGGGGATTTTGTAATCTTAAAGAGACATGGGATGATAATATGATTGATGGATAATAATAATAATAATAATGGATCTGGGCTAAAAAAACCTCAAGGACAAGCCTATGGAGGGAAACCATGACATCGGGTCTTAGGCTAGATCTTGGCTAAAAAACCTCACAAACAAGCCTTTTCTCAACTTATACCCAAGGTCCTAGGTAGAACCCATTCAAAATACTAGGAGATGTTTGGAAACATGAGAAGGAGTGAGGGAGTCAAATGCAGGTTGTCATAGGGTAAGGAAAAATCATGAAATCTTAAAATAAATGAATGGGTCCTATTGTCATAATTTGCACATCTTTGGAGGCCTAATTACTAGATGAGCTACAATCCCCTAGTTTGTGTTATTAGGTGGTCTTGCTTATATTTGTGTTCTTTTCATTGCAAAGTACATGAAGATAAAAGGAAATGAACTGCATCTACATCTACTCATGCATGTATCAGTGACATGTATACTGTTCAGAAAGAAAAGAACTAAAAAGGAAGCATCTATCTGAGCTCACACGGGCCATGAGCATAGCCGTTATCAGAATTGAATGGATGAGTGTAGATATACATAAAGAAATAATTAATATGGGGGTACCAGACATTGCCTAGTATTGGTGTCTGAGGCCCGGTCTTGTCCAGAAGCTCCTGAGATCCAGAACCTACAAGAAGTGAAGAGAGGAGATGGATTAGATCCAATGGATCTATGCAATGACTGGTATCACAATATCACAGAATGCATACATACACTTAGCCATGCACCTCTAACAAAGGCTGTGGTCAGGGCATGTGCATAGGGCTCCAAAGAATAGACAAGGCACCATGTTTTCACTAATGTGTTTGTTTCATGTGCAGATACAGGGAAGCTGATCCAATAATGAATTCCATGAATGATCTGGGCCCTTGATGTGGATCATGATAGGGAAACCTCATGATCTCCATCGTAATCACATCAAGGGCCAGGAGCACACACAATATGTATAGCTCAAGAACATCCAGATGATTCAACATCAATGAGAATCAATCAAGCAGCATGACATGATAAAGAAAATACTATTATGATGATGTAAACAGAATCTATGTGCTGTAACATGAACACAATGATTTAATAATCCAACAGGGGCACCATAGCATGTTGTCAGTCAAGCTATGATGAATGAATAACATAAAATATATATGGCATCAAAGGAAAGTAGAGCTAATAATAGGGTACACAGATCTATGTAAGAGATAAGGCACACTGTTGCATAGATGTCTTCCTAATCTGCACTAGTACTCTAACAGGGCATTTGATATGTGTGATGTAATAATGGCAACACAATGTTAACACTACTATTCCATAGGCATCCATATAGCTACAAAAAATCAAGGAAACAACAATTCAAATGAAAACCATCATTATAATTGAGCATGTGACAACAATGTCATATATCATTGGTACCAATATGTGCATCAAATTATGGGAACTCGGGTATCAATATTTCAAAAGGACAAGCATTGATAACAGTGAATAATGAATGGCTAAGTATTGCTTGGGCTTCTCAAGGTGCAATAACAGGGGCATAACAGTGAAAATCTTTTATCCTTGGTGGACCAACATCAACATAGAGCTGTAGCAGATGAAATGATCATGAGCCTACAATATGTTCAGAAGCATAGCTACCTGTCAATATGACACCCCAATAGCACTCAAAATGAATGCTATAGTGAACTTATCAATAACAATGACCAGGCAATACAATGCCATGTTCCTAATTCATGGGATAATCTAGAGGTTCATCAATTGTTAACATTCAATGCAAGGTCATGGTTCATCATGTGTGTCAACAACAAGCCACGGTACTTCAAGATTACACAGAGTTGCATGCTGGAATATCGCGGGTCACATGAGGAACATGGCATTTGTATAGGATAAATGCACCAGCAAAAATAATTACCAAGTCATGATAGCTTGCAGTGTACGCTCGGGCTGTGCATGGAAGAAGCAATGGTGGATAGTATACATGGTGTGCTCGGGTGGATTGGTGTCTACAAACATATGCCATCACAATGCAATGGATAGTAAATTACAACAAATATTGAGTCTCAAACACCTCAAATGTGCTAATAGTGATGCTATAAAGAAAGCATATTAACAGTTTAGAGCATGCCCTAGTGGTAAAGCTTGATGCCACTTATGATAGGATGCAAACATCAATAGCAATGAATGTTGAAAGAGGCTTCAAACACAATGATACACACAATGCCCCATTCTTTCATGTTGTGTTCAGACTGTGATGCCCTAGGTTCACGAGCTCATGCATTTAGCATCAAATAAAAAATGATAATTGTTTCCCAAAATTGCCTATTTTATACAATTTGGCCAGACTCTTTCCCAGGTCTTTGTTTCCATCTTGTCAGGAACTCCTGAAATTTTCATGGCCGTATGATATGTCCTCTAGCCTCTGCAAGTGTCTCAGTCCCTGTTGTAGCATGTTTTGTCTTGTGAAGTTGATCCACAAACTTCCATGGTTTGCGCTCTTGGCCCCATTTTTCTTGATGTATTGTCAACCCCCAGTTCAGATCACACGTACTAAATCGCAAGGCCCTCAGAGATTTTTAACTTTTAATGTTGTAGGAAATACTCAAGCCGTAGAGTTTCAAAAAAGTGTTCAGTGTTGAAAACTCTCTGTGTTTTCGACCTTCACTTTGAAAACTCTCTGTGTTTTCAACCGTCAAGTGAAAACCCTCTATGTTTTCGACCCCTTCTTCGCTTTGCACTTCTTCCTCTAGCGTCGACTTTTCCCTAAGCACGCAACTCTGACAAGGTGGGTCCCACTTCCTCATAACCATTGCCAGTGCAGAAGATTCGATGGTGGTCGCATGTTCACATGCGATCTTCTGACCCCATGTGATCATGTGACAACCATCTGATTAGAATCACAGTGGGTTTGATGAGCTTCCGATGGTGGGTCGTCTCTTTGCGATGTGTTCATGTTTCATTGGTCATGATGTGCTGATAGGGATTTGCAGGTGGGCTCATTCATCAGAGGGTCCCAGCTCAAGAGATGTACGATTGTCACATGATCTCATGGGATCTTCGAGCCCATGAGATCACGCACCCACCGTTAGATTAGAATCTCAGTGGTTGGTGGTGACATGTCCATTTTTATCGGCCAAGGGGTGATGATGAGGATTTTTCGTGGGTCCAAATTTTAGTGAGGTGGCGGTAGACAAAGATCTGACGGTGGTCATATAATCTCATGGGATCTTCCAACCCCATGTGATCGTGCGACCACCGTCTGATTGGAATCTCAGTTTGTGGATGGGCCCAGGGTTGGTAAAGCAAATGTGTGGTTGCACGGTTGATGGTTTCGTGTGGTCACTGAATGTAGTCAGGGTTAAGGAAAGGATAAGGCGACTTGGTGACTAAGAGGAAAATGAGCTCGAGGTGTTTTGCGTGGCAGGTCACAGTTAACAAAAGGCTTGTCACATGATCGCATGCAGCTTTCCAACCGCATGCGATCATGCGGCCAATGTTCAATTCAAGCGGTGTGGCAAGTTTTGGCGGGCTTTCTTCTGCAAGACGTGTGTGAAGTGGCAGGGTAGCTTGGAATTGATTTCTAAGGACATTTTTCTGGTTGCGAAGGTGATGATGGATGATCTGATCATCGGCACCGTGGATTTTGCAAGGTACAATGTGGTGTTCTTACGCTGATGAAACATTAAGGAACTGGTGCCATCCATATTTTAAATTCCAATTTCTATGAAGATCAAACCTAGAGCCTTAATGGCTTAGTGGAGTTGCAGGTGAGTTCGTTGATGAGAGATGGTGTGTCTGCAAGTGGTCCTGGTACAGAAAGATATGCAATCATGAGATTATGGACCTATTTGTCAACTTTTCTCAGAGCTTTAGTTGATCAGTACCCTAGGGTTGATTATTAAATTGTAAATCTTGTAACCCTGGTTAGATTTTTTACTCCTGTGTGCGTGTAGTGAGTGTTGTATATATCATTTTTTGAGAGCTTTTGAGCCCGGAATCCAGCAATTGTAAAAGGAAAGTTTCTTTCTCAGAGAGCAATTTGTGGCAATTTTCCTACCCATTGGCTTTCTACAATTGTAATTTTTATTGATTGTTTAGACATTGCAAAGTATTTTGTGACATTCTTGTTATCCTTATGCTTTTCTTGTGTGGATTATCTCTTATTGGATTTAAGTATATGCATGATTTCAGTGATATCTTAGGTTTTTTGATGCCTATTGCTTTTATGCAATTTTGTGTGTTTCATGTTTTTGATCGGATTTAGATGTTTTGTGGGTATGCTATAACCCCTAGCAGTCTTGTCTCAATCCTACACCAAGTTGCAGAAGTGAATGTCTGTTTACAGGTCATAAGTGGTGTCTTTTTTTCAGGCCCTCTTATGAAACACTTATGCAAGCCTATTTAGTAAGTTGTGATCTCCTAGACCGATTTCCCTCACTGGTTTCATCCCTCTATACTGAGATCCAAACCCTAGTTTTGGTGCATCACCTGGTAGGTAGATTTGCTTTCTGTTATTTCCCTTTCCAAGCATTCCCTCTAACCCTTTCCCTCAAAAGAATTTACTTTTCATGTTAAGAAGCAAATCAGGGTGATAATCCAAGAGGAACAAGCCTAGAACCTAGAGGTTTTATCTCAATTATCATAGGTCCCACAACCTGGAGATGAGTCCCAAATTATACTGAGTTATCAAGATCAAGAGAGCTTGAACAGAGGTGCAAAACTCAGTGTATAACATTTCTAGCATGCTCGGTGGGACAATAAAAGAAGTTCATTTGTTCAAGTTATGTCATCTTTGATATGCAGATTACATAATACAGAGCTTTAGAGGTTGCTTTACCAAGTATATCTGGCGACTCCACTGGTTTCAATGATTCATGCCAACCTTGTTTAAGGCTTATGAGAAAGATTGAGACTAGAAGCTCAAAACGCACCATTATTTTAGAGTTTCCCTCAAGAAGAAGTCACAAAAGCAAGTCAACTCAAAGAACATCTCCTGCAAGGAGAGTTAAATCTACACCTCCTGATACAATAGAGAGGAGACCTTTTGCCTTTCATTTCAGAAGAAGAGGCAGATCTCTAACCAGAGATCTAGAAGAATATTCAAACCCAGCAGCAAATGCAACTCACATAGTTGTCAATCTTCAAAGCACAGCTCCTACAATGGCTAGGCAATTTTCTTTTGCACCGTTCAATGAAGGAAACCCTTTGAACTTTTCAGTGCATAATGATGTGCCCTTGGTGGCATTAAAAAGCTTACCTGATTTCACAGGCGAAGGGAAGACAACAGCTTTTGAGCACATAAGAGATGTGACCACCATCTGCAGCATTCACAATATCACTCATGAGGATGTGGCCACAAAGTTATTAGAAACCTCTCTCAAAGGTAAGGCTCTAGAGTGGTTTAAAACTTTAACTGTTGGTTCTATCACTTCATGGGATGAATTAGGGGATGCATTAAGCAAACATTTTGAGGATAAATCAGATAATTTGTCTCTGGTTGAGCAGTTAACAACCATTAAGAGATACCCTCAAGAACAAATGACAGATTATAATATAAGATTCCTTAAGATATGGAATAGAATCCCAATCTCTGTAAGGCCATTAGCTGACTATGCCTTCCTGTACTACTTGCAAAGTCTGAATAAATAAATTTCTGTCATGATCCAGTCTATGGGTGGTACAACTTTACCCCAGGCCTTTGACACTGTTGTCAGGGTTGAAAATTGTTTGATCCAAGCAGGCATGATAGCTAGAAGACCACCCATACCTATCTTCCCTAGTCTTCAGCCCATTGCACCTACACAAGTACCCCCATTTACCCCTATTCCCACAATATCAGCACCTCAAGCTAGCGCCAGTGGTCAAGAGCTAACAACAAATTTCTCTCAAGAGCTGCAAGAGATGAAGAGTAGTCAGCAAACTAGTATGCAAACTAGTATGCAGGAAATGACAAACTTGCTGCAGACTCTAACCAAAGAGGTCACAAATTTGA
Organism: Chamaecyparis obtusa; assembly: GCA_027943335.1. Taxonomy (NCBI): domain Eukaryota; kingdom Viridiplantae; phylum Streptophyta; class Pinopsida; order Cupressales; family Cupressaceae; genus Chamaecyparis; species Chamaecyparis obtusa. The sequence goes on from BSBK01006708.1 coordinate 119,736, forward strand.
AGAAACAAAATCAAGGCATCAGGCCACCCTTCCAACAACAAGGCCAAGGTCCTAATCAACAATACCAAAATGAAGGATAGCCTTATCAACAAAATAGGCCACCATACCAAGGAGGCTATTGAGGGCAAAGGTAAAATTTCAATCAGAGACCATTTCAACCATATAACCTTGCACCTCTCAATTCTCCAAATCCAGTGAGGGATATGGTTCCTAGCAAAAATAATATGGCTATGGATTATGAATGGTGTTACCCTTGCAATCAACCTCACAATCAGACTTCATGTTCAAATGGATGGATGAACCAAGCTTTAATGGTTCAAAATGCCTCACAAGTTCAACCAAAGGCCTCATCTAGTGGATCAGTCCCTCAATAAGAATCACAAGAGAATGAGACTGCTCTCTTCAATTGGGAGCAACTAGACTTCAATGGAGTCAATGATGAAGTTTCTTTTGTTGCCTACACAAGAGCGAAGAGGAGAGCCCAAGACATGGAGAGAGCAGATTCTGGTACTAAGGCCACTACATCTGCAGAGCCATTGCAGCAAGCTGCCCCTATCACATCCAAGGAGGCCACTGTCATCACAAGAAAAGAAGGCTAAGTCCCAAAAGAGGCAGAGCCCATCATAGTAAAATCACAACAAAGAGTACACACTGTGACACCTTATAATATTGTAGACAACATGAAGAAGGTGAATGTCACCATGTCCATGTGGGACTCTTTGTCTATTCTAGGGCAGTCTGACATTTTGAAGAAGGCTATGTCAGAAGTAGCAACTCCTCAGCCTACAAAAGAAATTACAAAGCCAGTGTTGGTCAACACTGATAAAAAAAAGAGTCTCCAAGTAGCAATTCCAAAGCCAATTCCATGCAAGGTAGGAATTCAAAGCCACCTCCCTTTTATGTATCTTTAATTATTGGAGATTCTCTAGTACATAATTGCATGGTAGATAGTGGGGCTACTAGTACTATAATGCCCAAGAAAGTGGCTGACCAATTAGGACTAAAATATGAACCCTTCCAAAAGAATGTCACCCAACTTGATGGATCCTCAGTCAGTACTATAGGTGTGGCTACAGATACCAGTCTAATCTTACATGCTAGTCCTAATTTTTCCATCCTCGACATATATATCATAGATCTCCCTGCATTTTTTGCTATATTTTTATCAAGAGAATTCACAGCCAAGATAGGTGGTTATCTATCTTTTGATTGGTCTCACATGTTATTTCACATAAGATATGGTACCAAGGTTACCATTAAGTCAGAAAAATTGGCAGCACACCACGTAGAACCTTATGTGTCTAATGCAATCAATGTAAACTGCCCCATATTTGATAACAGTGATCTCCAAACCTTTAGTGAAACAAGCACTAAGATAGGAGATATCCTTGATATTTTCTTAGATGAAAGAGAATCAGAGCATGTTGTTTGGAATGCTAGTTTGGGAAACTACTTGTTACAAGAAAATGATGCTATAGAGCCCAACCTTTTCAAGGATGCTGCCTCAGAAGATTAGAACAGTCAGGTTTGGGAACTATACTTTGATGGAGCTAGAAGTAGACATGGTTATGGTGGTGGTGCTATGTTGGTGTCTCCAAAAGGAGAAAGGTATTATACTATCTTTAGATTCAGTTTTTCCTGCACCAACAACACTGCAAAATATGAAAGTCTACTCAATGGACTATAATGGGCTAGAAAAAGAAGGCTCAAGGCCTTAAAAGTATACGGTGACAGTGAACTTGTTGTCAGCCAAGTGAGAGGGATAAGTGCAACCAAAAATGACACTTTGAAAGCATACAAACATAGAGTTTGGGATGCAATTGAGGATTTTTGTGCTTTCAATATTGTTGCTATCCCTAGAAGGTTAAATCAAAATGCAGATAGGTTAGCTACTATTGGATCTCAGTTTGACATCCCCAATAGCATTTCAAAAGAAGCAGAGCAGCAACACATTAAGATTATTGTCAGACCTTCAATTCTTGATAATAATATTAATTGGCAAGTGTTTGACAATGATGAACAAATTCTGCAGTTCTTGTTTGAAGAAGATGTCTTTTCAAGGCACAATCAAAAGAGGTTATCATAGAACTATGGTGATCAAGTGATACAACTTAGATCTAATAAGATGCCTAAAGGTCTTGTCACCTTAGAGACTGTCTTCAACAAGGATGATGAAGTCAAAAAAAATAAAGCTGGCCTGGTAGTCTAGCAGGAACATTATGTTGAATTAGAGTTGGAGCTAGGTAAGAGCTTACAATTTGGAAAAGTAAACATTGATGCAGAAAGACAAGCTTACACCAAATTATTCATAGAATTTAGTGATATTTTTTCTTGGCAATATGAAGATCTTAAAGGTTTTGATCCTCCCCTTGCTTAGTGCACTATTGAATTGGAGCCTAATGCTAAACTAGTAAGGCAAAAGCAAAGGCCTGTTAATCCTAAGCTTGAGCCACTTATGCATAAGGAAGTGCTCAAACTAATTGAAAGTGGCATCATCTACCCCACCAAACATACTAGCTGGGTTTCCAACCTTGTTCTTGTCAGGAAGAAGAATGGGGAGCTGAGGTTATGTGCTGACTTCGGGGATTTGAGAAGAGCCTCATTAAAAGACCACTATCCACTACCCTCTATGGAACAAATCCTACAATATGTCTCTGGATCCGAGAGATTCTCATTGTTGGATGGCTATTTAGGATATAATCAAATCTTAGTAAAAGAAGAGGATCAATATAAGATTGCATTTACAACCAAGTGGGGAACCATGGCATATCAGAAGATGCCCTTTGGTTTGTCAAATGCAAGTGCTACATTTCAAAAGGTGATGGATATGGCCTTTAAAATCATGTACAAGTTTGTACTAGTCTACTTAGATGACATAATTGTCTACTCAAAGCATGCAGCAGATCACATCAAACATTTGAGGAAGATTTTTGAAAGATGCAGAGAATTTGGGATATCCCTTAATCCCAAGAAGTGTGTGTTTGCAGTTCATGAAGGAAAACTATTGGGATATGTAGTATCCAAAGAAGGAATTATAGTGGATCCTGAGAGAATTGCAACCATCTTAGAGCTACCCTTGCCACATCATAAGAAAGGTCTTCAATCTTTCATAGGAAAGATTAATTTTGTTAGGAGATTCTTGCCTAACATTGCATATTTACTCAAGCCTTTGACAACCATGTTGAAGAAAGGTTCAGCTTTTAGTTGGACTAAAGAGGGAAAAGTTAACTTCCAAGCTATTAAAGAAGCCTTAACAAAAGCTCCTGCCCTGTTAAACCCAAATTTCAATAAGGATTTTATCCTTTATGCTTATGGAGGTTCAGATGCTATATCTGCAATGTTGACCCAAGAGAATGCTAATGGATTGGAGCAACCTATTGCTTTCTTTAGAAAAGATTTAGAAGAGTATGAACAAAGGTGCTCCTTTGTAGAGAAACATGTGCTTGCTGTGGTAAAGAGCCTCAAAAAATTCAGACATTTGCTGACCCATAGCAAGGTGCATTTAATGGTTATTCATCCAAGTGTCAAAGAATTTTTGCTTTCCAAAGACCTTAATGAGAAAAGAGCTGGTTGGATCACTAAGGTGATGGAATATGACATGGATATTCAGACTACCAAGCTAGTTAGAGGAAGCGGTTTTTGTGAGCATCTGGCAGAGGATGAAAGTTCAAAGAAATTGGAATACATGGATGCATCTCTGGTGGTGCATTCTACTGAAGAGAAAGATAAGGCAACAAGCTGGTTGTCCAACATGATTAATTACTTGAAGATAGGACAATGTCCTGTAGGTTTGGATTTAGCGAAAAGGAGGTATTATAGATTGCAATCTGTTCCTTTTGTGTTGATAGATAATGTTCTTTTTAGAAAGGATCACAATGGTGTCCTTTTAAGATGCATTGATTCAGAAAAGGTAGGTGAGGTCCTATTTGAATTTCATGATGGTCCCTCTGGTGGCCACTTTTCTCCTAGGACTACTACTTATAAAATCATGAGGGCTAGATACTATTGGCCATCTATCTTTAAGGATAGTCATGATTATGTCAAGAAATGCGTCAAGTGTGCTATGTTTTCAGGAAAAGAGAGGCTTGCTACTTTGCCCCTTCAACCAATCAAAGTAGATCAACCTTTCATGAAGTGGGGTATAGATTTCATAGGAATGATTAACCCTCTGTCTAGTGCAAGAAACAAGTGGATAATTACTGCAACCGATTATTTCACTAGGTGGACAGAGGCAGTTGCTTTAAAGGAAGCTAATGAGAATGCCGTATTGAGTTTTTATGATGATTTAATTCATAGGTTTGGCACTCCTGATTCCATCATTTGAGATAATGCATTGGCATTCATAGGCCTCAAAGTCTCAGAGTGGGTAGTCAAGAATAGCATCTATTTGAATACAAATTTCAATTACTATCCTCAAGGGAATGGTTTGGCAGAGTCAACAAATAAGAATTTGATTAGAATAATCAAAAAGACCCTGCAAGACAATCAAAAGGACTGGCATACTAAATTGAAATCTGCCTTGTGGTTAGATAGAATTACTCCAAAGAAAATCATTGGTAATTCCCCATACATGTTGGTGTATGGTAAAGAGGCTAAGTTATCTATTTCAATTGAATTACCAGCCTTGGACTTAGCCACTCAGTATGCCCTGTTTGAAGAAAGTGATCCTATGCAAATCAGATATGCCCAGTTGATGGAGCTAGAGGAGATTAGAGATAAATCAATGTAAGATATGGCGTTTCATCAGAGTCAAGCAAAGAAAATTTTTGACAAAAGAGCCAGGATTAGGAATTTCGAAGTTGGTGATGTTGTCCTCAAATGGGATGAGTTCAAGTCAAAACTTGGCAAGCACACAAACTTTGATTCATTTTGGGGTGGACCATTTGTTATAATAGAGTGTAGAGGATTTAACGCTTTTCATCTTTCAACTCTTGAAGGAGATGCCCTACCAATATCAGTAAATGGTTTCCATCTGAAGCCTTGTTTTGAGGTTAATCCCTCTCTATAAGTCCTTGTAAATTCTTGTAAATATGTTTCTTGCTTTCTTTCCCTGTGTTAGTACCCTGCAAAAAATTTCATGGCTCTAGCAATTTTCCCCTGGTCTCTATGTCATTTTTCATGTCTTCAGCTAAAGCCCTAAGTAGAATATTCAAAAACTAGCCATTGCATACAAAAACCCTTTGTTTTTGCCTTGGCCTTGTTATAATTTCAAGTTAACTTTTCAGGCCACTTAAAACTTTTTATCTGCATGTGCTATTTAAATGGGTTCACTTTATGTCATGCGGTTAGGTTTCATGTGTCGGCGGGTCCCCTTTAATCTTTCCTAAGTTCCCAGCACCCTGCAAGTTTTAAATTTTCCTAGGTCCTGAGCTTTAATTTTTCCTATGTTTCGGCAGCTTTTATTTTCCCTGGGCCCAGCTCTGACATCCGTCTTCATCCAACGGTTGGTGTAAGTTCTCATGAGATGTGTCAGAGGCTTGCGATCTTGCGCCGATTGTTGATCTTTCCAGATGACGTAGCCTTTTTCTCATGCGGGTCCACTTGCCAAGTATTTTGATTTGGAGGTTTTTATTGGTCCACGTAGTATGAAGTGGAATCCTATTAGTGGGACCTGATTTTCCATATGTGTCAGTGGGTCCCAATCCTGTCAATGAATTGACGAACGACGTATAATCTTATGGGTTTTGTCAGAGGCTTAAGATCTTGCGATGGCCGTTGATTTTGTTTCCTGTCAAATGGTTGTCAGAGATGGGAGGAGATTCTTGATCTAACGGTTGGCATGTAAGCGCATAGAATCTTCCAAGCCTTTCAGATCTTGTGCCAGCCATCTGATCTTCCAGATGGCTTAATGTTCTCAGTGGGGCCATTTGCTAGGTGGTGCAGGATTGTTAAAATTTTATTGGTCGACATGGATGATGCGGCAGGGTGGGGTCATTGTCAAAGAGATCAATGATGGGGACATGATCTATGGTCGGCGTAAGTTCTCATGAGTTTTGTCAAAGCTATGAGATCTTACACCTGCCATCCGATTATAAGGCTTAAAGTGGGTGGGTCCTTTGTTAGTGTGACCAAGCGGCAGCAACGAATGACATGATGACAAGTGGCATAAAGAAGGCCCAAGTGGGGTCAAAAAGTTTAGTGGTCCAGATGAATGAGGTTAGCGGTGCCGACAAAGTTCAAAGGATTCCCTCATTCGCAAGAAAAATTAGCGGTATTCTAAAAGGTCTGGCGATTCAGTGAAGGAATGTCACGTAATCGCTAAACTTTTTAGCAGAGACATAAATTGTTTTGCGAACTAGCAAATTCCTTCATTCGCCAGTTCGTTAAATAAAGGACCGGGGTTAGTAAGTTTCCTTCATTCGCTTGTTTGTGTGGTTAAACTTGGGTTAGTGTTTTCATTGCGCAAACAGAAAATGCCTTGTCGCATGTTCGCTTGAAATAAACCTAAGGTGTCTAGTTGAGTTAAGATCATAAAAGACCGCGAAAAGGAGAGATCTAAAGGCCATGTCTTAAAGTTAACTTGAGTTTAAATTATGACCACCGATCTACCGCTATCACCATAATGTAGTCGTTTGATTTCAAATTTGAATTTCTAAGGGTTTCTTAGCGACAGGAAGTACCAAAATTTATGGTTTTAAATAGCTGATTTCGATTGGTTTGGTGCCGCTTGCTGTTGCAGTGTGGTCTAGGGTATTGAGTGATCATCTGCAAGGTTTGTACTGTGCGATTTTGTGCTCCAGGTGTGTTGCAGGTGATTGAATAGACTAGTTTTCATGGCAATTCCTTGTTGTTTTGTACTTTTCTCACAGATTTTCATGATTGTGGATCTGTTTGAGATTCATTATTTCCGGGTTGCCTATGTTTCTTCCCCTGCAATAACTTTTGTTGTAATTAGGGTTGGTGTAGTTGTTGATACCCTAACCCTAACTATCTGAAGCTTGTTGCATCCTAAATTCTTTTGGGATTCCAAGGCAGCTAGTGGTATATATGGTTGTAATTTTGACTTTGTAAGGGTTCTGAAATCTTGGTTCCCAAGGGTTCCTTTTCGGTTCCATGAAGGATCCTTTTCCTGTAGATTTTCTCTACTTCTCTGCATATAGAGTGTTCTTTTCTCCTTTGTTGGCTCAAAGAATATGATACATATTGTAATAGTTTGTCTTATGTATGAGGATTTAATATATTCTTACTATACCAAACTCTCTCCATTTGAATTTTGAATCCATTAATCATACATCAAGGGTGTTTGATTTTTCTGTTTGCATTACCTATGTGTTTGCAAGTGGAGTTATCTTCGCAGGGATAACTAGTTTAGAGTTAGTGTTCATGTATGTATGAGCTGAGGTGTCAAAGATATGTCATGCTTGTCTTCCAGTGGATGCTGGTTAATGCATTATCTATTTATAGGTCTCTTCTAAGGGGAGGGTTAAAATCCTTTGGATGGGTAATAACATACTTGAATACATAGGTGGGTTGTTAAAGTGAGGTTTGGTCATGGTGTGTGATTGATTTCAGGCATCAACACATTGAGTATACTACTTTCTTGTTTCATAGCTATCTTTTGCAATAGGGTATTTGACTCTGTGGCCCATCGGACAAGGCACTGGTCTATGAGAGACTTAGTGTATCTCAAGGGTCTCTTCAACCCAACATTAAAATCTTTCCAATGAAATGCCTTTCCCTTTCATGTTGGTAGTAGTAGTAGGAGGTCCATTCTAGTCTTTAGGTTCATTCTATGCAAGTAGGGCTATTGCATATGAATTGGTTTGACTGGGGTACAGGATACCCAAAAGGGGTTTGAAGACTATTCCACAATAATCTATCTACAGGCCTACTATTTGTCATGAGTTATCTTGAGTGTGTAGATAAGGCAATACCTGCCTGAGTGATGTGCAGGGGAAGAAGAAGGAGGATGTTCTCTATCCTCATCAATTGGTTCTATTTTCTTGTCAAACTTGAGTGCCTAATTTGAGGATCAAGCCCACATTTGATTCAAGTTTGGTCCTGCAATGAAAAGATACCAACACCCTACTTTCTAGGTTAGTTTCCTTCTTTCCAAGAAGTGCTCGAGCATAGTTTTTTGTCTCCCTATTGAGGTTTTGTGTTCGTGAGATGACCCCATGCCCAATGGATTGCTTCAAGGCCACTGGTCCAATGTCTAGCAGGCTGACATCTAGCAAGAATCGCCAAAAATGTTGCCCAAAATTGCCTATTTTATACAATTTGGCCAGACTCTTTCACAGGTCTATGTTTCTATCTTGCTAGGCACTCCTGAAATTTTCATGGCCATATGATATGTCCTCTAGCCTCTGTAAGTGTCTCAGTCCCTGTTGTAGCTTGTTTTGGCTTGCGAAGTTGATCCACAAAGTTCCACAGTTTGCGCTCTTGGCCCCAAGTTCTTTGATGTATTGTCAAACCCCCAGTTCAGATCGCATGTCCTAAATCGCAAGGCCCTCAGAGATTTTCAAGTTTTAATGTTGCAGGAAACACTCAGGCCACAGAGTTTCAAAAAAGTGTTCAGTGTTAAAAACTCTCTATGTTTTCGACCATCAAGTGAAAAGCCTCTATGTTTTCAACCCCTTCTTCGCTTCACACTTCTTCCTCTGGCGTCAGCTTTTCCCTAAGCACGCAACTCTGACCAGGTGGGTCCCAGTTCCTCATAACCGTTGCCAGTGAGGAAGATCCAACGGTGGTCGCATGTTCGCATGGGATCTTCTGACCCCATACGATCATGCAACAACTGTCTGATTAGAATCACAGTGGGTCCGATGAGCTTCCGGTGGTGGGTCCTCTCTTCACGATGTGTTCATGTTTCATTGGTCACCGTGTGCTGATAGGGATTTGCAGATGGGCTCATTTGTCAGAGGGTCCAAGCTCAAGAGATCTATGGTTGTTGCATGATCTCATGGGATCTTTCGAGCCCATGAGATCATGTGCCTATTGTTAGATTAGAATCTCAGTGGCTAGTGGTGACATGTCTATTTTTATCGGCCAAGGGGTGATGACGAGGATTTTCGTGGGTCTAGATTTCAGTGAGGTGGTAGTAGACAAAGATTTGATGGTGGTTGTATAATCTCATGGGATCTACCGACCCCATGCAATCATGCAACCACCATCTGATTGGAATCTCAGTTTACGGATGGGCCTGGGGTTGGTAAAGCAAATGCGCGGTTGCGCGATTGATGGTTTCGCATGGTCGTTGAATGTAGCTGGGGTTAAGGAAAGGATCAGGCGACCTAGCGCCTAAGAGGGAAATGAGCCCAAGGTGTTTTGTGTGGTAGGTCACAGTTAACAAAAGGCTTGTCACATGATCGCATGCACCTTTCCAACCGCATGCGATCATGCCACTAGCATTCAATTCAAGCGATGCAACCAGTTTTGGTGGGCTTTCTTCTGTAGGACGTGTGTAAAGTGGCAGGGTAGCTCAGAATTGATTTTCGAGGACATTTTTCTAGTTGCGAAGGTGATGATGGATGATCTAATCATCGGCACGGTGGATTTTGTAGGGTACAGTGCGGTGTTCTTACACTGATGAAACATTAAGGAATTGGTGCCATCTGTATTTTAAATTCCAATTTCTGTGAAGATCAAACCTAGAGCCTTAATGGCTTAGTGGAGTTGCAGGTTAGTTGGTTGATCAAGGATGGTGTGTCTGCAGGCAGTCCTGGTATAGAAAGATATGAAATCATGAGATTTTGGACCCATTTGTCAACTTTTCTCATAGCTTTAGTTGATTAGTACCCTAGGGTTGATTATTAAATTGTAAATCTTGTAACCCTGGTTAGATTTTTGACTCCTGCCTGCGTATAGTGAGTGTTGTATATATCATTTTTTGAGAGCTTTTGAGCCTGGAATCCAACAATTGTAAAAGGAAAGTTTCTTTCTTAGAGAGCAATTTGTGGCAATTTTCTTTCCCTTTGGCTTTCTACAATTGTAATTTTCATTGATTGTTCAAACATTGCAAAGAATTTTGTGACATTCTTATTGTCCTTATGCTTTTCTTGTGTGGATTATCTCTTATTGGATTTAAGTATATGCATGATTTCAGTGATATCTTAGGTTTTCTGATACCTCTTACTTTTCTCTAATTTTGTGTGTTTCCTATGTTTGATCTGATTTAGATGTTTTGTGGGTATGTTATAACCCCTAGCAGTCTTGTCTCAATCCTACACTGAGTTGCAGAAGTGAATGTTTGTTTGTAGGTCATAAGTGGTGTCTTCTGTTCAGGCCCTCTTATGAAACACTTATGAAAGCCTATTCAGTAAGTTGTGATCTCCTAGACCTATTTCCCTGACTAGTTTCATCCCTCTATACTGAGATCCAAACCCTAGTTTCGGTGCATCACCTAGTAGGTAGATTTGCTTTCTGTTATTTCCCTTTCCAAGCATTCCCTCTAACCCTTTCCCTCAAAAGAATTTACTTTTCATGTTAAGAAGAAAATCAGGGTGATAATCCAAGAGGAATGAGCCTCAAACCTAGAGGTTTCATCTCAGTTAGCATAGGTCCCACAACCTAGAGATGATTCCCAAGTTATATTGAGTTATCAAGACCAAGAGAGCTTGAACAGAGGTGCAAAACTCAGTGTATAACAATAATAACATATCCAAAACAATGGTGTAATACAAAATATATGTCGTGCCCTAGCTCAAGTGTCAACACTATAGACATAGAAATGAACACAAGGATGCCATGAAGTGGCATGATACAGTTCATAAGCCGAGGATTATGTTGCCACAATGTAGAGTCGTGCTCAATGCAAACAATATATATGCTATAAATTAAACAAGATTAGTGTTGTGCCCTAATCCTACAATAACTAGTCTATGCTAGCAACCAAATGTAATAAACATAAGCCATGGCCTAGCTCATAGCTCACTGGGCAATTGATGTTTACATCAATTATTTCAAATAGTTCATTGCTAAGTTTTAGATTCAACAGTACTAGTATTATATCTCACACTATCAGAACCGTGCCCTAACTAAGCATTGCAATATACAGAGGGTTCGAAGTGCATAATAGTGATATGAAGATCATTCATAATGTTTTATTCATGAAGTCTACAAAAAGAAAACTTGAAACACTATTTCTACAAGAAAGATAAATCAATTTGTGCATGCCTACCTCGAGAGGATGTTGCCAGTTTCCGAGGGTTGATGTTTCCATTTTGAGTTCAGAGCTGTAGTAGGTTTGGAAAGTTGCCAAATGCTGAGTGTGGAGCTGTAATGCAAAGTCTTTCGAGCATTGTTTCAGTAATGTTATTTTCTTCCTCCCCTTTTAGGGTTAAGTGTAATGTCGATGCCTCAATACTTTAGGTTATGTATGTTTTATTATTACATGGTTATCCTTCCATTATTGGGGAGTTGATTTTACATCTTTTTCATGTAACCTATAGTTTTCTTAGGGGTTGAAAATTTCATTTCAAAGCTATTATTTTTAAAGATGTGCTTCCCTTTTGGTTGAAGCTTTCCTTTAAAAATATAATTGTATCTATTAGAGGTCTTAGTGGATAGTTTTAAATATTAAGTCATGGCCATCTTTTATTGTAAGATATTGACAAGTGGTATTTTTTATAAACCCTTGTCAGATATCGGTTATAAGGCATGACTTAGTGGGTGTAATGGTCATCTTTGACTATTCATTTTTAGGCCCCCACTTTCCTCACCCCCTAGGAATCCGAGAATCTGACATTCAGACCATGATGCTGCCTCATGGGTCCATATTTTGACTTTTCTATTCTTAGGAGGTAGTGGAGTTGAATGTAGATTCTTAGGTTTTTGTTTTTATACCTCTCACTTTTGGTGATTGAGGTTAGCTCTTCACTTTTTCTCTCTGATATGAGTGTTGTAGCTCTGAGAGACACAATTGTACCTATTTCTTTTTAGCAATAAAAATTGATGCTTCTTGTTCTCCTATAATTATGGGTTTGTTGTTGAAGCCATATGTGAGATTATTGTGATGTTTATATATCCTTAATCTGCATCTTGGATTCAAGTGGGTATTCAAGGATTTGTCTTAATTCAGTGGTGTGATTTGTGTATAATCAAGAATATCATATTTGTGAAGTTTTCTTCCTTTTTTGGATTCTAAGTACCTTATTTCATTGGGGGTTAAGAAAGGGAGATTGAGTTGTGAGTTAGATTTGAATTGCTGATGAAGTGAACTTGTTTCTCAATTGTGGTTTCTTTTCAAATTCGGTGGATCACCTTCCTTTCATTTCAAGTTGCAGTTGTTTACTTTCAAGCATTTTCTATCCCGTTTCCCTCCAAGTTTAGATAAGTTTCAAGTGATCCAAGGGAAGTCGACCCTTAATCTGGGGGTCTATTCTCAGATAGGTTACCCACAGCTTGAGAATTGTCCCATGTTTCACAGGATTGTTGGGTTCAATACTTAGCGAAATAGGGTGCAATCCTTAGTGACAACAGGTCCTAGACATGGAAATGAATTATGTGATTGGATGGAAAAAAAGGGAAATTATGCCTAGAAGAGAGATCCAACCTCAACTTAAAGAAATATTAGAGGAGGACTCATATTTGAATTAGGTACTCATTCAAGTGTAATATGAGATCCTACCATAAGAAACACACTAAAGTAGGCACAAAATGGTCCCAAAATGAGCACAAGTTAGGTACTTACATTTTAAGATGATACACATCAAACCTTAAGGATAAGGATTAGAAGAAAGACATTACCACAAATGATTCTATGATGATATTGGTTGTGGTAGTATCTCTCTTTTTTTTATCTTGGTGAGAAATTGTTTTTACAAAGGTGTTTTGATCATTGAAAAAGGTTGAAGAGTGTGTTTGCATAGAATTTCTATAGTAGCTTCCTAAAAGAAATCTCTACATTAGTTTGGGTTTGATGGAGTGGCCTTGCATTTTGGAACATATATTGTATGTTTTTTGGATTGTATATAGTACTATCCTTTAATATTCTTGGTGTTGCCACTGATAACTCTAATGCATGTAGTGTGTTATAATTCTGGGTATCTATCAATTTTAGTTTAGAAACTAGTGTTGTTGGTTATTAGAAATGTTAATAATGCCTATGTAATTTCTTAGTTAAAATTTATCATCAATAAATGTACAATTATTATTTTTGGTTATTTGCTTCATAGTTGGGTTTCCATAGTCTTCCAATTATGAAGAGTTCTATGATAGAATGATTGTGTCATATTGGAACTATTATACATGAATTTTGCACCCTTGTTTCAAGCTCTCATAGTCTTGATAACCTAGTATAACATGGGAATCATCTCCAAGTTGTGGGACCTATGCTAACTAAGATGAGACCTCTAGGTTCTAGGCTGGTTCCTCTTAGATAATCACCTTAATTTGCTTCTAGACATGAAAAGTAAACTTTTTATGAGGGTAAGGGATAGAAGGAATGCTTGAAAAGGAAATGACTTGAAGGAAAACTACCTACTAGGTGATACACCAAAATTAGGGTTTGGATCTAAGTATAGAGGATGAAATTAATGAACAACTTAGGTCTAGGAGATCACAACTCACTGAATAGGCTTGCATAAGTGTTTCATAGAAGGGTCTGCAAAAGAAAGAGGCTATTTAGGGAAAAAGAGGATTTCACAAACAATAGTAGACATAATTTATGACCTGCAAACAAACATTCACTTCTACAACTCAGCATAGGAATGAGAGAAGATTGTTAGGGGGTTGAAGTATACCCACAAAAGCATTCACATCCAATCATCCACAATAACACACAATAGTTGCAGAAAGAGAGAGGGATCAAGAACCCTACGATATCACTGAAACATCATATACTTCAATTCAATAAGATCTAATTCAAACAAGGAAGCATAGGGACATGAAGAATTGTCACAAAATACCTCTGCAATATTTGAATTATCAATGAAAGATTTACAACTCTATAAGCCAGAGGGTAGAAATGATACCACAGATGACCCTTAAGAAAAGTGAAATTCTTTTACAATTGTCCAACTCTGAGCTCTAAGGCTCCAAAAAGAACTATATACCTCTCACTACACCCAGGAAGGAGTAAAAAATTAACCTAACTAGGGTTACAAAATTTTACAATACAATAACAAACACTAAATCAATCAAGTCTAATCATAAATGTTACTTCTGCAAATATCTCAACTGATCGGATATTCATCTTTGTGTGCCCATCCCTATACTACATCAACCTGTACACAAGCAACCTGGATTCATCCACTTTCCTGCACAAAGTCTTGCCATGAATGCATAACTAGTACCTTTCTGAGACAAGAAATGACCCACGACGGCCGCCTAGACCTCCTCATCATCCTCCTTTAACTGTAAATGTCCTAGAGACATAAATTCTTTGAACTACCTCACCGCTCATGGCCTGCAAATCAAATACTGGCAAAAACCCTCTTAGGACTATTTGAATTTGAAATTTAATGGCTAGCCGGTCATTTTAAAACGTGACCATCGATATCCTTTTATTTCCCGGCAAATGAACGGCCACAATACACCGAGAAAACAACTTTAAAACCCTTCTAACAAGTTAAAACCACTGTGGAAGTCAATGACCAATGAGAAATGAGCAAATTGACATGTCAGCATATTTGGACCCACCTCGAGCCCTTCTTCCTTTAAGTCATTCAGCGATCACGCGACCAAAGACTTGTCTCATTTGCGAAATCCTTTCAAGCTTGGGCCCATTTATGCCACTTGGCATTCTTTTATTTTCTCTGGCCACTCTGTCAGCAAACACCTCGACAAGCTCTGACAACGGACCCACTCAACCTGAGATTCCAATCTAATGGCGAGTGCATGATCTCATGACCACCAAATATTCCTTCAGATCATATGCCTGCCATAGATCTTCACTAAGCCATGACCCTACTGACACATCAGTCCACCTAGAAGTCTTTATCAGCACGTGGCAACCAATCACATTTGAGCAAGTCAGCATAACTGGCAACACGGTTCCACAGATTTCATCTTTACTTCAGCCAATAAGAAGATGGCATATCACCTTGACCTGGCATTGGACCCACTGATAGGACCTGAACACCTAGCAAATCTAATGGCCAACATAAGATTGCATGTGTCAGAAAAAGGCTATGCGAAGATACGCCAGCCGTTGATCTTCGTCCCTCTGACATCCCTGCAGAGACTCTGACATAGCCCCACTGACAAATCTTAATCATCTCTATGTGGACCAATAGAAAACAAGCACATCAACAAATGAGGACCCACCCACAAGGCTCTGACAACAAAGTGAAATCGACGGTCAGCGCATAATCTCATGGCTCTGACACAACCCATGAGATCATGCACCAGTCGTAGGATCCTCTGAACATAGTCTGTCGGGCCTGCTCTGACAAGGTTACACATCACAATCCTCTAGCCAATCAGGAGCTTCCACATAGGGTGACGTCGCAATGGACCCACATAAGTTTGAAGCATTGCATACTTGGAAGAATCAATAGTTTTCACAAGATTGCAAGCCTCTGACAGATCCTTCGCTAACTTATGACGACCGTTGATCCTTGGGGATTGGGAACCCACAAATTTGAGACTGCCAAAAGACTTAGCGAATACGTGACTGAGGAAAGGTTAGCTATTTCGCTAGGTTGCGGGATGTTAAGACTTAACTGCCAAACATTTGGTGACTAAGAGAACCAATGTAGCCGCTGAATCGCCGAATAAAAGGGGTAACTACCGGAGAACTTAGAGAACCTACAACCGACCAATGAGAATAAAGTGCACATGGGTTTTGAGGACTTAAGTGGCTGAGATAAAGTAACATGAAAATAGAAACTGGCTTAGGGTTACTTAGGGTTTCTTGGCACAACGGCTACATTTTCAAATATTTTGACCTATAGACCAGGGAATGTAACAAATTGTAGAGACCAGAAGGAAGGACATAAACCCATGAAATTTTCAAGGATGCTTGGCAGGGTGAAAACAAAGATTTTGGAATAGGTTTTAGCCAAATTTGCATGTACATGGAAATTGGGGTAACAGGAACAATAAGAAAACATGAAATATGTTCTTGAGAATGATGTTGGATGTTTTCTATGTCATCCTCATAGCATTGATTGAGTACCCTGCATTGCATTATGTCTAGAATTGGTTTTCAAGGTTATTTATGGCTATCTTACTGATAGGGTTTGTTTTCATTTTTATGTCATGTTCATAATTATAGTGGATGATGTGTTGAGTTTGATTTTAGGTCTCACCTCTCCATTTCGGGATTCAAATTAAGTTGTTTCATGTTGAAGAAATATATTGGACCAACTATTTGTTTCTACAAATTACCATTTCCTGACCTTGAGGATTTTTTCCAATCTTGTGTGATGTTTGGGATCACTTTGTATGTTGTGTTATCATTTTTTAGGTCCTCTCTATCTCTTGGATATGACTACCTTCACCACAATTATTTTTTGGTCACCAACTTGTTGGAATCTCCCCTCTTCCCTTTCTCTTGTTGACATTATTGATGCTTAGTAATTATTCAGATGGACTAATTAGAAGATTAAATTAGTCGCAAAGTGTGTGGAATGTATTAAAAATAGGAAAGATTTGAGATTGAGGAAGAAATAATGTGTTGTGGAGTTTGATTGACAAACAGTTTCTTGAGACATCATGTCAAAAGAATCTACATTTTAAGGAGAATGCTAGAAGAAATATGTTGAAGTCTTAGTCATTGTAATACTTGTCATGTACCTTGTGTTGAAATAGTGGGTCTCCTTTACATGTCCTTTTAGTATCTTTCTCAAATATAAAGAGTCTTTGCAACAAGATGTAGTTTTTTTTCCCTAAGATGTCGAGTCTTAGTTGCAAGTCTAATAGTGAGCCTCTTGTAATAATTTTCATATATTTTGAGATATTATCACTTAGTTTTTACCTCACTAGGTTTTCACATAATTATAGCGTTCTCTTATGCTTTGATGTTGATTTTTTTATCGTTCATTGGTACTAATTAAAGTTAAATGTTTTGGAAGTAAATGTAGAAAATTTAATATTGATAAAGATTGATCCCCGCCCTCTCTTAGTCTTTCAGTGTGTTCAACAATTGGCACATGAAAAAGGTTCCTTTTTAGTAAGCTTAAGAACTTAAGAAAGGTATGGGATGATGAAAGATAGATCTCACAAGGCTCCTAAATTTTATGGTTCAAACTTTACTCTATAGAAAATAAGAATGAAAGCACATTTATCCTCATTAGGGTTTGGTGTTTTGAATTCTATCATAGTTGGTTATAATCCAAGTCCTACTGGTCCTACAAATACTACATATATTAGGGAATCTAAATGTAATAGAATACCCAGAAATGAAATTATGAATGTAGTTGTAGATCTAGAACTTCTTTAGGTGATGCATTGCACTACAACTAAAGAAATTTGTGAAAAACTCAATGGCATATATGAAGGTGACACTAAGGTGAAATATGTAAAGATGTAAAATTTTAGAACTATATTTGAAGCTAAGGTTGAATAAAGATGGAATTTTTTCTAATGGTATTCTCTAGGTAGATGTAATAGTGAATGACATCAAAGGCATTGGTTGAGAAATGAAAGAAGATGCAGTTGCGAAAAAGATTCTATGATCTCTACCAAAATATATAGCTATCATGTTTTTCCATAGAATAAATCAATGAATTTCATAAATATTCACTACATTAATTGTATGGATCTATAAGTGCATATGAAATGAGACAATTATACAAGGATTATCCTAAGAGGAAGGTTGCATTCAAAGTTGATAATAAGGTAGAAGTTGATATCCTTGGCATAACTAATGTATGGTTGTTACAAAGATTGTTGAGATTGTTTTGGTACATGTTTGATGACAAGAAGATTAGTTATTGATGTTGTCATTGATGTCAACTAAGTTTTGTATTGGTTGATAGTGAGCTGATAAGTGTTTGCACTGGTGAATCCATTGTGTGATGAGTTTGTGACAAAATTGGAGTGTACAGTTATTATGGGAGACTTTAAGTTGTCTCTAGATGTTGTATGCATGATCGCAATGGTTGGCAATAAGTATGGAAATAATTATGATCAATTTAATGATGATAGAGGTATAAGAAGAACAAACAGAGATAGAGTATGGATACTTTGAATCTTCTATCAAGTCATTGTGGATCAAACTATTGTGCTCATGATATGTTTATCTTGAATAGGATATGTTGTTGATGCTATGATCACAAGTTGTTTGGAGTACCATCAGACATAATTTTCAGGGAAAAAATATCACTATGTGGAAGTTTGTGAAATGTTCAAATTGGTTGGCCAGTTGATGTTAGATCAGTGAGTAGTGATGGTGCAATCAGTTGTAGTGGATGTTTTATTGATCCATGTGTCAAGGTGATGTGGCATAGTAGATTTGTAATGTTGAGTTTGTGTTACACTGTTTGATGTCATCAGATCTAATCCAGTATTGGAAGCATGTTGAAGAAGTGAAAAGGTTTTACTATTCTTGAATTAAATTAAATGTGTGATAGATTTGAAGGCTAGCATGGACTTGAAATGGTAATCAATTATTGGTAACATGTCTTAGGGTTCAAGGATATAGTGGGAATTAATTGTAATGATGAAATTCAAATGTATTAGGTCATGTTTTAACTGGTGGTTGACCTAGTTAGTGAAGATGTATTTATATGTCAAGTGATAAATCATGAAGCTATAGATTGTGGATGCAAAGGTACTATCGAGTAAAGAGTGAACATCATCTAAAAGAGGAAGAATTGTTTAGCTCAATTGGATCTAAACAAGAAAAGGAGAAGTGTTATACCTAGATCATTGCACTTGTTGATTCCTAATAGTTTGTCCAAGAAAATCCCTTAACCGGTTATACTTTAACAGGTTTGATTTGTAAATCATCTAACATGGTGACTCTTTAACTAGGTTTTTAAATCCTTTAACAAACTTACTCCTAACAGGGAAAATATCCCAATAGGGCTCGAGGTAAATCCCTTAATCGGGTGACTCCTAATAGGGTCTGCTCCTAATTGGGCATCATTGTAAGATCCTAATAGGCATAGGCCTTTAATAGGGTGCATTTTAGAAGAGTGCAAATTATTAGTGGGTGATAATTGCCACCATGTTTTTCACCGTTAATTAGGGTTTGCATGATAAAACAATGGTGTCACTTTGGTGCATGTTTGGATGGTTGTATGATTACTTTGTTTGTTACATGCATAAAGTTTAAATTTAATGATTGAGGTTGATATTGTTGAAAGGCTTGTCAAAAGCTTATAATTTGATAGAATACTGATTCCCCCCACCTCTTAGGAATCTTGGACCTTATAGTATTAATAGATATTGATCAATGTGAGGGCTTTCAAGATGCTAAAGAAATCATTATAAGAATTTTGAAGAAAGGAAATGGAAAATTGGTCACTATTCTCCTAGCTATGCTTTTAGAGAATGAGAAAATAATAGTAAAAGAGAGGAGTATAAAAAGAGTCTTTATTGCAAGGAAAATATTTGTTCCTCAAAAGATGAAACCCAAAATGATTAAAGTGATGAAACACTCTTTATGGAAATAAGAGTTGATGAAAAAATGGATAATGTCAAGTAATGTAATATGTTTGATAACTTTCAAGATGTTAAACAAAATGAATAATAAATTATTGTATCAACTCCCTTTGATGCAAAAGAAGAAACAAGTGCTTCGGTAATTTGTCCAATAGATGTTCTCATAACATGATTAGTGATAAAGGAAATTCTATCAATCTCAAGAAGTGGAGTAAAGGGTCTATCAAATTTGTTGATGATTTACCCACCTAAATCTAGAGAAAGGGCACAATAATAATTGCAAATCTACCTAATATATATTTGAAAGAAGTAGTTCAACATTCTATTTACATCCAAAAGATAATACTATTGAGGGTCCATAGATCTTGGATCCCTAATGAAGAATTATATGAGAGACCTGCTACAATCAAGTACTTTAGAAATTTTGGTATTTCATGCTACATCAAAAGACATGAAGAAGATTTGGGAAAGTTTGAATAAAAATGTGATCATGTAATTTTTTTGGTTAGTTAACTAGAAGAAAGTTTCTACAATAAGAGATTCAAAAGGATGGTTAAGAGTACAAATGTAAAACTAGATGAAGAATGTAATTATGTCATACAAGAACTAGAAGACTCTGATATTAAATAATCTTTCTATATGGATGAACCAAAAGAAGAGTTAGAAGAAATAGAAGGGAATGAAGAAGTACTGCAAAGAACCCTCAAGAATCAAGAAAAGTATGTTCAAAGGAATAATTCATAAAATTAGATCATTAGTGATAATAATGAAGAAGTATAGACTAGGAGAAGATGTACAAAAGAAAATGAGAAATTTAATTTGTATATTTTATCAAAAATACAACCTAAGTCCTTTGTGGATGCTAGAAAAGATGAAGGTTGGTTGCAAGTAATGGAAGAAGAGGTGAATTGGACTGGAAATACTTAGACAGGGGAATCATTTCTAAGATTAGTAGAGAAAAATTTCATTGAAACATTCTATTTTCTCCAAAACAAGATAAATGAAGAAGGAAAAGTGATAAGGAACAAGGCATGGCTAGTTTGGAAGGGTTATTGACAAATTGAAGGAATTGAATTTGAGAAGAAATTTCACTAGTGACTACAATGGGGGCAATCAAGATGTTTCTTTCCTTATTGCTCACTACAAATTTAAAGTATATCAGATGGATGTCATATTAGCCTCCTTGAATAGTGATCAAGAAGAAGAGGTCTAAATAGGGAAACCTAATACATTTCAATTATTATAAGATCTAAACATGGTTTTAAGAAGTGAAAAGGCTTAGTATAGTCCTAAACAAGCCTCGAAGGCTTGTTATGAAAAGTTGGACAAGTACTTGCTTCAAAAAGGTTTCAAGAAAGGTATCACATATAAAAATATTTATATAAGGTTGAGGAAGAAAAAAATTTGATACTTGTGGTGTATGTTGGTGAAATAATGTTTTGTGGAGATGATTATATATGCAAAAGTTTTACAAATTGCATGCAGAAGTTTGGAGATGTCTATAATTACTGAGTTATATTTCATCATTAGACTTCAATTTTCTCATCTATATGATGATATATTTATTTCTCAGGCTAAGTATGTTAAGAAAATGTTTAGAAAGTTTGGTATCATGGAGGATTCAAAACTAGTGAATACTATGCCTATCGGTTGTAGTTTGGGCAAAGATGATAAGCCCCTTCTAGTTGATTATACTATTTATAGGTCTAATATTGGAGGATTGTTTTATTTTACTATGTATTGACCTAATATAATGTATGTGGTATGTCTAGTTGCGTCTTGACATCAAGTCAATCTTACGAAATAACATGAGAAATTGGTTGAAAGGATATTTAGATATTTAAAGGGAGCTCCAAATTATGATTTGTGGTATAAAAAAGATATTGATTTATCATTGAAGTCCTACACTAATGTTAAATGCTCTATTTGATGTGGATGATAGCAGAACTACTAGTGTTAGTGCATTTTTATTGGTAAACAAGTTGGTCTCTTTGTTCAATAAAAATAACTCAATGTCCTAATCCACAATAGATGATGAATATATTGTTAGAGCTTCTTATTGCACTTGAGTTATATTAATCAAGAAGACTTTTAAGGACATAAAGGTGGTGTATGATGAACCCATTTCAATTATGTGACAATACATGTGCTATAAAAAAATCAAAAGAATCTGGTGATGCATTTAAGAAAAAATCCCATTTATATTAGATATTACTTTTTGAGAGAGAATATTGTGAAAAAAAATTCAAATTGGATTATGTTCCCCCCAAGGATCAGCTTGCATTTATCTTTAAAAATGCATTCTCTAAGGATATTTTTTATTATCTTTGAGAGAAGTTAGGGAATACTTCCCCTCTTGACTAGATGCATATAAGATGGTGCTTTTTCCAAGGGGATAAGTTCAAGGTAAATAATTTGTCTCGTTTATTGATGTGGTCTACTCCTTAGGGGGAGTAGGTGGTTTGATTGGTTGCTACAAATAGGAGAAAGTATGATAGAATAATAATACATGATATTTTTAATGTGAAATTAGAAATGGGGGGTTAATGAAGTATTGTATGAAGGCATTGGCCCTTTGTCCTTGATTTCAAAGGGGGAGATATTGTGGATAAACTATGGAACAAAAACTAGCAAATTGCGGATATCTCCATAAATGACAAAGGGGACATTATTGGTAGTTAGTGTTTTCATTGATGTCAACCATATTCTTTCTTTTAGTTGAGATCTCGATGATATGTGTTGTGGTTTTATCATTATCATGACATTGATATGTGTTGGACATTGTTGAACTTTTGATGTCAACCCTTTTCTTGTTGTGATATTGCAATTGTGATATTATTTATATGTTTTTTTTATGGTGTCATTGATGATTGTGAGGTTAGCTTGTGTACATGTGAAAAATTTGTTGAAGGTAGATTACATTTTGAATATGACGTTTCTCTAGTGCATATGAAAAAAATATTGTGCAGATAATTGATGGTATGCTTTTATTGTAGATGTCCACCTACCAGGTGTTGTGTTTCCCAAGATTTAACCCCCATTTAAATAATTTCAAAAAAAAATATTATATGCCTATCCCTAACCTCATGTTCATGATTTAGCATGTCAAAATTTATGATACTTTTTGTCATGTTACATCTAAAGAGATAAGGAAAAAATGGTACCAAAAAGAGTTGTAATTTTTTATTGTCGAGAATTGTAGCTGAGAGGTGTGATTTTTGACTATCGGGAATCGTAGCTGAGAGGTGCGATTTCCAACTGTTGGGAATCATAGCCGAGAGGTGCGATTTCTAGCTATCAGGAATCATAGTTGAGAGGTGTGATTTTTTACTATCGCAAATTGTAGCTAAGACGTGTGATTTCTGACTATTGAAAATTGTAGCTGAGATGTCTGACTTCCAACTATCAAAAATTGTAGTTGAGAGGTGCGATTTATGAAATTCTAAAAAGAGGTACTTAGAGAGGTTGTAATTGACAAAGAAGAAAATGAAAAGGCCATGTGACATTTTTTTGAAGATTATTTTTCAATTTTAGTTCATTTTACAACATATGTTTAATGACATTTCTTTTCAGAATATTTTTCAAGAATTGTTATGTAACTGTCTGGGTAGGTGAATAGACTATTTATATCTCTTTTGAACATTTTATGGGGATCAACAATTTTGGTTTAGATTTTCCCCATTTTTATCTGACAATCAAGTGTGACTCAAAAATCAAACTATGGTTGTTCTTCATTATTAAATTTATGATTTTGTTGTTGAATAAATGAATTAATGGTGAATGGGAACAAGTAGTTGCAAATTTTGTGGAACTATGCTTTTTGAAAATTTGTGATTATAAGATTATCTGCTAGTCATTATTGGTTACCTTTTATCATATTCACATTGTTTGATAGATATATTCTCATTCAGTAGATGTGTTGTATGTATGGTTTCATGGTTGTGGGATTGTATATGCAAATTGTGGCTTAAAATTTGTTGTTGTGTTTAATTTTCATTATCATGGGAAGTAGCACAATATTTATTCATATAAGTTTGTTATTCATTCATGGGTATATCATGGTGATGAATATCCATTAGAAGCATCTCCTACTCTCTGGTTAAGAGTATACCTTGTTATATTTTAAAAATACAAAATAATATTCATTAAATATCTATTCTGGGGATCTGTACATGTCAATTCAAAGATTGAGCTATTAGAAAGCTCTTTCAACTATTTTTGATAGATGATGTTTTATTGTGGACTGAAGATGTATCAATAAAATACCTATCTTTTAACTAACATGTTGATAGCTTGGCCATGTTGTATTATTAGTTGTGATAAAAATGTTATGCTATTGGTTATGTTAAAGATAGTGGCAATGCAGATTCTTGGTTTTGATTATGTGTAGTTTTTTATGTCAACATTTTTAATCACACTCCATGATACATCATCAAGATGAGAAGAGTTTAAAGATCTTAAAAATCTTGCATTGCTATGAGATTTTCATGTTGTGTTGCTAGTCAAAATTATAACGTTGATGCAATCAAACTAGATGTCAACACTTCACTATGTTTACAATGATGTGTGTTGATCACTAGAGTTAGAGTTGAGAGATGGTGATAACGATGATATCATATTGAGATGAGGATGATAAGCATTGAAACTCTAAGATGGGTATTATAAACATTTAAAATTTGAGATGAGCATTAGAAGCATGATATTAGTGAAGATGGTTGTATGGTGTGGTGATATGGAAAATGGTTATCAAGGGTAGATCCACACTTCCCATAAACATTGGAGTAAAAAACCGATCCTTAGTCCAAATCTGATTAGCACAATCCAAAAGGATGAAAGGGTGCTAATGCATGATCTAGAAAAAGTGGTGATTTTGCTGATTCCCTATACAAGCATAAATGTATATATATGTAAAGTATGGTAAACACTTAAACAATGATAAAGGAAATGATAACTAGTAAGATATGATATCATATATAATGTATCAAAGCAAATTCTAATGGAAAATGAGAAAAATGAACTCACCTTGAGGGTTAGGAGAGGACAAGTGAACTCCAGATATGGAAATGACTATCAAAAACCTGTCATAATCAGGAACATTTCCAGATCTAGAATCCTGCGACATGTAACTCCCAACTATGAAATTTTTAGACCCTCAAGATGATGTCAACTCAAGTCAATTTAGTCCCAAAAGTTTGACTTAGTCTTAAAAGAGTAAAAACTAATGAATTCTATAAAGGATCAATTCCTAGTTTTGAAATCTTGAAAATCTAGATTTGCAACATATCCGCATGTTGTTACACACAAGAAAAAAGGGGAATTCATTGTGGAAAGAGGATTTACTTGGTCAAGCCTCTATATAGTGATGAACTACAACTGATTTAGAACCTAATTGAAGAATCTGTGATTAGAGATCACCGAGCTGACTATGCACACACAATTGTGAAAATTGTGAAAATTGTGAAAATGAAGAGAACTCAAGAAGAAGAATCTTATCTCTAATGTATTAATTAATGATGAAGAAATGCACACAATTGTGAAAAGGGAGAGAACTCAAGAAGAAGAGTCTTATCTCTAATGTATTTTCCTAAATTAGCAAAACCATTTCTTTGAATATCAATATCAGGCACATCATCATAAATTTGAGGATAAAAATGCTTAAATATACCAATGAAATCACTAACTTTTTCTTCAACACCTTATTTACAACACATTTAAATATACCAAAGAAATTTTAGGACCAATGTTGTTTTGGAATTGTATAATAAAAGAACTAGCAAGCTTGTGGATGGAATCAATGAGATAAGGAGAAAAAGAAAAATACCATTGCAAGTCTTTGTCTCAAAAAGTTATAGTAAAAAAATTTTCCATGAACCTATGGTCATGCGAGAAATAACTACACAAGGTTTGGAAAGTTTTGATATGAGTCAAAGGATCATCCTTATCATTATAAGTTTCAAGATGAGGAATCTCAATACCTTTTGGTATAACAACTTGGATAATATCTATAGAAAAATTACTAGCAATATTACAAGTAGTAATGTTGAACTTCAATTGAGTCATCAAAGAAATTTGTTGTTACAAAGAAGACATAGTTTGAGCCAAGCTATTAAGAGTAGAATAAATAGAAGAAATGGTGTGAGGAGAAACATGAGAAATATTGGGAGCATTGTTGGAAATTGAAGGAATGTTTGAATAGGAAAAAAAGAAACTATGGTAAGGTGGAATGAATGAAGGAAATTAAAGACATTACATATTTGAAGGAACGGAAGGAAAAATAGTATTAGGAAGACTCACATGTGTAGGATTGGAATTTTGGATTGAACTTGTTATGATAGGAGGAGTGAAAGTGGACACACTAGGAATGGAAGTAGAGATAGGTAAAGAGGTTTCAACACTTGTAGTAGGTGGAATGAGACCTAAATTAAGAGGTTTGACATTGGTATGAACAATATTAGAAATGATACGCAAGGTTTTAATACCATTTTCATCATTATGAATAAGTTTTCTCATGCCTTTGTATAATAGAAAGGGCTTCATGATTCTAGTTTTCTTGAGCTAGCCATTGTTCAATCTTTTAGAAATGATGGGAATGTTTTTGGACTTGGTTAGGAGGACCCTTAAGAATTAATCTTCATCATGAGAAGAATGAGAAGAGTTATTCTCTAGGATAGATTTAATGTCACTAAGATGCATGTTTGTCTCATCAAGATTCCTAAGAAAGGAGGATTTAGGATCAAAGGAACCCATACGTCTATGACTACTTCTAAGCAGAATGCTATAGGTTGGACTCAAAGTTATAAAAATCATGAAAAAAGGAATGAAATGAAAGAGAAATACAATGAAATGTTGAAATAAATATGAAGAAAGAAATTCTTTAAAAGAAAAGAACATTAATTATCAAATTCAAACTACATATAAATGCATACAGTGTAGGAAAGATGCAATGTAGATACTGATTATCAAAATGCATAAAAAGTAGATATAGATATGTAAATGCAATACACAGGAGATCTAATAGTCATATTAGAAGGATCATGCATAAAAGACAAAATTACACAAGTCGGATTCACCAAAATGTGATATGAAGGTGATCCTACAAGAATGCAAATGGAATCTAACACGAATACCAAAAGAGAAAATGTCATAAGTCGGGTTCACCAAAATATGATATGAATGTGAACCTAAAATCATGCAAATGGAATCTAACACCATTATCAAAAGAGAAAATGTCATAAATCAATTTCACAAAAATATGATATGAAGGTGAACTTACAAGCATGCAAAAGAATCTAACACCAAGATCAAAAAAGAAAATGTCATAAGTCAGGTGCACATAAATGTGATATGGAAAATGGTTATCAAGGGTAGATATCCAATTTCCATATACATTGGAATACAAAACCCACCCTCAGTCAAAATTGGATTAGCGTGACCCAAAAGGATGAAGGGGTGCTAATGCATGATATAGCAAAACAAGTGATTTTGTGGATTTCTTGTACAACCAGAAATGTATTTATATGTAAAATATAACAAACACTTATGAAATGATAAGAAGAAAGATATGATATCAATTATATTGTATTAAAGTAAATGCTAAAATAAAATGAGAAGAATGAACTCACCTGGAGGGTTAGGAGAGGACAAGTGAACTTTAGATCTGTAAATGACTTTTGAAAACCTATTGAAATTGAGAATAGTTATAGATCTGGAACCCTAAGAGCTGTAACTATTGATTGTGAAATTTTTAGACCCTTTGGAAGATGTCGACTCAAATCAACTTAGTCCCAAAGAGATGACTTAGTCCTGGAAGAGTAGAAATTGATGAATTCTATAATGGATAAATTCCTAGTTCTGAATCGCTGAAAATATAGATCTACAACTTCACCACCTACTCCTACACACAATGAAAAATGTAAATTGTTGTGTGTAAGGGGATTGCCTTGGCTAAGCTATTGCATAGGAATTAACCTTTAAAGGAAATAAGAAATGCATGTAAAACAAGATAATTGTAAGTGTTCACCTTTCTTGTAAAACCCTAATGGATGGATTTAGAATCTAATAAACCCTTGAAGATGTTTGTATACTTGTAAATATGTTTTATAATAAAGGATGTCCTAAAAAATGCAATGAATCTACACTTTTCAAATCCTAGATCTTGAAGGAATGTATGCTTGATCACTTCAATGGAGAAGGAGAGGAAACACAGATGGATGTGGATCTTCTTTCTTTCTTGAGAATTCCCCTAGATGGCCACCATAGAAGAGAGAAACTTTATTCAACCAAGAGAATATTTCCTTTGAATGGACAAAATAGAGATTAGAGATATTGAATTGGATGCTTGCCTTAAAATCTTGAGTTGAAAAGAGCTTGATTGCACTTGAAATCACCAAAAGATGATTACATATCGGTTTCATGAAAATTAAGTCTTGATGCCAAAATAGGGAGCTTCTATGTCATTTTATACTCATTTAGAGGTGCATACACGATGGCCACAATCAAGATCGGAAAAACAAACACCCTCACATTAGGTCTAGATCCCATTAAAAATTAATCCACTAGAACTAAGTGTTGGATATTGCTAATACATGGGGAGGTGATTGAGACATTTAATATGTTTAATCACTATGTTACTGAATGGGCACTCATACTATTCTCATCTATGTTTTGTCACTGATGTCAAGATATGTTTCTGTGAGAAAAATAGGTTGGTTATCAGAGGGTACGAACACTGTATGAATGTTTCAAATTTTGCAAAGACATAGGATAGTTCAAGAGGATGTTGTGATCTCATATCCAAGATCACATCATGTAATGTTTCATATTGGATGAGTTACAAATGTTTTGGTGAAGACTAGTCACTGACTGTGACAGTGAGAAATGCCAGATTTAGTCTAAGTGTTTCTGGTATATCTTCCAGATGATATGGATTCAAGGTATGCGAGCTTGAGCGATGACAAAAAAGGTACTAAAGGATGTTAACTAGTCAGCGCAAGGTATGGAATGCTTCGTGACGTCATATGTGGTGTGTGTTCTAGAGAAGACTTATTTGGAAGCCAACTTGGGAGATGTAGTGTGTGTTATGCTTGGTGAACATGAATTAAGGATATCGGTCCTTAATTGTTGTAATGTAATCATTGTATACTTGTTCTAGATACCATGTGTATCTTAGCGAGGGTTTATGTAATTGTTTGTAATTATGAAAGACTTATGGGCTAACCTGTTCATGAGAATTGTAATAAGGTATAAATGAAACGTCTTTTCTTTGGAAAAGATATGGATGTAAAGAAGATAATATAGAGAGGTTGTAAAATTTGCGACCTTGTGTCTGTTGTATGTAGAGAAGAGGTGTGTAGGTGGAATTCATTAGAACTGATCAAGAAAAGACAGTTGGTGTCATAATAGTTCAAAAGATTGTGTATTTCTTCATATACACTTGTGTTGCGAATAGTGAGTTTTGAAGGTGGATTTAACCTTCTTTGGGAAGTGAGCCCTTCCTTTCTTCTTAACTCCTAACATGGTCTATCCTCTAACAAGGACTATGTAATGTAATGTTTCAATAAGCTCGTAACATGGCTATATCTTCTAACAATGATAACTATACTCTCAGTACATCATTTGTGGGTTCTAATTCCCACTGGGGTTTTTACCTTTAATAGGGTTTCCCCAAGAACAAAATATTGTGTTATTGTGTTGAGATTTATTTTGTTCATTGGATCTAATATTGATGCTGCTTAAAGTTTAAAGTTTAATAATCTTCCATACAACTGATTCACCACCCCTCTCATTTGTTTTGTGGACTATTATTCCTAACAATTGGTATCAAAGCAAGTGGTTCTTAGAGAGAAAGCTTAATAGCTTGAGGTGATTCTGGAGATGGCATACTATAGGAAGGATAGCTTGAAATTTGATCCTGAAAACCTTGACAGCTGGAAGAACAAAATGTGAACTCACCTTTTTTGTTTTGGGATTGACTATTGGTTGATTACAAGGAATAAGATAGCTATAAAGACTGAAGATGAATTGACAACTACTTTTCAGGATGAAAAGAAGATATTTTCACTTAACATGATTGCAAGAGAATCACGTACTGATCAACACACTCTCTGAAGGAGAGTTTACTAAAGTTAAAGACTTGGATTCGGCATAGCTGATTTGGGAAAAATTATAAGCACTATATGAGGGAGACAAGTATACCAAATAAGCGGAGTTACAAAATTGGAGGAAAAAGATGGAGAAGCTATAAATTATTGAGGATGAAAGAATTAGGGCTAATGTCCAAAGGGTTATAGAAGCTGTAGTTGGAATCAAAAACTCTGGAGGCACATATAATGAATAAGAAGTTTTTGTGAAGATCCTCATATCATTAACACCTTCTTACAAGTTCAAGGATTTGTCTATTCAAGAAACTATACCTTTGACTCTGAACTTTAGCAAAGAGAGGTTGATTGCAAATCTAACTACTTTTGAAGCTACAAAATTATGAGAGGTTGTACCTAAAGTTGAATATGCATTTAAGGCATCTACACACAAGAAATTGTCTGCACGAGCAATGAAGACCTAAAATAAGAGCTTGATGAGTATGTTGAGGAATGGGAATAGATTATGGTAGAAGAAAGAAAGATGGATGAACTTGTTGCACTGATTACTAGAAGAGAAAAGAGAGGTAACATAAAATTTAAAGGAAAGTTACCCTTGAAATGTTTTTCATGCAATAAGGTAGGTCATTTTGCATCTAGACGTCCTACAAGAGTTCCTAAGTACAAACCTAATTTTGCCAAGATTAAAAGGGACACAGAATGTTATTATGCTAGTGAAGGCATTTCTGATGATGATTATTTAGATTATGAAGAGATCAGATTTGTTGCTATTAGAGATGAGCCAGTGCATGAGGAAAAAGCTTTAGTATCTCATGTTGACAAGAAAATTGAATCAATAATAGATAGTGGTTGTTCTCATCATATAACTAGAGATAAAAACAAGTTTTGTAAATTAGTAAAGTATGATGGTGGTGTTGTGAGGTTTGGAGGCAATCTTCCTAAATCTATCATAGGAATTCGATCTATTACTTTGGATGGAAATAGTAATACATATAATGTACTGCTTGTTGAAAGATTGAAACATAACTTGTTGAGTGTTGGACAATTGATGGATAAAGAGTTTCAACTAATTTTTGTTAATGGTAAATATTTTATCAGAAGTAAGGCAGGTAAGCTGATTGCAATCGGTACTAAATCTAGAGGTAATGTATTTGAATTAAATACATCTAGAGCCTCTTGTTTTGTTGCAAAGGTTGATGACAGTTGGTTATGGAATATGAGATTTTGTCATGTTAATTTTGATAACATTGTAAAGACAATTATGACTAATGCAGTGAGAGATTTGCCGAAGATTGTGAAACCATCTAACACTATTTGCAGAGAGTGTGTCATGGGAAAATAGACTAGAAACAGCTACAAAAGAAAAGTATACACCTCAAGAGAGAAGTTGGAGCTTGTACACATAGACCTATGTGGACCTACAAGGACAAAATCATACTATGGTGAAAGGTATTTCATACTCTTTGTTGATGAGTTTTCTAGAATGATGTGGGTTACTTATTTATAGGAAAAATCAGAAGCATTTGATAAATTCAAGTTGTTCAAAGAAAAAGTAAAGAATGAATCAGGCTTAAAGATTAAGTGTCTAAGGTCAGACAGAGGTGGAGAGTTTACTTCAGACTTATCCAATTCATACTACAGAGAGCATGTAATAAAGAGACAAACATCCACTCCTAGGACTCCACAACAGAATGGGATAGCAGAGCGAAGGAACAAGAATATACTTGATGCTGCTAGCACAATGTAGTTTGAAGGAAATATATCTCATGTACATTGGAGAGAGGCTGTTGGAACAACGGTGTATACATTGAACAAAATTCAAATCATAGATGGTACAAGAAAGACTCCTTATGAATTATAGTTTGATCATACTCCCACTGTAAAATATTTCAAAATATTTGGGAGTAAGTGTTATATCAAGAGAGATGATGAGATAGGAAAGTTTGATGCTAAAAGCGATGAAGAAAATTTTCTTGGTTACTCTATTAAAAGAAAGACTTACAAATGTTTCAATCTAAGATTGAGGAAGATGATTGAAAGTAACAATGTAAGAATAGATGAAAAGTTTCAG
The DNA here is from genome assembly GCA_027943335.1 of Chamaecyparis obtusa. Lineage (NCBI taxonomy): Eukaryota > Viridiplantae > Streptophyta > Pinopsida > Cupressales > Cupressaceae > Chamaecyparis > Chamaecyparis obtusa. The sequence goes on from BSBK01006708.1 coordinate 151,398, forward strand.
ATACAAGAAAGAATGTATGACAGTAATCAGATTACAGAGATCAATGAAGCTACTACTGTTGCAGAAGGAGAAGAACTTGTTGTGGAAGAAAGTGAAAAGGAGGCTTGTGATGTTGTCACAAGTGAGGCTACTGAGGTTCCTAAAACACCGAGGTATGTAAAGAACCACCATCGTGAAAATCAAATTATTGGCAATACCAATCAAGGAGTATTAACTAGATCAAACGTTGGAGAAGAAATTTGTTTGATTTCTCAAGTTGAACCAAAAACTATAGATGAAGCATGTAGAGATGAATCTTGGTTAAATGATATGAAGGAAGTGTTAGATCAGATAAAGAAGAATAACACTTGGGAATTGGTTCCTAGACCTAAAAACAAAAATGTAATAGGAACAAAATGGGTTTTTAGAAACAAAATGAATGAAGAAGGAACTATTGTAAGAAACAAAGAAAGACTTGTGTGTAAAGGATATTCATAGCAAGAAGGCATAGACTTTGAAGAAAATTTTTCTCATGTTTCTAGAATAGAGGCAGTAAGATTGTTCTTGGCTTATGTTGCACATAAGAACTTCAAGGTGTATCAGATGTATGTGAAATCTGTATTTCTGAATGGGGATCTTGAAGAAGAAGTATATATAGAACAACCTGATGGATTTCCTCTATGCGAAGATAGAGACATGGTGTGCAAGTTGAAGAAAGATCTGTATGGGTTGAAACAAGCTCCAAGGGCTTGGTATGAAAGGTTAGACAAGTACCTAGTTCAGCTTGGATTTAGAAAAGGTAATGCACATAGTAATTTGTATTTAAGAACTACTGAAGATGGAATCTTGATAATAGAAGTCTTTTTTGATGATATTATCTTTGGAGGTAATGATGATCTATGTAAGAAATTTTCTAAGGAAATGGAAAGTAAATTTGAGATGTCCATGATAGGTGAAATGAAATTCTTTCTTGGATTGCAAATAGATCAGAATGAGAATGGTATCTTTATCTCTCGAACTATGTATCTCAAAAAAATGCTAAAGAAGTTTGGAATGGAAGACTACAAATCAGTAAGAACACCCATGGTGACTGGTAATAAGCTAACAATTGAAGATGAATCAAAGTATTTTTTGGAGACCTTGTACATATCAATGGTTGGAGTATTACAATATCTGACCCACACTAGACCAAATATTGCTAATGTTGTTGGAATTGTGGCTAGATATTAGGCAAAACCCAAAGAAACACACCTAGATGTTGTGGAAAGGATATTGAGATATCTGAAAGGAACCATAGACTATGGCTTATGGTATGATAGAAATGATAGCTTTGAACTTCATGCTTATACTGATGCTAATTGGGAAGGAAATATTGATGACAGAAAGAGTACTTGTGGTGGTGCATTTTTCCTTTGGAAAAAGTTGGTTTCTTGGCTAAGTAAGAAACAAGATTGTATAGAACAATCTATTGTTGAATCAAAGTATGTTGTTGCTACTGTAAATTGCACTGAAATTGTTTGGATGAAATAAATGCTGATAGAAATTGGAATAAATTTTGATGACCCTGTGGTTATCCATTGTGATAATACCAGTTAAGTGAATATGTCAAAGAATTCGGTGATGCACTCTAAGACTAAACATATTTCTATCAAATATCACTTCTTGAGAGACAAGGTGGCAGAGAAGGAAATAAAATTAGAATATATTAATACAAAAGAGCAGATTACAAACATCTTCACAAAGCCACTGCCAAAAGATACCTTTGAATATCTTAGAGGTATGCTTGGGGTTCAAGCCCCTCCTTATCATAATTGAATGATGTACATATGCATCAGTCTAGAGGTTTTCAGAGCCTTATCATAATCTGGACTGGATGTAGGGATCTACTCCTCAGGGGGAGTGATCCTAGAAGAAAGATGTTGGAAAGTAGTTGATGGCTCATCACACTGTTTTCCATTGTTGTCAAAGTGGGGGTGTTTCTACGAGAAAATCCCTTCTGTATGGGGAGATTGTTTGGTTGCAAAAATTTGGATTGATATAACTTTGGGATGATGGATTTTCCCATATGTTGACATCAATGCCAAAGGGGGAGATTTCTGGATATTGCTAATGCATGGGGAGGTGATTGAGACATTTAATATGTTTAATCACTACGTTACTGAATGAGTACTCATATTGTTGTCATATATGTTTTGTCACTGATGTCAACATATGTTTCTATAAGGAAAATAGGGTGGTTATCAGAGTGTATAGACACTGTATGGATGTTTCAGATGCTGTGAAGACAAATGAGAGTTCAGGAGGATGTTGTGATCTTATATCCAAGATCGCATCATGTAATGTTTCATAGTGGATGAGTTACATATGTTTTGGTGAAGACTGGTCACTGACTGTGATAATGAGAAATGCCAGAGTTAGTCTCTATGTTTCTAGTATATGTTCCAGATGATATGAATTCAAGGTATGGGAGCTTGAGGTATGACATACAAGGTACTAAAGGATGTTCACTAGTCAATGCAAGCTATGAAGCACTTGGTGACATCATCTGTGGCGTGTGTTCTGGAGAAGACTTATTTGGAAGGCGACTTGGGAGATGTAGTGTGTATTATGCTTGGCGAACATGAATTAAGGATGTTGGTCTTTAATTGTTGTAATGTAATCATTGTATACTTGTTCTAAATATCGTGTGTATCTTAGCAAGCATTTATGTAATTGTTTGTAATTAGGAAAGCCTTATGGACCGACCTATTCATGAGAATTGTAATAAGGTATAAATGAAAGGTCTTTTCTTTGGAAAATATTATGGATGTAAAGAAGGTAATATAAAGAGGTTGTAAAAACTGCAAGCTTGTGTCTGTTGTATGTAGAGCAGAGGTTTGTTGGTGGACTTCATTGGAATTGATCAAGAAAATAAATTTGATTCCATAACAGTTCAAAAGATAGTGTATTTCTTCATATAAACCTATGTTGCGAACAGTGAGTTCTGAAGGTGGATTTAACCTTCTTTGGGCAGTGAGCCCTTCCTTTCTTCTTGACTCCTAATAGGGTCTATCCCCTAACAAAGACTATGTACTGTAATGTTTCAATAAGCTCTTATTAGGGTTATATCTTCTAACAAGGATAACTATACTCTCAGTACATCATTTGTGGGTGCTAATTCCCACCAGGGTTTTTACCTTTAACAAGGTTTCCCCGAGACCAAAATATTGTGTTATTGTGTTGAGATTTATTGTGTTCATTGGATCTGATATTGTTGCTTCTTAAAATTTAAAGTTTAATAATCTTCCATACAACTAATTCACCCCCCCTCTCAGTTGTATTGTGGACTATTATTCCTAACACTAAGTCCACTCGGGTGAACTTAATCAAGGACTAAGTTGAATTTGACTTAGTCCTACAGAGGAATTCTTTTTAAATGGTGTTAGGATTTGGGAAGTGGGAAGTGATTTGAGGAGAGAGGAAAAAGGGAGTAGGAAATTGAGCATAAACACATTTAGATCTATGAAAGCATTAAAATAGGGCCTAATAGGTCCTAGAGCTTCAAAATAAATGGGTGCTAACTTTTTAGGATAGTACAAATGTTATAGGCTAGTGTAGTATCTCTCTTGTTCCTGATAGTGAACAAGTGATGTTAGGTGTTTTGATCATTAAAGAATAATGAAGTATTTTTGAAGAGAAGTTGTTTGGTATAATCTTAGACAATTGATCCACATTTCTTTGTAGTTGATTGTATGATCATGCAACTTGAATAATAGATTCTATGTTTTGTGGATGTTGTGTTGACTTGGTGGTCAGCACCACCTTGGAGATTTGTGACATGGCTTAACCACCTCCCATGGATCAGGTTAAATTTGACATTTGTATCGGGCATTGACAATTCAAACTTTTGGTGCAATGACAAATGATTCCAACAATTGGTATCAGAGCCTTGGGTGATGAAGGGTGCTTCCCTTAATACCACAAACACATAACAGAAATAGAGAAACAACAACAATATGCAAGAACAGAAAATTGGCTTCTTATTATCTCCACAAATGTGGAATTACAAACTTTCAAAATTACAATATGCAAAGCCACATGGGCATTCCTTACAATATTCTGTAGGACAAAGCCTCGAATCAATACCCAGATCTACTACCCAGAACTATTCTGAACTGCCTAAGACAATAATACAGCCTTCCTTATATAGGCAATTATCCACCGCCTGGGAAGGTTCCAGAATTTTAGCCAATAAGGCCGACCAAACTTAGAATTATTTTATTTTACATTTTATTACATCATAGTCAGCTCAAGATAACCTTTGAAACCCGAACAGAAATTTTGAAGAAAATTATTTTTCGCCATTTCAGGTGGCCCAACTTCCGAAGACCATAAGTCATCACCAGTTGACCCGCTCGGCCACTATAACCCCATTTCGGAAACGCCACGAAGCGCTCTACAGGCTTGACCCGCGCAAGCGCCCGTCACGCAAATTTTCGACCTCATCCGGGGCCTCTAAAGCCTTCAAAACTGAGTTCAAAGTTTCTGTACCCTGCTGCCAATACCGAAAATCTTCAATATCTTCTAATATACACTTGATCTGGCAATGAAACTTTACTGGCAGACTTATATGACCAAAATGAACCTCCAAGAAAGAAATCAGATCATTCTGAGCACATACGAAAATTACCAAAAATAGTAACTTTCCATAAATAGCAGCTCTGCATAAAATAACCCTTATTGAATTCAAAAACAGAAATATTTTTGGGTGATGCAAGATTGCTCTTACACCCAGGATGCTCCTGCATCAGACACCTAGGGTAATTTGAGAAGTGACCCTGTCACGACTCAGGTGTGCAGAGGAAAACCAAGACGGTTAACCTCCTCCTTTGTTAGCCATGATGAATCTTCTACAGGTCGTCCTTTCCATTTGACCAAATACTCTTCATATGTCCTATTCCTTGTGCTTCTACCAACACGACTGTCCAGTATGTCTTCGATCTCTTTAGTGTCTGAACTAGTTTTTGGAATACTCCACTGTGCTGCTGTGATCTCATCTTCAACACCTCCTTCATGATACTCTGTCAGATCTGAAATGTTAAACACTGGTGAAATATTTAGCTCACTAGGCAATTCTACCTCATATGCGTTTCCTGAATCATGTTTCTTCAATATCCTGCATGGTCCAAACTTCTTCATTTTCAACTTGTTATATGTACCAACTGGAAACCGCTCCTTCCGCAAATGAACCATGACTTCATCACCAACCTGAAATTCCTTATGCCTCCTTTTCTCATCTGCCTTAGCCTTATACTGTGCGTTCATCTTGGTAATATGCTTCCTCACCTCTTCATGGATGTTCTTCAAGTGTTCTGCAAAATCCTCAGCTTCAGTACTACTTATTTCTCCTTTATCTATCTTTCTCAATTCAGATGCATTTCTTGGACTACTTCCATATATAATCTGGAATGGTGATTTACCAGTGCTCCTGTTGACAGAATTATTGTATGCAAATTCTGCCTGTGGTAAAATCAAATCCCATCCTGTTGGCTTATCTCCAACCAAACATCTCAGCAAATTTCTCAAACTCCTATTCACCACCTCTGTCTGTCCATCAGTCTGGGGATGATGTGATGAACTGAACTTCAAATCTGTCTTCAACTTCTTCCACAATGTACGCTAGAAATATCCAACAAACTTAGTGTCCCGATCTGAAACTATGGTCTTTGGCAAACCATGAAGTCTCACTACTTCTCTGAAAAACAATTCTGCTACATGAACAGCATCATTAGTCTTCTTGCAGGGAATAAAATGTGCCATCTTTGAAAATCTGTCAACTACCACAAAAATTGAATCATGTCCCCGCTGAGTCCTCGGTAAACCAAGAACAAAGTCCATGCTGATATCCTCCCAAGGCTTCTCTGGTACAGGTAGTGGCTGATACAACCTTGTATTCTGCTTCACTCCTTTCGCCATCTGACATACTCTGCAACTCTGTACAAACTTCTTCACATCTTGCTGCAACTGTGGCCAATAATAATTCTCACTAACCAAAGAAAGGGTTTTATCACGACCAAAATGTCCAGCCAATCCTCCGCTATGCTTCTCCTTGATGAGATTCTCCCTCATAGAACTTCGTGGAATGCACAACTGATTCCCTCTGAATAGCATATCATCCTGGATGATGAAATCCAACCATTTTGTCCTGTCTAGAGTAACAGGTTCTGCACAAGCTTTCCAAGCTTCACCAAAATCAGGATCCTCTGGATACAAATTCTTGAGTTCCTTGAACCCAACCACTTCAATCTGCATTTCTGTCAGCAATAGTTGCCTTCTACTAAGAGCATCTGCAACCCTATTAGACTTTCCACTCCTGTGTTTCAAAACAAATGTATAACTCTGCAAAAACTCAACCCATTTCAAATGCCTTTGATTCAATTTTCCTTGACTATTCAAATATTGCAAAGCTTGATGATCAGTATACAAAACAAACTCCTTAGGAAGCAGATAATGTCTCCACTTCTTTAATGCCTGAACTATAGCATAAAATTCCTGATCATAAACAGAATATTTCCTCTTGGCATCATTTAACTTCTCACTGAAATAAGCAACAGGTTTACCTTCTTGGCTCATAACAGCTCCTATTGCAGTACCACTAGCATCACAATCTACTTGAAACACCTTATTAAAATCTGGAAGTGTTAAAACAGGTTGTTCTGTAACTTTTTGTTTCAATAATTGAAAACTCTTTTCTGCTCCTTTAGTCCACTTAAACTCTTTTCTATCCCCTCTCATTGTTTCAGTCAAGGGTCCACAAATACTGCTAAAATTTCTGATAAACTTTCTGTAAAAGCTAGCTAGACCATGAAAAGATCTTACCTCAGTAGCACTCCTTGGATTAGGCCATTCGAGGATAGCCTGTACCTTCTCTGGATCCATTTTTAGACCTTCTGCTGAAACTACAAATCCCAAATACACTAACTCTTTCTTCACAAAACTGCACTTCTTCAAATTAATCAACAATTTCTCTTCTCTCAACTTCTCAAATACCATACGAATATGCATCATATGCTCATCCAATGTCTTACTAAAGATCAAAATATCATCTAGGTAAACAATGACAAACTTACCCAGAAATTCTTTCAGAACCTCATTCATGAGCCGCATGAAAGTGCTCGGTGCATTGGTTAGCCCAAAAGGCATGACTAACCACTCATACAGTCCTTCCTTTGTCTTGAAGGCAGTCTTCCATTCATCTCCTTCTCTGATCCGAATCTGATGATATCCACTTTTCAAATCTATCTTTGAGAAATACACAGCTCCACTCAAACAGTCCATAATATCATCCATTCGTGGCAATGGAAACCTGTACTTGATTGTGATCTTGTTTATTGCTCTGGAATCTGTACACATCCTCCACTCTCCATTCTTCTTTGATGCTAATACCGCTGGTACAGCACAGGGACTCAGACTCTCTCGAATCAATCCTTTCTGTAACAGTTCATGCACTTGTCTGTTCAACTCCTCACTTTCTGCAGGTGTCATTCTGTGTGCTGCCTTATTCGGCAAACTCGCTCCTGGGATCAAGTCCATCTGATGACTGATATTCCTGACTGGTGGTAATCCATCAGGCACGTTATCGGATACAATATCCTGAAACTCATTCAACAAATCTGCAACTTCTACAGGAACATCTTCTACTTCCTCTTTACCAGCTTTTGGAATTAAAGCAAAACATACATGCTCATGCCTCATACCATCTAGGAAATTTCTTCCATCAACAAAAGTTATCCTTGCATTACCACATACCTTTTCTTCAGTCTCCTTCAACGGTTTTAGCTTATCTCGCACTCCATCCTTTGTCAGGGAATAGGTATTCGCACGGCCATCATGTACAGCACATCTGTCAAACTGCCAGGGTCTACCCAACAACATATGGCATGCATCCATAGATATGATATCACACAATACCTCATCTTGGTATCCGCCAATCTTGAACTTCACTAGGCATTGTTCATTGACCATGACCTTGTGGTCATCCTGTACCCAGGCAATCCGATATGGATGTGGGTGTTTCTGTCTCTTGAGCTTCAACTTTGTCACCATCTCTTCTGACACCAAATTGTCAGTGCTTCCACTATCAATGATCACATCACAACATTTACCTTCACACTTGCACCTGGTGCGAAACAGGCTCCTCCTTTGCTCAGGTTCATTCTCACCACTCAACAGGACTCTTCTGTTAATCAACGTTTCTCCTCTTTCAGCATCTTCAGAATTTGATGATCTGGCATCTTCATCGACATGTGCAACTCTGGCCTGGCCTTCATTTCTCCTGTCTGTTCTGCCTTGGCGCTGAGGACATTCAAATGCCCTATGACCTTCTTCTCCACAGTGAAAACATGTTCCACGGAAGCCACCTCTTCCAGATCCTTGTCCTCTTCCTCTTCCTCTCTGATCTCTATTATTCTGATCCTGGAAGCGATTGGAATTATTTCCTCGCTGATTTTGACTGCTACTGGCCTCATCCTTCTTTTTTGGATCTTCATTTCGGCCACCATATGACCGTCCACCAGATCATCCACCGCGACCTCTTCCGTTTTGTCTGCTCTCAAACTTCTTGTTCAGCTTTTCCTCCACTTTTAGGGCAAACTGGTATGCCTCTTCAATACTGTTCATTCGAATCAGATTCAGCTCCTCCTGAATGCTTGGCCTTAACCCATTAAGGTATCGGGTAACTTTCTCTTTATCAGCTTCTGCATGGCCTGTTCTGATGAGAAGTCGATAGAACTCCTCTGTATACTCCTGAACAGATCTTCCTGCTTGCTTCAAACTCTGCATTTTCTTTAGTAGGTCAAGCTCATAATCAACAGGAATGAACTGTCGCTTCAATTTATCCACCATCCGATCCCATCTTGTGATTTTATCTTTCCCTCTTCTATTTCGCTCTAATTGAATTTCTTGCCACCAGATCTTCGCATGACCTTTCAGTCTGGCCTTCGCAAATTTGACTCTATCAAGATCCTCAACATCTTCATACTCAAAATATTCTTCACACTCATTGATCCAGTCGATCAGTTCCTCTGGGTTAAGATTTCCAGAAAATGTAGGAACCTCAATCTTAGGTCTTTTCCCAATCTTGGAAATCGCCCGAAAAAGTCTTTCTTCCTCCTGGTTCACAATTTCAACTTCTCCTTCTTGATATTCTTCTTCGGCTTCATCCTCACTTTCATCTCTGACGTTAAGATTCATTCCTCTGCGAATCTCTTCTTGCAATTCTCGCACTTGTCTCTGCAGCTCTCTAACCTCAGGTGTTACAACACCAGCTCTTCCGCCACGTTCCCTTCGTGGAGGCATTTTCGCGATGTGCGCTGAAACCCTAGCCACGGTCCTGGTGCAAACTGCCTCACAGTCGGCGATCTGTTTACACACTCAAGAACTCCTGCTATGATACCACTTGATGAAGGGTGCTCCCCTTAATACCACAAACACATAACAGAAATAGAGAAACAACAACAATATGCAAGAACGGAAAATTGGCTTCTTATTATCTCCACAAATGTGGAATTACAAACTTTCAAAATTACAATATGCAAAGCCACATGGGCATTCCTTACAATATTCTGTAGGACAAAGCCTCGAATCAATACCCAGATCTACTACCCAGAACTATTCTGAACTGCCTAAGACAATAATACAGCCTTCCTTATATAGGCAATTATCCACCGCCTGGGAAGGTTCCAGAATTTTAGCCAATAAGGCCGACCAAACTTAGAATTATTTTATTTTACATTTTATTACATCATAGTCGGCTCAAGATAACCTTTGAAACCCGAATAGAAATTTTGAAGAAAATTATTTTTCACCATTTCAGGTGGCCCAACTTCCGAAGACCATAAGTCATCACCAGTTGACCCGCTCGGCCACTATAACCCCATTTCGGAAACGCCACGAAGCGCTCTACAGGCTTGACCAGCACAAGCGCCTGTCACGCAAATTTTCGACCTCATCCGGGGCCTCTAAAGCCTTCAAAACTGAGTTCAAAGTTTCTATACCCTGCTGCCAATACCGAAAATCTTCAATATCTTCTAATATACACTTGATCTGGCAATGAAACTTTACTGGCAGACTTATATGACCAAAATGAACCTCCAAGAAAGAAATCAGATCATTCTGAGCACATACGAAAATTACCAAAAATAGTAACTTTCCATAAATAGCAGCTCTGCATAAAATAACCCTTATTGAATTCAAAAATAGAAATATTTTTGGGTGATGCAAGATTGCTCTTACACCCAGGATGCTCCTGCATCATTGGGTCACGAGTTCGAGTCTCCCTTCAGTAGGTGCTGAAGGCTCAGTCGGTGCTGAGGGGGAGATTGTTGACTTGGTGGTCAGCACCACCTTGGAGATTCGTGACATGGCTTAACCGCCTCCCATGGATCAGGTTAAATCTGACATTTGTATCAGGCATTGACAGTTCAAACTTTTGGTGCAACAGCAAATGATTCCAACATGTTGCACACCTATCTTTTCTAGAGTGTGTCAGTAATTTTGGTGTCTATTAGGACTGGTCCAAAAAATGCTCTCCATTTAGAGATCCAAAATTGTCCCCACTTCATTCAATCAATATTTTACTTATTTAATTATTTTATCATAACTCCTTTCTTAATAAAATAAATATTATTGAATTAGTTCACTGACCTTTTTCTCTTATTTAAATATAAATATTTCTATTTATTTAATTTATTAACCTTTTCTCTTTCATGGCTAAATAAATATTTATTTATTTAATTTATTATCTAATTTCCATCTACTTTCTACTATTAATTTTGAGTATTTTCATGTATTTTTAATTAATTCTTTGTCTTTTCTTTGTAATCTTACCTCTTTATCATGTTCACATGAATACAATCCAAATTCAAGTATGTGATAAATGTCCATTGTCTCTTATTTCAACATTTTCATTCTTATCTCCCAACATGTCTACATTCATTGAATTTGAAATATGTTACCAAAAGTTATCATCTTAATCTAATTCTTATCTACCACTTAGTCTCATGCTTCCATTAAAATGATCCTCCTAATCTTATTAATTCTCATCTACCATCTTATCTTAGTCATTCATCTTTTAACTTTTAATCTCCACCCTTGATTCTTTTAAGGACTTCGATAAAAGAATTTATTCTTCCTTATTTGGGCTTAAGGAAAACAACGCAATTTCATAGAACTCTTGTTTACTTTTTATCTTTCTACCATATCATTATTGTCTTGCATCATTATCTTGCCTCAACTTCAATCAACCACACTTTGTTCCTTTTATTCCATCTTGTGCTTGTGCTAAATAGATGAGTGAAAACAACATATTTATAGGATCTTGAAGGATAGGATACCAATGGATTCAAAGAGTAAATCATAAATTTAATTGTATAGATTTTCTTGTTTTATGTTTTTCATTTCACGAAGAAGAGCTATATTGATTGTTTGTTGAATTAGTTTGTAGATCTAGACTAGCGGTTGCATTGTTAGGGTTTACAAATGGGATTTCAAATTAGACATTCATCACTCTGCATTGATGTTTAGAGTTTTTATGCTTAGAGATAATGTTATACTATATTTGAAATGTTCAAGTTCAAATTTCTAGTAGACAAATGTACCAAAAGTATGTTTTTGGTGACATGCTTCATAACTGTGTTTTTCTAGCATTGTAATTGTGAAGAATTCTATGTTGGAATGATTTTAGTACCTTGGATCAATATGGAAACATGAAAAATGTTCTTGGGAATGATGTTTCATGTAATATTTGTGATGTGTATAGTGTTCATTGTGTATTTTGGTACAACATTATGTTTGGAGTTGGTTTTTAAGGTTATTTGTAGCTATTTGGTTGGAAAGGTTTGTTTTCTTACTCATTTTGTGTTCCTAATTGTATTAGATGATGTGTTGAGTTAGGTTTTAGGTCCCACTTCTCCATATGGGGATCCACATTGAGTGGTTTTTTTATAAAAAAAAACCAAAGTGGGGTTACCACCATATTTTTATTAATAAAATGGTTCAATGACTCCCCCATGGAAGAGCCAGAAAGAAACCCCGGGATCATAGTCATATACACATAAGGAAATATATCATTTTGTACATATTGGTTTACACGGGAAAAGCACAATTCCTTATAGGTTGATGCCATAAAACACAAAAGTCCTCTAAATTTTATCATGTTAACCTAGACCAAGGACACATTTTAGATGACAAAAATTACAAAATTCCAAAATATGCTTATCAAGCATGCCGATGCTATACACCTGTATTTTTGGTTTGATCAATCTTCCATGGGGGAAGATGAGCGCCAAGCTTTTTCCCATCCTGCAGGTGGTGCCAAGACTTTGTCAGTTTCCCATCCATCAAGCACACACTGAACTACAGGTCGTGTATTAGAGGAATGACCAGGCAAAATCATGACATTCAGGTCCGGGACCTATATTGCATTACCAGTGGGTAGCCAATTGCTAGTCAGAGGTTGGACCAAAGGGAGTGGTGAAATTATCAAGTCCAAAATTGCATGTGCCATTCTTTTTATATTATCCACTAGAGCTTTCCTAATAATCGAACCCACAATTTGCAAGTTGTTATTTACAATCCTGAAACTCTTCTTTTCCATTGCCCACTTGAAACTATCATATGCCATGAAATGTTCATGACTCTCCATAATGTCCTGATGCTTAAATAATCCCCCAATCAATGCGGGGCTTGACCAGAGATCATACCTTTGTAGAGCCATAATGAGCCGAGGGCCATGAATGAACTATGGCCGAACAACCTTGCTGGAAATGTAAATAACTAAGTCCATGGACTGTACCAGATCCATTAAATTGGAGATAAAAATTGATACCAACTGCGAGGGGAAAACCATAATTTTTGTTCATGGAGATAATACACTTTCACCAATAATTTTTTGCACAGCCCTATAATGTAGCATCGAGTTGCAGATAAACCCTTTTTCTATCTCAAGACCTTCAATTTTGTTTGGAAGCGGGAGCTTGGAAGCCGGCGATGGGATGCAAACCCTGTAGTTCCTTGGCAAGAGCTCCTCATGGAGACACCCGCAAGTGTGGCAGGAAGGAAATGCCAAATGAAGCATTCTGATCCCACAGATTATCTTCACTGTAAAGACTTTGATTCACAATGTGAATAAATGACTAGAGGGACTGAGTATTTGAAGGCCACCAGTAAATGTTTATGTTATAAACCAATTAATGGAAAATCTCCCATATCTTTTATTGTAGTATATATGGTACAGAGAAAATTATAAAACAAGGTGTGTGTTGTGAAATCACACATTTCCTTTAATTATCAACTTGCACGACAATTAAAACAATGTACTTTGAGCTAGTAGTGACGGCATACAAAATACAAGATTCAGATAGTGGAGAAATACACACGCATTGGCATATCAAGCCTTCAACCATCCACTCATATTCATAAGTATAGCCATGTGATTCACTGATGTGCTAGCAATACCATCTGCCAAGCCAAAACCATCGGGTGCAAATCTGAATAGTGACAGGCATCACATCTGCACACTTGAGGAGTCTCCATCAAATTCTGCCCTGTCCGATTGGAGTATATGTTCTAGCTAGGCATCCTATTTTAGGACTACATAAGGAATAAAAGACTCGTCATCATGTCCATCACATCCTTTATTTGCCAAATAATCTCTACTTTATTACCTTCCCGCAGAGTATGTGAGATGTGGACTTCTTGGAATGTATCCAGCAATTGCCATATTTGTTGAAGAATGTATGTGAGTCTCCATTTATGAGAGGCTTGGTTAATGCATGCTGAAATTATGACCATAGAATCACCTTCAATATGAATCTGGTGACATCCCCCCTTTTTTTCCAGTATTAATCCCTCAAATAATGCTTGGGCCTCTGCCATGTTGTTTGTTCCAAATGGTAGTGGGCGACATTTTATTGCTATTAATAAACCTTGGTGATCCCGAATACATACTCTTGCCCCGGAATTTCTCGGGTTACCTCTTGAAGAGCCATCAAAATTTATTTTACTAACCCCATTAGATGGCAGTTTCCATTTGATTAATTCTCTGTTTTGCACCTTGTTAGATACTATTTGAGAACACCAGCCAAATGGCACATGAATTTGTTTCCATTCCTGAATTATAGATGAATCCCACCGATTCATAACCAGATTATGCTTTAATTTATTGTGACTAGCATTAACGAGTTCAGATATTGATGTCTCAAGATGAGACGTGACTGTTTGGATTGATGAGGCATTTCTGTGAAAGATCCTTTTGTTTCTCTCCCACCATAATGCCCACACAACTAGGGAAGGTATACACTTCCAAATAGTAGAGAAGAGGGATGAGGAGTATAATTGTGGCTATGATTCAAATAGATCCCAAAGCCTGCATGGGAGTGGAGTAGAATAGTGTAATTTCCCAAGGACAAAAAGCCAGCAATCCTATGCAAATTGACAGTTTAGGAATAGATGATCTGTATCTTCCTGATGATTATCACATAGAGGGCATTTGAAGGGTTGAGTTATATTGAGTCTATGTAGCCTTTCACTAGTTAATGGCCTATTGTTCAAAGCTAACCAAGCAAAATAGCCTGCCTTTGGTGGAGTGAGATGATTCTAGTAGAAAGTGTAGGCACAAGATGGTTTAATGGTTGCATCTCTTTGTTGGAGGAGCTTATAGCCTTCCTTGATGGTGAAATTTCCATCTAATCTTGGCGCCCATATCAATTTATCCTCCAGATTTGATAAGTAGACTACCTTTTGAGAGAAGACCTTTTCCAAGCATTGGATCTCTTGAGGGGTCAAAGATAATTCATGTGGATCCTTCCATATCACCTTTCTTGAATGTAAACATACTGCCGATACATAATCTCTTAAATAAGCACCCCAAGCATTTTCTGAAGTAGTAACTATGTTCTCTATATCATCCATTCTAATTAAAGGCGGTGCACCATTCCATGAATCACGCCAAAATTTAACTGATAGACCATTATTCACTTCCCACGTAATGAAGTTACATATTAGATCCCTGGAGGAGATCATGAAATCCCAAATGGCTGACCCTTTAGGTGGATCTGATACTGTGAAAATTCTAGATGAATTTGCTTCATCTAAGTACTTCTTTTGCATAATTTGGCACCAGATGTTATGTGGTTTTTTGTACATTTTCCAAACTAATTTACCCCCAAAAGCTTGATTTCATTTTTGCAAATCATGTATCCCTGCACCTCCTAGTTGTTTTACTTGTGCCATCTTTTCCAAAGAGACTAAGGGAATTTTCTTTTCCCCATTCATGTTGTCTATCCATAAGAACTCTCTAAGAATTTTCTGAATTGTTTGGATAACTAATGGGGGTGCTTTGAGAACCGATAAATAGTAGTTAGGAATAGTTGATAAGACTGATTTGATAAGTAGAATTCTGCTTGATAATGATAGCCATCAAGCTTTCCATGCTACTATTTTGGATTTGATCCTTTCAATGATAGGTGTCCAATAGCTGATTTTCTTTTCTCCCATAAAAAAGGGGATTCCAAGGTATATAGATGGAAGGAAGTCTACTGAAAATCCTAACAGATTGACAATTTTATTGGATATAATCTAATTAGTGTTGAATAAGTAGACTTTAGATTTAAGGGCATAGACCCTTTGGTTTGATGATGTTGTATAAAGGTCCAACACTACTTTAATCTGCCTAGCCTCCGATATGTTAGAGATCCCAAATAGTAATGTATCATCTACAAAAAGTGAATGTGTCACTGAAATATCTGATTGGCCAATCTGCACACCTAGCCATTTGCCTAGCACTTGTTTCCTCTGAATAAGTCTGCTGAATGATTCTGCCATGAGAATGAATAACATTGAGTGGTTTTTATTGAAGAAATATTTTGTATTGATTATTCATTTCTACATGTTACCTTGTTCTTAACTTTGGCAGATGTGGGCCAAGAATGTGTGATGTTTGGGATAAATTTATATATATCCTTATGATTCTTTAGGTCCTCTCTTTCTCCTAAATTGGAATTCTTTCACCACAATTATGTTTTGGGTCTTGACTTGTAACAATCTCTCTTTGTTCCTTGTCCAACTTGACCACATTGATTCTTAGTAATAATCAAGATAGTATAAATAGAAGATGAAATAACTTTCAAGGTAAGTGGAATGTGTAAAAAATGTGAAAGATGCAAGATTTAGTAGGAATCAATTTGTGGTGGAAGTAGTGGAGCTAAATTGATAAATGGTTTCTTGAGACAACATGTTAAAAACATCTACGTTCTTAGGAGAATGGTACAAGAAATGTGGTAAAGGCTCATTCATTGTAATAATTTTCATTTATCTTATATTGAGATAGTGAGCTTCCTATATAGGTCCTTGTATCTTTCTCAAAGATAGTGAGTCTCTGCAACAAGTCATGTCTATCTTTCCTTAAGACAATGAGTTTTGGTTGCAAGTCTAGTAGTGAGCCTCATATAATACTTCCCATATATTGTGAGATTCTCACTGTGGATTTTTTGTCTTTGGATTTTCCATGAAAAACAATATTTTTATCAAAGACAAAACATAGTCCAATGCATACAAAAAAAAATTCTCCCCTCGTGAAGAAGATAAAATAAGGTTAAAGGCATGAATGCTTCCTATTTTAGATAGAAATTTGTAGGAAGCAAAATCAAAATTTATGGTGAAGATGATTCCTCTAAAATATTCTCATGCATTGCTAAAATAACTCTAATGAAGTTAACTTTCAACAACTTTTTGAGTTGTATATTTTACTACAAATACAACCACATGATACATATTTCCAATTTTTAGAGGAAAAAACATTAGCATTTGGATAAAAAATAATATCATGCATGATTATATCTCTAGAAATACCTCACATATCTTCACAAGATCATGCCAACGTGTATTTGATTAGGAGGAAATAGGTTTTGAAGAGATCTTGAAACCCTTTACAAATATATTTTGAGAGGGATCTAGAACCCTGCATTAACACATGACTATAGGAGATAAATCATAACAAAACAATAACTACGAAAAAACATAGAAACAACAACCTAAAAGGAAAAAATCATACAAAGCACAAGCTAACAACTACAAAAAGCCAAAGTCTCACAACTTAGTAGACATGGTTTTTCAAGGCTCTCTTAAACTTATACATGATCCTAGGGTTTTTCTAGGCTCCCTTAACCTAAACAATGTATTTTAGAAAGGCCCCCATAACCTTTAAATCTATGAGCTGAGGGATAAAACAATAAAGGCTTGCTAGGATAGAAATAGACTCCAAAAGGACAAAGAGGATTGTTTAGGGTTTTGAATGAATCCCTAAACATTCAAATTGGGTTCTAACATAGCTCCCAAAAAGAGAATGTAGTAGTCAAGAAAGACATCCCACTAGTTTGTGCACAAATATCCTGCAAAACTCCTCTCCATATAAATAGGAAAAAATACCACCTCACTAGGAACAATAGAGGTGAAGATAACCAAAAGTAAAACCAAATCCTAAATCCACCCCACATCCACATAGCTATAGTTGAGAGAAGACAACATATAAAAAATACTATTCTATTTCCAACAAAAATACACCACCACCATAAGATACACTACCACCTCAATAGACATAGGAAAGAGGAGAATATGAGCAAGATGAGCCAAACCTACAACTTAGCCATAGAAATAAAACTCACCTTAATAGGGGAATAATCAACCTCTATATGAGCCTTATAGGGAAGAATCTGACTAGAAAAAAGAACAACCCACTAGAGAATAAAATGTTGAAAATTTCATGCTTCAAGAAGGAAAGATAGAGCCTTGTGAAATGAGAACCCCAACCAAAAAAGTCCTTTTATGAGTAAGGACCTTGAATATCATTAGCATTCACTTGAGCACAAAGAAAAATGGAACTACAAAAATTCCACACACTAATAGAACCTTGTATGAAAGAACAAACAAAAGGACACTAAAGAAACCATAACCCAACAACCTAAACCAAGCTCCAAAAACACCAATGAGTTGGAAACAAAAGGAGAACCCCATAACCATAGGAAAGAAAAACTTAGGCTCATAAAACTAAGAGGACATGTAGAATAGCAATCACCTAATCTTGTAGATCACCCACCTCCCTGAAGAGGGAAATAAGGAATGAAAAAAGGGGCCCAAGAACAATGGAATCCCCTCCTCCCCTCAAAATTTGTGGCCAAGAAACCTTAGAAGAAGGCTCAAAGAACCTAAGAGCAACGTCTTAGACCAAAACCTTGCAACCAAGAAAGCTGACCAAACTAGGGAAGGCCACATAGAAAAACCATCTATGAATAGCCAAGGGAAACACAGAAACACCATGGACCGATGCATCCACAACATATACCCTAACTCAAACCACCTTCACTATCTTAGTAGAAAAAACCCTCTATCAACCTATCACTCTCCGACCTCTGACCAAGGGTTCATGAGTTATAAAGACCCAAGGCCCCATACCAATAAGAAACACAAAGCTAGACAAGGAGAATTGCAAAAGAAGTGAAACCTAAAAGGTCAAGGTGAAGCCAAATCATATCCAATAATAGTAACACCCAATAAATCTTCCACTAAATCCTCATTATCCGCTTCTCCTTGTTCTCATTCACCTTCTTCCTCTAAAACCTTAGCATGTCCTTTGTCTCTCCCACATCTCCTGTCTCTCCCACTCATTTTGTGATTAAAAAATGGTTAACTAAGTACCTTTTTATTAGAAGAAAATAGGTTTTGAAGGGGCCCAAAAACCATCTACAAACATATTTTGAGGAGGATTTGAAAAACCACCAAAGTAAATGGCTACCATAGATGAAACACTACAAAATAACAGGAAACACTTAGCCAATAAGAACATTCAACAAAGAAAGAACCCTCCAAAACACTGACTACAACAAATCTATAGAACACAAGATGAAAAAATATCAAAACTTACTACATAGGGTTTTCAAGGACCCCTTAACCTTAGGCATGATCCAAGTGTTTTTCTAGGCTTCCTTAACCTATGCAATGGATTTTACTCAGGTTCCCATAACCTTAAAAACAACCAACAAAATGATGGTACAAGAAAAACATGTTGGACTAGAAAAAATCTCCCAAAAGAGGAGGGTTAAAGGGATTTTAAATGTTCCCCAAAACATCACAATGGGTTTTACCATGGCTCCCAAAACCATTGTAAAGTTGGTAGCTTGGGGATCCTGCCAAACAATCCATGACTCTCTGACCAAACTCCTCTCCACCTCAATAGAAGAGGATCCTAATTTTATAGGAACAATGGAGGGAAAGACAATCTGAAGAAGTACCCAAGCACGAATCCGCCATGTCTATGCAAAGCCACATCAAAGAAAAGACCACATAGAGCAGCTATTAACCTCCTTCCGAAACCAATACACCACCTTGATAGAACACAAGGAAGAAAGAAACAAAAGAAAGATGTGCCAAGTCCAAAACGTGGCCACTAAGAGAAGCCCCACCTTAATAGGGAGCGACTCCACTAAATACGAGCTAACCAAGGAGAAAGCTATCAGAAAATAAGAGCTTGCTGAAAAGATAAACATAGAGATTTTTTTTTTTTTTTTGATGAATAGAGACCTTCCAATTAATAGAAATTAAAGATACATATTCACAAAAAAAAGGCCGGGGGATATATTAAATCACCCCGCAGTGTTCAAACAGCAGAGCCGGAAACAGCAAGAACTATTCACCAAAAAAAATTGAAAAGGCCCTCAGGCCGCAAGAGCAGGAGCAGAGGGCGGAGGATCTTTGTCATCTGATCCCCACTTATCAGTGGGATTCGCAGGCTCATTCGGAAGCACCCAACCAGCTTCATCAGTATTTTCTTTTTCTTTTTCTTCTTCCACCCTGGGCGGGGAGATAGCAAGCGCCAAGCGGGGGAATTTGGAGGAGGTGGCCGGAAGCCAATCTCGCCCACGGCGAGCACCGGAACCAGGAGGAGCACCATAAGGGGCCGACTGCGCCTGCACATGTGGCCACCCAGACTGCCGCGGAGGCGGAGAAGCCGAACGGCGCCGCCAACCATCTCCGCCACCTCTCGAAGAGTGCTGGCGAGGGGCCTGGGATCGTGGCGTGTGGGAGCGGCGCACAGAGGAGCTGCGCCTGCGACGGCGGCCTCTAGGAGGCGTACCCTCAGCAGAGATAGCATCCGGAGGCACTCGAGCCACTGTACAGGGAGCATTGCCCCAATGAGAGATCAGCTCCTGCAGGTGAGCCACCTCTAAAGCCACTTTATTAGCTTGGACTTGAATCTGCATCATAACATTATTACATATGCAAGATTTGTTAAACATAGCAACATTTGTATCAAGAGAGATGTGGGAAAATATAACAGCATTTCTATCTTTCCAAAGATTGAACAAAATCTCCATCCTGAAAGTATGCCAAATTTGGGTAAACTTGGAGGGGAGTCTGGGAGAGTCTCCTAAGACAATCATATGCCAAGAGAAGGGCTCAGGCCGGAAAGGTTTGAAAAAATTATGGATCCACTACCAATACTGTTGAGCTCTCCTACAGAACCAGAAAATGTGAAGAAAGGTCTCAGGGTGACCACAAAACGGACAGCGAGGGTCATGAACTCCCAAATGTTTGAGCCTAGGGCCAACTGGGAGACCCTGAAACAAAAGACACCAAGCAAAGAGAGCCATCTTGGGTTCTGTAATGGTGGTCCAGACAGTATGGAAATGAGAGCTCCAGTGGGAAGTGGCCGAATGAAGATGCCATCTCTGGTTTAGAATATCCACCATCGGAAGATGCGAGGATAACCACCTATACCCAAGCCTTGGCTTGTAATTGCTGAAAGGCGTGGCAGGATACCATTTCCAATCCCTCCACCACGGCCTATTAGCCTGAATGCCAATCTTGTGGAGCAGATTGGTAGGAATGGCCGAAACCAAAAGATCAAAAGTCGGGTGATCAGAACTTGCCAGCCAAAATTGCACCTGCATATCCTCCCAAGATCGGAGCCCCATAGAGACTCTAGAAAAAAGATCCTTGGGAGTCCGAATGCCACGTTTAAAAAGCCCCTTGAGTTTTGGCCAAGGGTATACCCTGTATGAAGAATAAAGGAGACCACCAAAGATTCTGCTAATTCAAAGAAAGCCCATTACGAAAAGCATTACCATACCATCGAAGCCAGGGCTTTATAGCTTCCCAGGCTTTCCAAATGCTCTTGATGACGAAGGTGCCCTGGATTTGAACAGGTTCTCTCATAGTGAGCAAGGTTTGGAGACCAAGACCTTTCCAGGCGGGCCGGTGAACCGGAAACCCGGCGGAGATGCAATGTCTGACAAGAATTTTCCATGCCTCATTGCCAGAGAGAGCTCTAAGAATCCACTTCGCACAAAGAGCAAGCCCTTGCTTCTGGGTGGAGAGAAGGCCCAAGCCTCCAGAGTCACGGGGAAGGCAGCAGTATTCCCAAGCAACCCTATGAAACCCATGACCATCCGCACCAGAAGCCCAAAGAAAATCCCTGAGCAGGCGCTCAAGCTTGAGATAAGAGGCCTTAGACGGAGCCCAGCAAGAAGAATAATAAACATGAGTAGCAGCCAGCACTTTCGAACAAATCTGGAACTTCCCTGCAAGAGAGAGCAGTTTGCTAATCCAGTAGTGCAACTTTTTCTCAATTTTAGCAAGAACAACATTCCATAAATCCACAACAGAGCCATGGAAGGCAAAAGGGATGCCTAGGAAGCGAAAAACTTCTCCATGTTGCACCCATTTCCAGTCAAAGCTGGCAAGCCAGGGCGGAGCTGGAAGAAAGGATTGTCTGAAACAAAGCGTTTTGCACCATTGAATGGCCGATCTAGAGGCTTGACAAAAGGTGTCCAAGCATTGCAAGGCATTGGAGATGTTCTCCTCATCCTCAATGAGAGTGAGAAAGGAGTCATCGGCAAAATGGCCATTAACCAACTGGGAAGAAGAACCAGGAAGGGAAATGCCCCGAACCAACCCAACAGAAATAGAGTTGGCAAGCAAATACCCAAAGCCTTCGGCAGCAAGCACATACAAGGCAGGAGCAAGAGGACAACCTTGCCGGATGGATTGAAAAAGCCCAAAAGTATCAGATTGGGCCCCATTGATGGTAATGCAAGCAGAAGCATCTCCAAAAAGCATTTCCACAGATTGAAGGAAGCGCGGCCCAAACCCCAGAGCTTGAAGCATAGCCAGAATGAAGGGCCATTCTATGCGATCATAGGCTTTAGCAAAGTCAATTTTGAGGAACAGATCAGCCTGTTTGGACTGGCGAGCCCATTCCATCCCTTCCTAAACCGTTATGATGTTGTCAAGAATATACCTGGACTTAATAAAGCCAGTTTGCTCAGGCCGCACAATGAGGGGAAGGAGATGTCTGATCTTGAGCGCTAAAGCTTTAGCAATAATCTTATAAGAGACATTCAACAAAGTGATGGGCCTCCAATTGCAGATATCCTCCAGATCGCCAGACTTAGGTATGAATTAATATTCCCTTTATTGATAATGTTGCCTAAACTTTTGTTGTGAAAAGCTTCCAGGTAGACTCTGTGCAAATCAGGACCCAAAGTATCCCAGAGGTGTTTGTAGAATTCACAGGGGAAGCCATCGCACCCTGGAGATTTATCATTGGCCATAGAGAAGACCGCCTCCTTGAGGTCTGATATGGTAAGCAATTGCTCACAGAAGGCACGCTGCTCAACCGCAAGGCGGTTTGGAGTAACAGCAATAAAAGCCCTTAGAGCTTCATCCCGAGCAGCAGAATTGCCCTGGGAAGCAAAGACTTGCTCATAATGCTGGACAAAGGCCTGAAGAATGGCCGGGAGCTCGATAAGAGTGTCAGGTCTTGCTTAATCTTTTGAATACCAGCATTGGTATGGCGAGCTTTGAGAGCCTGAAAAAACTCCTTGGAAACTTTGTCGCCAACCTCCAACCAATGGAGGCGAGCTTTGATTTGAGCACCACGAGCAGCATAGGCATCAGCAATTTGTTTCTCATGGTGAAGCTTGGCCAGCTTAAGCTGGAGCTCTGTGTTAAAAGGGTTCAACGTAAGCGCTTCAGAAGCGCTACGCAGAGCCTTAGTGTTAGCTTCATAAGCACGCTTTCTGTAGCAGGCTAGCTGACGGCCATAAATGCGAAGAAATCTTGCAGTGCGAGCGATGGCGTCATTCCACCATTGAATCTAGCCTGTATCACTGTGGGGCCGAGGCTCAAGATTCCATATCTGCAGAATGTGTGACATAGTGGACTTGTGCGTCAGCACAGACGTGTTAAGAAAAAATTGCGTCTGAGTAGCTCTCCTGGCTCGGGACTACCAGGTAATGGAAAAATAAATGGGGAAATGATCAGACAAGGTAACGTCTGTTAGAGGAATGACAGGTAAGCCTCGATCTTCAGAAAAAGAGAAAAAAGATTGAGCCGTTATCATAGCATGATCCAGTCTCTTGAATATGCAGTCAGAACCCGCTCAAAAATTGGACCAAGTATGCCAGACCCCACCCTGCTGACGGCGGTTAACATTGGGATCAAAAAGCCCCAATTTATTGCGCATGTGATACCAGGCTTCTCTCTCCCCAGCTGCCTAGCGAAAAGGCAAAATGCCCTCCTTGTCAGTGGCCAGCTCAACCATATTAAAGTCCCCACACATAACCCAAGTAGCTGGAGGCAAGTTGTCTGCCAACCAGTACCATAATTGAGATCTTTCAAGAGCATCATTGGGGGCATAAACATTAATGATACCAAAAGAATGATTGTGCAAAGAAAGCAAAATCCAGCTAACACATTGCTTCGGGTCAGAACCATGTGCAATAACACAAGAATGCAGGCGAGGTGACAGAAAAGTAATTACTCCACCTTTGCCAGCTTCATGCTGAGAAGAAAAAACAATGCCATCCGGCCATATGACACGACAAGCAGAGTTAAGCAAAAAATCCTGAAATTTTAACTTCTTGTAAACACAGCACGTCCAGAGACTGAAGTCTGCGGCGAGTATCACGAACATAGTACTTTCTGGGGAGGTCAGTTAAACCTCGCACATTCCAGGACAAAAAATTCATAAAAACTCCTGCATGGCTTCCTCGTCCTCAAGAGAGGAGAAGCTATTCTGCAAATAAGCTGGAACCGAACCAAAACTGGGGAGGAGTTCTCCAGAGGTCAACCACCTTTTATCCAGTTCTACCGTGTGGCCATCAGGACTGCGGGACCGGCGCATAGTCCTAGAAGAGAGCACTGGAGCCGCTGGCAGCGCAGGCACCACTTCTGGAGTAGGTGGCACTGCAACCGAGCGCATCCCCTATGAAACAGGGTTTGGCACAATAGGCGCCACTGGTGGCACATCACCTGGCGGGGAATGACCAATGAGCGCAACCGGAGACGGCACAACAGCTTCAGAAGCTGGTGGCATCTTAGGGCCTGAGGCATTCCGGCCTTTACGCGTAACGGTAGTCCATTCTTCTTTCTTTCCAGCCTCAGCGGTTTTAGCCGGCGCGTCTTTAGGTGCGGGTTTCACCCGAGGGGTAACCAGGGGGCAGTCCTTGATCTTGTGCTCTGCCGACTAACACCGATAGCAGGTGTTGGGCAGATTCAAATAGAGCACCTTCTGCGAGATGGTGAGAGCACCAATCTGAATTTCAACAGTATCCTTGAGCTCCCTAGAAAGGTCGACCTCAACACAGACCCGCTTCTGGGGACAAGCATTGAAAAATTTGTCATGTTCCATGACAATGACTTTGCCTAGGGTCTTAGCAATAGACTCAATGAATGGCCAGCATGGCAAAGGGAGACCAGGGAACTCAACCCAAACAGGAACCCTAAGTTTTTTGTCGTCAGAGACAGTAAAGTCTCGAGACCACCTCTGAAAAACTAGCAAGGAGGACCGGACATTCCAGGGACCACGGTTAAAAACCGCATCCGTCTGATAAGGGTTAGCAAACCTGAAAAGGAAAAAACCTTTGGTAAGGTTTTGCACACCGTCAAGACGGACCCCATGAGGGGTCCAGCTCTTGTTGACCCAATCCTTGAGTATACTTTCAGAAGGAGTGCGACCCACAAAGTAACCAATCAGCGTATGCTTTTCTAACCATTCACAAGCAGAATCAAACTCCTGAAGATTGAGAACAATATCAGGGTTACCTCGTGGAAGACCTTCGGGATGAACTGGCGGGGACGTTTGTTCGGTAGAGGCATCATGGCAGTCCGAAGCATCAACTCGAGCACCAGCATCAACTGCTGGGCCGAAGTTGGCCGGAGCCATACTAAAGGCTAACCCTAATGAATCCCGCAGTAAATGCGGTATGACAGATGGAAAACTCAGAGCTGAAACGTAGAAAGTACGCCGTACGCCGGACTCGCTCACCACACGGATTTTTGGGCAAGACCACCATACCCTTATCAACATAGAGATTTTGGGAAACAACAAGAAAAATAAATCCAACAAAATGGATCCCCAACCGAAAACAAATCATACCTAGAGAAGTCTCTAGAAAACTGTCAATGCCCACTTGACTAAAAAGGAGAAAGGAAGCTAAAAGAAGTTCCCTCACCACCAAAGGATAAGCACCACAACCACCAAAAAAAAGACTCAGCCAAACCAAAACAGGCCACAACGAACAACCAGAAACCAGAGCCCGAAAAAAACCTCCACCAGAACTACACATCCAAACACCTAGAATGGAGGAGCACATAAACAACACCAAAACCCCAAAGCTCTAAACAAAAAAAACCCAAGCAAGAAAGACAGAGAAAACCTTGATGAACACACTACACCGAACCGCACAGGCCCTATAGGAAAGATCAGGAGTAGAGGAAGGGAGACACGTGGCCACAAGGATGTAACATGGACGACAATCGAAAACACAAACAACACCCTCAAATCCACCACTCCAAAACCTGCACACCTGCTCCAAACTAAAGACACAGGCCACCCCCAAAAGATCTAAGCAAGAACAAAGCCACGAGCTACAAGAAAGCCCCGAACAAAACAAGGCATAAGGGGCACAAGCCATCCACAACCATGCCAAATCTGCACACAGAAAACATCCAAAACAAGCCCCAATGAACACAGCGGGCAGAAGAAGTCTAAGCCCAACACAGCTAGAAAGTAGGGCAAGTGGGCTAGAGAACCAAAAGAAGCATAAACAAAGGCAAAGGAACCTAGAGAGCCATCGACAACCGCAACTTGAGGGTGATGCTCCGACCTTCGAAACCAAAAAATCCTCTGTCCAAACTAAACAATCTCTTGTCCGGAAGAACCAATGGCCCTGAAGCAGAGAAAGGAGAAGAGGGATGAAAATATTGTCATTATCCTCATCTTACGCCTCACCATTAGAGGCTTCTCCATCAGATCCCCTACAACTCGAAACCCTACTCCCGTCGCTCCCTCTCCCGCCTCTCATTTCGGTCAACTATGGTCGTTGTGCCACCTAATACTTTTATTTCCTTACCGAAAATATTTTTTACCATGCAAATATTTTTCTACAATCATGAAGTAGCATAGAAAATTTCTATATTTTATTTGGCTATTTCAATATTATACGTACCACCAATAAAAAAATGCTTTATACTCTTGTTAAATACTGTAGTCAATAAACCTTGAGACTGATTTATATAATTTTCTAATCAAAATGATATTTCTTAAAAGTAAGAATGTGTTTGACCAATATATGGGAAATTTATATCACGATAGAAATTAGACAAATGCTCATAAAACGAAAAAAAAAAAAAAAAACATAATATTGTAATGAAAAAAGTATCATGAAAGGAATAGTGGTTGGTAAGTAGACTTCGGTTTTTATCCATTAGTATGAGAGTAGCTCAAATTAGTAGCATTACATCATTGTGCAGTTGAATATTTTCTAATATGAACATTTGAAATATACATCTTCATTATGGTGATTATGCACAATATTCTTGATAGTTCTAGAGAATGTACTTAGACTTATTCCAAAAAAAATTATGTCTATCTAGATCAAGAAGGAAAGACTTATTATTAGATTGCAAGTAATTGATAGTCGATTAACAATAGTGGAAAGCTATTCTACACTTTGTTACTCTATGAGAATAAGAAGGTAATTTATAAAGATATTTTTACATAAAAAATGAATAAAATCGGAAATCATAAGAAGGTTACATAAGTTACACATATCCTTTGCATATAGGATATTTTTAGGATTTGTCAATAAATATCTATTAAAAAGGCTTACTAGTGCTGCAATACTAAAGATCCTTTTTAAAAAAAAATGAAAATACAAATTTATAATTTCATATATGATTTCTCTCATAGTATCATGATTACTACATGACTGTTAAAATTTTAGAAATGTAGAAGCCTCTAAAGATTACATGTGAATCTAGTGTTAAATGGTATATTTTCAAAAGAAACAAAATTGAGTTATGTAGACAAGTGGGATGCTAACTAAACAAAAAATTATTGAAAAATAATGTTTTTAAGGATTGAATCGTTCTATTGAAGTACTAATTTCTTAGTCTATTGGTAATAGCTTCAAGACCTAATGAAAAGTACAAATACTTATGAGAGCCTTAGTGTATTGGAAGAATATAATTCCATTGTATAACATCTCATTATGCCCTACTATTGCATTCTCAAGATCTCCCTTTCTCTTCTTTGTAGTTCATCACTTTAAGAAGGTTGTTTATTCTACTTGTTTAGATAGAATGCTCTTGCAACAACACATGAAAATATGTTGGGAGTGTATTGTCCATATAATGTGCACATTTGTTTCTTCTCTACCCAATATTTTGATGCATACTAATTCATCTTTCCACTATTGAAACAAGTGGCATAATCTCTCCTACTATTATAACCTCTTCCTCTACCTCCTCTATAGTTTGATTGTCTATTATCATCTGAATAGCCTTGTTGGTTATTTTGTGTAGCACATACATTCTAGTTATCTAGCTAAGGTGACCTATCTAGTATCTAGAGTCATGCTCTCATCCATATTACGGTTATGGCTATGGCAACATTAATTTTTTTGATACCCTTTGTTTCCTCCACTTTGGAATGGATGTTTATTATTTGGACAACACTCACTGAGTTGTAGGTCCCATTCATGATACATGGCAGAATACATTTCTATTTTCTAGACTACTATAATTGTTGTTAAGTTCTTCTATGCACTACCTTTGGGCTAATCATTTTGGATGTGCCCCTCTAGACTATAGTAGGTATTTTTTTTGGTTGCTTAGGCTAAGTAGCCTAGATCTTTTATTGTCCAACTAATGTTTGACTTGTCAATTTTCCAATACTTTAGCTTTTATATCCTTCACAATTTCCTACATAGATGGTATTTAATCTTTTAAGCCATGGTAATTAGGGTAACATATTTCTCAAGTTATCTACCATCTAGTCTTTCTCTTATATCTTTTTTAAGTATTGATATAAAAAAATTGATCTTCTACTTCTTAATTAATGGTTCCTCTAGCTTTATGTATACCTACTTGAACTATATATCATAGCCTTTTGTAGATTCATTGTCACCTTGCGTCAACTCTTTTGTTCTGGTAACACTTCTTTTCGAAATCACGGGGTGCCAAAGTTGAGTAGGAATTCTCCTTTCATTGTATACCATGTGGCTGAGTGCTAAAGATAATTCTTAATATACTATTCTAGTTAGATTCTTTCCTTAAGGACCCTACAAAGTCAAACACTATGTCTTTATCTATAAATTTTCCCGATTTCTCCCATATTAACTCCTAGAGAAAAACATGCTCAAATACTTGAATGGTGTTGGTACTAAAATAAAAAGATCTCAAATGATGTCTCCAATTTTTGTGAACTCTATCTAGAATTCTATATCATCTTAGGTTTGGATGTCGATTTTTTTACCATTTTTTTTGTTGCAAATTTTTTTCTTCCTTTTGATGTTGCTCTCAGATTTGTTTCTCTACCCTTGTTTCTTTCATGTTTAATGTCTTGTGATGTTTCATTCAAAGGGATATCTTGCTCTCTACTTTCTACCTTTTGTTCTTTCTTTGATGATTTCTCTAGCATAACTCTCCCACTTTTAGACCTTAAGAGGGATGGGCTATAGTTCACGGGTTGTGACTCATCATAACCTCTATTTTCTATTTTATTATGATTTTTAGATTATAATGGAATGGAGAGTGTACCTAGATAAATAATTTTGAAATCCAAGAGCTCACAAATGAGCTCATGACAAATGAGACTCCTCAAAAATGAAGTAGTAGATAGTAGTAATAGGACCATTATGGAGATGGTGAGAAGCAAGTTGAAAGTCGAGAGACTCTTGAATGAATATTGGAGTCAAATTGTTAGAGCAATAGTATATTTACTAAATAGATCCTCTAAAAAAGTTGTGCTTGACAATATTCTACAAGAAGAATGGATCAAATGGAAGTGGAGCATGGACCACCTTAGGATTTTTGGGGTGCACGTGGCATATGCATTGAGTCAAAAGAGAAGAGACAAACTTGGACAAGAATGGAGAAAAGATACATCTTTGAAGGCTACAATGAGGAGTATAAGGTATACATATTGTATAATTCTATCACTAATTAGATTGTAGTTAGCAGAAACTTTGAGCTTACATAAAATGATAGAATGACATTATTGAAACCTCTTCAAGTATTTGAGTAACGATTCTCTAAGATGATGAAGAAGAAGGGAATGGTGAATAGTAAGGTGTATTTACATTAGGTATGAAGTCCACTAGCGAAGAGGGAGCCTAATAGAAAACTCTAATTCATAGACAACAACTCCAAAGACTCGAAGTAGAGGACTTAGTATCGAAGACCAATATTCTCAAAAGAGAAATGATGTGAGGGCATGGATGAGGAAATAGATGTAATAGAGAAATAAAACATATGTGAGAAAAAAAATTTATCTTTGGGTAATCAAATGATTAGAGCATAGTGGTTATATAAGGCCAAGAGAAATGTTGAAAGAAGTTTTTAAGAGATACAAATAGAAGCATGGAAGAGATTATGACAAGACATAAACTCTAGTTGCAACAATGAAAAACAATGTAGGTAGTCTTACTAATAGGAACCCAATAGAAGTGGATGGTGTAAAATGGATGTAAAGTCTACATTCTTGAATGAAATGCTCAAAGAGGAAGCATATATTAAACTTCCACTCAGGTAAGAAGTTCGAGGATAAGAAAATAAGGTTTATTGGCTAAAGAAAGATTTTTATAGGCAAGCACCTTGATCATGGCACAAAAGAATAAACTTGTATTTGTTGAGTAACGAGTAAAGAAAAAGATAAGAGCCCGCTCTCTACATCAAGATAAGTGATAAAAAGATTTTAATTATTGTCTTGCATGTAGATGATCTAGTTTTTATGAGTAACCTCAATGCTGATTTAAAGAAGCCACAAAAATAAAATTTGAGATGATAGACATAGGTCTACTAAAGTATTTTCTTGGCTTAGAGGCAAAGCAAATGAAAAATGACACTTCAATTTTCATGTAGTGAAATTTTTGAAGATATTTATGTTGTAGATTACCATGTCTACACTAACACCAATATAGGTCTAAGATTGAGGAGGAAATATTGTTCTACAATTGTGAACCCAACTTTATACAATGTATGGTTAGAAGTCTAATCTATTTGATTGCAATTGGGCTTAATATCATGCATGTAGTAAAGCTTTATTGCTAGATTTATGGAGACAACAAATAATACACATTGACAAGTAGGTAAAAGGATCCCAAGGTATGTTAATGGCACCTAGAGATAGGTGTTCTATATATTGTATGAAATGAGCTTGGACTGGTTGGAAGCATTGGTAGTGACTAGGAAAGAAGTTTAGATGATAGGAAGGGCACAATGAGATATAAGTTCCACCTGGGTTTGAGAAGAATTTCATGGGCATTCAAGAAAAGGCTATTGTTTCTCTTTCCGTAGTTGAAGTTGATTATGTAACAACAAACGCAATAGCTTGTCAAGGTATTTATCTATGGAAAATCTTGATAGACTTGAAAGAAGAAGAATAAGATGGTACAACCATCAATAGATTTAACAAAAAATCTAATCTTCCATGAACGAAGCAAGTGTATAGATATTATATATCATTTTGTAAGGGAGCTAGTAGAATAAGGAGATACTAAAGATCAATATTCCAAGGCTGAGTAATAGCTTGCAGACATTTTCATCAAGGCACTCACAAAAGACAATGTTAAATGTTCGAGAAAGGGTTCGGGCATCATGAATACATCATCTTTGGAGACCTCACAATCAGGTTCAGAACACACATATTGGTCAAGCTTCAGAAGAGCTCCGAAATGGTGAGCTCCAAAACTGTTGAGGTTCTGAATAGGGAGCTCTTGAATGGTTAAGCTGTGGAAGAGCTCTGTAATGTCGACCTCAACAATGGAAAATTGGAGCTCCCAAAATGTAGAATGAGCATGAAAGAGGCTTAGGATTAAAGGAGACTAAGCTGTTGGAGTAAAACGCAAAGAAAGCAAAAATGGAAAGTAATGAAAACAAAATTTATAAAAAATAGAGAAAACGTATTTTTCTATTTATATCAAAATATCTTCTACAATGAAAAATCTTACATTCTAATCACAAAAATCTCTACAGCTGCATTTTGGAGCTTCTATATTTGTGGCTATTGCTACTGCTACACAATTTCTCCTTCGTTATTTGGTTCTTCTCTAGACCTCTGCTACTGTTGTAGGTTTTTATTCCCTCTACTTGTCTTGTAAACTCTACTAACTGTTCTTTCTTCTTTTCTCTTTTGTTTTTCTCATGCTATTTCATATTCACTTACTAATATTTAATTTCGCTCAAAAAAATGAATTGCTGTTCAAAACACCCAAATTTGGGCATCACAAATTTACTATTCTAACTCAGGATTATAATTTTCAACAGTATTTCTATTTAGTTTTCATTCTATAAGCCAACTGCTAATCATAGACATGGAAAACAACAGGCTGAGTTCAATTGTAATCTGTCAAAATTGTGTATATAAGTTCTCTTAATTAAATTATCTTAAACAAATATCTAAAAATCTAGTTCAATTTAATGTTGTGGTCATTTACATCGTTGTCATCAAATATACTTGTCAGTTCCTATGTATGTCTCTAGAACATTAATATTACATTTCTAATTTCAAAATTTTCATGAAATTGAATCTCAAATTATGCAAGAAAAAGACCACTGATGATAAAAGGATGGAGGTGCTGTGAGAGGTGAATGTAGAACTTATCATGTTGTCTGTTGCATTTCAGGAGCTTAAAGTGCCATTGGTGGCAACAAAATCCTTAAAAACAAGTTATGGCGTAGAACATCATCTAAATCCCTTAAGCATAATAAAAGATTCAAGATATTTCAATTCTGAGCACCCAGGAAGCACGGAACTGAATACGACGGAAATTTGCAGCTTGCCTGACAATCAGCATCAACAATCTGATTATCTTATGGACCACGCTCACTCTGCAAGTATGTTATCAAAAGAGGATAGGGAGAAGGAAGGCGTCATTTCTAATTATAACACACAAGGAGAAGAACGTAAAATTCCTTTTAGAGAAGAGAATACTGAAGGGCTCTCTCCAATCCGCAGAATAGTAAATGCTACTACTGATGTTTCCCATTCTCATGTCACCAGTGACACTGTGACTGTAAGAAATGATGTATCTGACTTTAGCAATGGGAATTCCAATCTATTGCATGATAATGAAGGTAGACATAACAAGGTATACAGCACTGATGATTCCAGATTGCAGGAAAAAGAAACACACAAATCTGAAGATCCTAATTTTCTCAACTTGTCTGGAAAGACTCCTGTATATGGAATGGTTACATCTCTCAATTCTGAAAAAGATGGGGAAGCTGAACAATCAAATGGAACATATGAAAAATCACAATGCACTGCCATGCATTGCATCAATGAGGTCCATCCTATGACAGAGGAAACAATTTCTGATCAACATGCTGGACCTGTTAACTCTGGTTATAGATTTGTTGATCAAACAGAAGGTAAAAATGCCGCAAAAGATAATGCCAAATATAATTTGGGTGATACCAGCAATAGATCGTTCATACACTGTTGTGACAGGGAGAAAGAAAATCCTGAGGCTCTGGAATTTCTGCAAAATGAAAGACATATGTTGGGAACCAGAAAGTCAACAGAGATGCCTCACCTTAGAAACGCTCGACTGGATCTCAACAAGAAGGTCCGTGTTATTGCAAGAGACTCTAAAGAACGTTTCCTTAGCTCTCACATTATGAATGGGGGTGAAGATGGAGATAGACTTTGTCATGAATGGAAACAAACACCTTGTCGTATATCCTCAAAGCCACCCATGAGTTCACTAGAGACGTCAGAAAATGCAAAGGAGTTCGTAAGAAATCGCACTGATCATGGTTACATAGGTTTGCCCCTGGATTCCCAAGGGGAGCACGTCAAGCATAGTCCTAATATCAGACCAGGATCTAGTCAATTATACATGATTCCAAATTATACAGTTGCTAATCGGCCATCAGTCTCACAAGGTTCCAAAACACCTCGACATTTTTTTTTGACTGAAAGCATAAAAAAGTGTCCTGATGCTAGTTTACCTAGCCAGCCCCATCAAAGATGTTCTAAATGCCTATCAGAGAAAAACTATTCCAATCAGTGTCAACAGCCTGACCATCAGTTAAAGGACTCGATATCTAAAATTATTCAGTCAAATCCTGATAAGAGAGTCCTCGAGAATTCTTCTCTGCTTGATCAAATCCAGAGTGACAAATTGCACTGTGGAAGTCCATGTGTTGGAATTTCAAGTTCTTTAATTAGGATACCAGATATCACAATGTCTTCTATGCGTGCATCTCTTCAGTCCAAATACAATGCAGATCAGAGTCAGAAAGTTGTGTTGGAGAAAACTTGTACTGAAGCCGATATATTAAAACAGAAACAACCTACCTCCCAACCAATCATGAGGCTGATGGGACAGAGTTTTACAATTGGGGGTGATAATGAGGACAGAAATTACCTAAAGCATCCTCAGGAATGCAATATTAAAGACACCATAAGCACTATGGGATCCACAGGGTTTATCTCGTCTACAATGCAGAGGAGGGCAGCTTATATTGATCAGTATATAGCATTCAGTAAAGGTCAATTTGATTTTCATTGTCCTGGAGGTAATGCTTTGTGTGAAAGTTGTAGAAATAAAGAGAATATATCAAGAAGTATTCGAAATAACTTCAAAGAAGCATTTGGTCGAAAATTGAATTATACGGAAAGCATTCCGAGTCATGAGGATAGCACATTGAGTAATAACAGTCCTGAAGTGGCAGAAAAGAGCCTTACCACAAATTATGTTCGTGGATATTCTTTAAAAGATAAAACTTGTTCTGGTCAAGCATGGATATCCAGTTCTTCACTTTCAGCTCCAATTAGGAATATGTTGAATTCCCCTGTCATGCACTTTTGCGACAACACATGCCTCAATGAGGAAAACGGAATGAAATGTAAAGATTCTCAGGTATGTAAGGAAGGCGCCCCACAACAAAAACAAACTTACAGCCAAATTCTGAACTCATATTTAGAAAAATCTGCATTCCCGAATCAAAAGTGTAATGGTTGGACGTATAGCAGTAACCCGTGTTTTTCTCCAGTCCATTCAACTTCAAACCAACCATTGGCCTGTCCCACTAACTCCTTGGGGTCCTCATCTGGCCCTCTACATTTGTTTACATATTCCTTCGCTCCTTCGACTTCTTTCCTAACTGAAAAGCAATCTCACTGGCAAAATCCTTCAATTGCAGATTCTCCAACCTTGGCAAAGCCAGGAAATTCTGTCTATGATTTAGCTAAAATTGAAAAGCTGATACCAAAATCACCCAAGTTTATGACCACAAGAAACTGTGAGAACAGGTATGAGAAAATGAGAGTAACAAATTCTACTGATGTTGACGAAAAGAGCAGAGAAGATTCAGGGACAAGAAAGTATGTTAAAGAGACAGAAGGATTACTTGGGCAAAGGTTTTCAGGAAAGCGTGAAGACTATGTAGCAGAATCAATGCGGAAATCTGATCCATTCTCAAGAACACAGAACCTGAAGAAACGAAAGGAAGTAATTCATCAAGAAATCGGTTCTACCAATATAGCTGTTAAACATCTCAAGAAAAGTGAAATAACAGTAAATAATAAGTTGGGTTTCAGGCATGATGAAATATGCAAAACAAATAACAGGTGGAGTGCGTTTTCAAGCGATGCGGGAATCTCTTCCCGCAAGAAGTTAGAGAATGAATCCATTTCGAACGCTCCTCCTCGCTCTGAGCTCTCTCAAAGATATCTGGAAAGGAAAAGTGGATTATTCTTGGAACCTAAAAGAAAGCATTTGGAAACAGAGATCGTGACATCGACAATTGGACTGCATTGCTCAAATGTAGAATCCTTCCACAAATTGGCAGAACCAGTGAAATTAAGCCGGGGTGAAAAGGAGATATTGAAGCCGTCTTCTCAAAAGGGGGATATAAAGTAATCCTTGCCTATATTAACATTTGTTGAAACAAGTTGAGGGGAAAGAGATCAGATTTGTAAGCTGTGACTGCAAACAAATATATCGATAAAGAACAGATGCGATATATTTAATGACGTAGTCAAGCACGAGGAATTATCTCTGATAGCAGCTGTGTCAGATTGGAGAAGCTATATCAGCCTAACAAACAAACTAAATTGAAATAAATGATACTGAGAAACGGAATGGTATGTTAAATGGTAGATACAGCTGTTAATTGATTCTCCGCTATTTTTTTCTGTGATGGACGTCAAATAATTTTTGCAAGTTTGAAAAGCTAATGCTTTGATCATCTGAAGTAACTATAGAACTTTACACATGAGCTTCAGTGGGTGTACACTACTTTTATCGTGCAGGAGTTGACTTTACCGTGATGATATGCTGTACTGATTTTGTAATTTGTACCACTGGCTAATAAAACCCGCTTATTTCTCTCTTAGATGATTTTTATTTCTAAAACCTGCCAATTCGGTCAGCAATTTGGTTAAATTCCCGTGGAA
The DNA here is from genome assembly GCA_027943335.1 of Chamaecyparis obtusa. Lineage (NCBI taxonomy): Eukaryota > Viridiplantae > Streptophyta > Pinopsida > Cupressales > Cupressaceae > Chamaecyparis > Chamaecyparis obtusa. The sequence goes on from BSBK01006708.1 coordinate 187,381, forward strand.
AGAAAGAAAGGTTCAGTTTGTGCATATTTTGATGGTTGTAAGTTGTGAGAGCTACCAATCTTTGTTCATTCCATGAGCAATGTTAGCAATAACAATCAGCGCTCACAGAAGCACTCCCTTGCTTATTATTCACAATTATTGTCGTTACAATAGGTTTACAGACAACAAAAAGTTGTACAACTGAAATCCGAATTTCTTCTACTTTTCAAAACACGCATACAAAACCCAATATCTCATGCGTCTCTCTTATTTGTTTTTGTTAAAACAATTTGCTTTCAAGTCCTTCAACATATCCGAAACTAGTTGAGGTATTGTGCTCATAAGATTACACAGACATACGATTACTATAAATGAGAACTAAAACAGAAATTAGTGAATTTCCGTCAGCCAGAAGCAGTAAGCATATGAGATGACGCCACAGGCTCCTTTCCAACACAATATTTCTCTCTTATGCTCCCCGAATAGTATCCATCACGAAGCGAAAATCCTACACCTTTTGGCATTCCAACAATACTCCAAAATTTCTGACCAACGTTATTAAGATTAACTTTTACACCAGCCAGTAGTATTTCCTGTCGAATTTTCAATCCTTTTACAGCAAGCCCATTCTCTGATACCAGCAGTGATTGCATTTAACACCACTTTTCGATGAAGCATTTTGACAAACATATCGCATTCCTTTTGGAGGTTTCCACATTTAGTATTGCCATGTATGATAGCCATAGAAACTGAAATTTCTAAGAAAAACCCAGTTTACATACCCTAATCGAATGCTCCTACTTTGTTTGCTGGAATTAGACTGGAATTGGGATTGTCAAATCTTAGAATTGACATTTTTTGATGTTTGTGTTCAAAACCTGAAAGAGGAATAGGGATTTGTTAATTCTCATTTACCCCCAAAACCAGTATTTGAATCTTCTATCTAAATAGGTGGAATTGGAAAACCAATTCCAATTCCACTTAAATGGGAATGGGGATAAATAAAAATTTATAATATTTTGAAATCTATATTAATTGCAACTAAAATGCATCTTCTCATTATGAATTCCGGATGAACCAAACGGTTCCACCCATATTCCAAAAACCAGTTTTTTGATTTATAACTTCTAAATTGTCAAATACTGGAATTTGACAAGTCCAGTGTTATTTAATTCCAGCAACCAAACGGACCAATACTAGTATTCAATTCATAGAAAGTAGTAATACAAGCCAAGGTTGTTAAAGTGTTTGCTTTTGAACCTGTTTTTTTAAATCTCATTTACCTATATTCTGCGTACTCAATACACTGCAGTTTTTCAAATCTATTATCCTTCTTGGGTTGCAAGTTAACTGGATTATAAATTGGCAGCTCTCCCTTGCATGCAATCCCAGTTGGAACTAACAATTTTAATAATTCAAAAACTAATGCTTAGTGTTTGAAGTACATATTACAGTATGCTCTCATCAACTATCTTATTTTGACTAAAAGAGGGGTAAAAATTAATTCAAATACAAGAAAGATATATAAAAAACAAGGGTAAAATGTCCAATAGAAAAAGCACAATAGAACCTGTCAATTTCCACCAACTGATCTAACATATGAGACATATCAGGAAGTAATTATCCCCTGTCTACTATATTACAAGCATGCATTTGATCCAAAGCCCATTTAGCCAAACAATGAGCAACACCATTCTACTCCATAAGAATGTGTCTAAAAGTAACAAACTCCAAGGAGATACACAACGGTAAAATCTATCTAATAATTAGAGTTAAGTGCCAACCAACATCAACAAACTATTACATGTAGCTTCACCACTCCCTAAGAATCAAACTCGAAAGAATTTGCGTAATTCTAGAGATCCTTAAAATTTGTATTAATAAATGCTAAAACATTTTACAATGTCTAAACATATATATACTTGTTTGCGATGATTGTTAAACATCCTTAATGATTTTTACCTAAAATAATATTATTTTTTATGTGTATTTTAAATATAAGATGCAAACAAGTAAAATAAATGTATATATCAAAGTACTATTTGTACTGTACTATTATTTATAAAATTTAAAACATTTTTTTGGATTATTATTAATAAATTTAATAAAAAGAATTATATGATGAATGTCAAAAGAAAGGTTTTATATTTAAATTTGCATGATCTAATATTCAATTAATTGATTTTTCAAATAAAATAACAATTGCATTTAGATATATGATAATTTATGAATATGTTAAAGTAAATAAATTTCAAGGAATAGATTTTTTAAAATTAAGTTATGTAAGGAATATTTTTAGAGGACCTAAAATCATTTACATTAAGAAATAGAGCATGAACCACTACAAGATAGCAAAAAAGAACCAAAATAGACCCCAAAACGTCAAAGGACACAACCTTACATGAATAACAAAAACCCAACCAAAATCAAGGTAGATTAAAGAAATGATTGAAATAGTTTTAGTTAATTTTCGTACTAGAGTCCTCCTAAAAAATATTTTCTTGAAACAAGGAGAATCAAGAAAACAAAACTAGTAGATATTGTCCACCATGTGCTCCATCTAAAATGAATAAGATTGATCCTTCTAACAAGGAGAGTCAAAATAATTTCTAGTAGAATATGCATCTATTTCATGTCTTCAAATATCTCTTAATTATATCTACTTCCATCCAAGGAATATCCATACTTTCCAAATCCTTAAACACTACTCTCAAATTACCTTGGCTATCTCTAATATAATTTTCCATCTTATCTCCATACCTATCTTCCATCATGCTGATCCATTATGGATTTCCTAGCAAGTTAGAAATGGAATCTTCCCCATTACAAGAATCTATTCACTACGATGCATGGTTTAAAATAATATATCTATAACTGAGAGATTTATATGATTCCCATTGTGAATTGGATTTTATTTAGTTGCACGTAAAGTTATTTAAGCTTGAGTTGAAGAATGGAGATGTCATGAATTTGGCACTTAAAATTATAGCCATAAAACAAGATGTTTATGCAATTGGTGGAAAATTTTATATCTATCTCATAGCCTCCATAAAGGCACTTATAGCACATTCCAATTAAATTTAGAGTCTCATTAAGAAAGTAACCAATTTAAGAGCATCACTTTTGATCAATTGGTTGAAAATTTAGCAAAACATGAAAAAGATTTTGCAAGAAAAAATGATAGCATTGGTGAATTTCTTTCTTTCCTAATAGAAAGATAAACCTCCAAGTTAAGAACTCTTGGTCATAGTGACATGAGAAAAGGTAGAGGTTAATTGATAAATAGAAGAAGAGGATGTCCACATGGAAAAATTTATTCCCAATATGATAATCAAAATGATCGACAATATTTCTATTGTAAAAGATGTACTCTAAAAGGTAGTCATGAAGCACGTGAATGTAAACTCTCACAACACAAGGAAAATTTTAAAGAAATTCATTGAAATAAAAAGGAAAAAGATAATTAAAATTACAAAATTTCAAGAGTATCCTAGAAGTGATAATGATCAATATTTCTTTTTGTTTCATATTTTTCCTATTATATAATTAATTTAATTTTTGATGGTGTGATGCTTCAGTCTTTGATATTAGAGAAACACACTTATGAAATTTCAATGTGATTATTTTGATTAATTTCATGAAGGTGTCTATGATACAATGTATTTGGTAGATAAATCAAACCTTGGGGCCATTAGAAAAGGAAATGTTTGACTAAATTTTCTTGGTCTTCTAGATTGTACACTTCATATTTTATTGCATCTTCCTCATTTGTAATGTAATTTATGGTCACCATTATTGATTAACAAAAAAATCAATCTATTTTGTTAGATGATGTGCAATTTTTTAGAAAAAGAATATAATAATAAAGTCTATTGGTTGTGAAGATGAGAGATATTAAAACTTCATGGCACTTCAACATTTTCTACTTTTTTTTCACATCTTACTAAAGAAGGTAAATTATCTCCTATTCTTTTAGGGCATGTGACATTTCAAAAATATTAATTATGATAGCATTTGTATCATGGAAATAATGGTGTTGTAGGTTTTCCCATTTCACCTAAGACAGTTGAAAAAAAAGTAAGCTTGTATTCTTGCCAAACAACGGAGAGACTCTTTCCCTTACTCCACTTGGAAGGAAAAAAATAAAATGCAACCCATTCACTCTATTTTATGTGGATCTTTAATAGTGACTTCTATTGGAGGATGTAGATATCTCACATTCTTCATTGATTATTATAACTACATGACTTGTATTTATTTCTTGTAGAAAAAATATAATCTTTCAAAACATTTAAATTTTTTTTAATTATCGTTGAAAATCAAGAACGATCTCAAAACAATACTACTCAAATAGATAAGGGTCAAGAATTTACTTCTCCAGTTTTGAGGATTATCTTTGTCAAAAAGGGATTCAAGATCATATTACTATTTTAGGTACTCAAAACTAAAATAAAATTGTTGAAAGAATGAACTAAACAATCATAAACATGATTTAGGCATTACTTTATTTTAAAGGTATGAAGTTACATTTTTTGGTAGAAGTAGCAAGGACAATAGTTTTTCATTGTAATAAATCCCTTTCATCTTCTCTTACCAAGACAGTCCATACAAAGTTTTGTTTAGTTATCCTCCAATTTTCGGCATCTTCAAATTTTTGGCTCCACTTTGTAAGCTTTGGTTCCTAAGGACAAAAGAAGTAATTTGCATCATTGAAGTTATAAGTGAATTCTTATTGTCTATTTTGAATCTTTAAAATCTTATATAGGTAGTATGACAAAGTTAACAATAAATTTTTTATTGCACATGATGTTTTAATTTGTGAATGTTCCAAAAATGATGACATAAATAATGAGCACCAACAAAAAGAACTTGTTAAATTTTCCAACTTTTTTTCTAGGATAGAAAATACCCATGAGATGTTTCAGTTTGGGGGGGGAACCAACATATTTAGGATCATTTTTTATGGATTCACATATAAAAACTACAAATCACAAGCTGCACCAACTCAAGATGGTCGACCTCTAGGTTTACAAGAAGGAACACCCTCTCTTAATGTTCTTTCCTCCTTTTATTATCCTAAAATTTTAAAACAAATAGCCACTAATGAGACTCCTACGCAAGAAATGGAAGTAACTCTGGTACAACCAAAATCTTCCTATAAGTGGGCCAAACACTTCTAAGAGTTTTGAGACCTAATGAGATAGGTAAAAAAGGTACATGAAATTCTTACAAAGCCAAGTACTAGGATCAATCCAATGTTGTAGGTGACATACTACTGATGAAAATAATATCATTATGGTCTGAGAAGAAACTTCTTATCAAGAAGATACGATATTGTAGTGGTGAGATTAACAACACAAAATAAGTATGATGCTTTTTAAAAAGTGGCACATAGGAGTTAGTTGAACCTCCACTTGTTTGTAAACCTATGGGTTGCAAGTGGATCTTTAGAAATAAATATGAAGTATTTTATTTACTTTAGAAATATAAAGTTTGACTTATTGCAAAAGTTTCTGATAAAAAAGAGGTCATATATACTATGATGAAACTTTTGCAGCTATAGTTTTTTTATTACATTAGTAGGCAAGGGTCTTTGATCCCTTACAACAAGATAAACACACAAACAAGATCACATCAACCATAACTTATGGCCATTACAGATAGAAGGATAAAAAACCCTAAACCTAAAACTTCAAATTTTAATAAAAAGTAGATAGAAGTAAGAGCTATACACCAGAAAATCACTATTACTACTTTCATTCTTATTTTAAACCATTAATATAGTAGTAGTAACCAAAATATCAATCTTATTGGTATGAGAGCTCACTTGCATATATAAGAAAGAAATATAGAGTCCATATTAGTCATATTGGCCATTAAGTCTTTCTTGATCACAAAAATTAATCTTCAAGTAAACTAATAACCATTCAACCCTATAATACTAGTCACATTGAAATTCTTGGAAAAAATGCACCTAGAGAAAACAAGAGATAGATAGCCTTACAGAGTAGCTTCTTGAACAATATTACCCATTAGTATATATGAAAGAACTACCTTTAAATGAAATATAGTTAAATTAAGTAAAATTAAATGAACTATCCATCCAATTAACTGCCATTCATGCTTTTTTGGTCGTCATAGATCAAAATGAGTGAAAAGTTCATCAAAATGGCTTATAAAATGCATTCTTGAATGGTCATACCAAAGAAATAATATATGACCCAGCTTGAAGGCCATTGAGTCAATGGTAAATAATACTAGAAAAGAAAGATCATAAAATCATTGTATGTTTTAATCCAAGCCCCATGAGCCTAGTATGAAAAAATTAGAAAGCATCTCTTGAAGTTGAATTTGAAGATGCAATTATTTTTGTTAAAAGGGTTGATAAAATTTTTGTCTATATTGTTCTTATGTGGATGATTTATTTATCATTGGAAATAATGACAATTATATTCAAAATGTGAAAGAAAAAATTGAAGAAGGGTATGACATAATTGATTTGGGCCATCTTCACTATTATTTGGGTATTAAGGTGGTCTAAAAACTCTAGTATATTTTTATCAATCAACAAAAATATATTGGTGATTTTGTCCATTTAGGTTTAATATTGTTGATGTCAAATCACTTAGTACTCCTATGGAGAAAAAAATAAACTCACATCAAATGACTCTACTATTACAATCCAGTGGGAAACATTGATTGTGCCCTTGATCTCCTTGACATTTCTAGTGCAATAGTGGTTTGTGAAATGGTTTAATTTCCTCATGTTTCTTCTATAAGTCTAGTGGTTGTATCAGGTAATAACAAGTTGATCTTTTGGTGCAACAACAATTGCTTATTGTAACAAGTGGTATCAGAGCTTGGTCTCATGTTCAAACTCCATGCTTTTGTTCGGGGGGATTGTTACAATGGTGAGAAAGATTGATTGTGCCCTTGGTATCCTTGGAATTAACAATACAGTTGTGGTTCACGACATGTTTTAACAACCTCACGTGTCTTCTATAAGTCTAGTGGTTTTATTGGACATTAACAAGTCAATATGTTGGTTCAATGAAAACTGATATGTGTAACATCTACCACCTTGGTTGATGCAACTACACATAGGAAACATTCGAACAATCTGATTTATGCTACAAGTAGTTGTGTAGATATTTAATGTTACATTTCACTCTATATTCATGCAAGACCTTAGAGAAAATCGTTAGTTAGCAACCAAAAAATTTCTTTGATATCTATAAGATACTTAAAATTATGAGCTCAATTACACCAAGTCAACATTCTTTGGTTGGAAATTTAGATTCGGATTATGCAAGATATTTCGAAGATTGAAAATCTACACTAGGTTTCTTAATGCATCTTAAATTTTCTATTATTTAATAAACATATAAAATGTAAATAGTACCAACCCAATCCTCCATAAAAGTAAACATATCCAGAAAACCTTGAGACAACTCAAGAAAATTCATGGCTTCAAATTTATTTTGAATATTTGTAGGAACAAAAATATTCAATTGACACTATTTTTTGTTGACAATCAATATGCAACCAAAATGGGAAAAAAAGATCATTGATGATCAAACAGAACAAATCAAAACCAAATTTCATTTCATTTGGAGCCATGTGGATGATGACAATGTCTAACTCAAATGATCTCCTACTACAAATCAACTATAGATATATTATCCAAAGAAATTAAAAGGAAGTTTAAGAAATTCCAAGAAATGTTGTTTTTAACCCCTTCAAATTAAGGGGATAATGTTAACATATTAATCATGAGAGTTAGTTACTTGAACACTTTTTATTTTCGTAGTGTCTATGGATTTCAACTACTCTATTGCTACCTTCTCTTGTTTAAAATTATATTATTCTTTTCAACAATTTGCTTAGTCATTTTTTATTCAATAAGAATTTATACCTTGACAGATATTATTGGAAATCTTAACATTTTCATAACTTATATTTTTGTCAAGTTATCTAAAACTCTGGTAAAATCATTGCAAAGGACAAGATTGCTTTACCCCTATGAAATTGATAACTTCAAAAATTCTTAAATTTATTTTTGAAGATCTTGCATGTCCACACAAAGTATTTTAAGTTTTATTGCCTCCAATAAAGCGCACCAATGCATTCATCCTAACTGCTTCAATTTCAGTGGTTCTTTTAATCTTTAGCCCATACTACTTATTATAAATATTATTATAAATAGCTAATCACGTTCATTGGATCCTACTAAGATATTATTCAAATGTATAAAATTAGATTATTCTCTTGTTCTTGACTCAATGGTAACCTCTATTGACTATGTTTTTGTTTATTTACTTTTTATTAGATAACTAGGGAGAGGGCCTTGATCCCATTACATAAGAAGAGACAAATTAAACCATTAGATCAAAACAAAACAAAAACATACAAAACAAAAACCCCAACTAACTTGAATAAAATCACAGCTCGCTACCACAGACCATAAGTATCATAATAGTAACCATCAACCACGACATCAAAAGGTAGCTATTTAGTCTTTAAATAGTCCATAATAGAAAAAGTTCTCATAATCCTATGAAGCAACTGAGCTAATCTAACCAACATAATATAGATTTTAATATGATTTGAAAATCTTCATCCTAGAGCATCACAGAGAACATAAAAGACAAAACACTCATTTTTCAATATATAAAGCCTCAATGAGGTTCCAATCTTTGTCCACCTTCTATATTGGTGTTAACCAAGTGTCCAAATTCCCTTTATGAGTATCATTTTCCTTAGTGTCCAACTTTCCACCTCTCCTTTTGGGCTATTCTTTTGTTTTAGATTTTTGTGTGGTAAACCCAGAATATCCCTATCCATAATGTCATTAGTAATGTTAACCAAGGAGTTAAGTACCTTGACAATGAAAATACATTTTTCATTAACCATATCTGCTAGATGGTTCATCCTTTCCTTAATTTCATGCAAGGGTTCATCCTCATTTATATTTTATTCCTCTCGAATAGTAGAGTTCTCCATAGCATCTCCTTCTTCAATGGAAATGCCAACCTCTTCTAGGTCTTCTTAAATTCATTATCCATATTTCCCTCATCATAACTAGAGGTAGAGTCCTTGTCCTCCTACACCTCCTTATCCTCATAAAATCATCCTTTTTATCTTCTTCTTCCTCATATTTATCCTTGGAGGAGATGATTTCTTCCACCTCTATTTCAATGTTTTTTACCTTTGGAGTTGTATCCAATCTCATATATACCTTCTACTACTAGAATCCAAGCTCTTATTTCCAATTTTAATTCTCATGGATTTTTTCTTCTTATCCTCCTCAATATCCTCCAAGAGAGTTATTGTAACACTTTTATTGGCCAAGGTTTTATTTTTTATTTTCTAGGATGGGCACAAAATATCCAAAGTGGTTTTCCTCTTCTTAGTGGTAATCATTAGAAGCTCATTCATTTGGGATGAGTAAGTAGAAGTAGCCTTATGATTCTTTTTAGAGGAAACAAGGTTAACAACTTATGGTTTAGGAGGACAACCTAGAAAATAGATATCCATTAGAATTAACTTATCAACTCCATGAATGGTAATTGAATAATTTCTACTAAAAATTCCTCCTATACTATTACAAGCTCCTATAGAAATTATATATTTTTGTTCCAACATTTATGCATATAATGTCACTAAAGAAGGATCCATTTCCATGGTTATAGTTTTGACTGTTATATGTAGGTTGGATTGCCTATGACTAGATCTTGGCACCAAACCGTAATAGTCAAATTCAAATTGTGAACCTATTAAATGAAGAACATTCGATAAAATAACAACTATCAAATTTCCTAAAATTAGCCTTCTCGAGGATATATTTTTATCTTTTTTGGGAGGGTAAGGAGAATGATCCAAAGGAGGAGCCAAGGGGGTTGTAGCATGTATAGTAACACCAAGTTCCTTATCCATTTGAATACCTCTCCAAATAAAAATAGGTTATGGATAGTTATTTAATTTCACTCTGAGAGCTCTAGTAGAAAATGCAATAAGTCTTCCATTGTGATCCCTTCGAAGAGCCCCCACTATAGCCTACCCTAGATTTCCTTTGAGAATACATCAAAATTTCACTTGATCTATCCTTGGTCTAGAGGTTTTCACTTTGTATTTATATCCTTATACTTCTTAGTCTAGTTTTCTTTTGTAATATCTTTAGTTAGGCCCCAACTTTTCTTTATTCTTATTTCTTGAAGATTGGGGAGGTCCTTGAAATCATTAAAGGATGAAACATTGATATTCTTAAATATATAGTGTTGTATATTCATAAAGACTTCATTTCTAGATTTAGAGGTTTCCTTAATGATTCTATTATTGCCTTCCTTCCACAACCTCTAGGAAAGAATTAGGAGGATTTATGTCCAAATCTCCTTAATAATAATTTGGTTATAGAAGATCTTATTCCAAAAATCAATAAATAGTATTAGATAATTATACATAACCCAATTAAAAAGGATTAGGGGCATTATAAATAACCAAACCTTCCTAGAAAGAGAACAATTGAAGAAGAGGTGGTCAATAATATCAGTATTATTATAACAAAAAGTCCATATATTGACTATTTAAAACCCTATTTTATAAATGTTATATTGAGTGAAGATTTTGTTATGTGTAGCTAACCACCATAAATAATTAAATTTAGGATTCAACTTCTTTAGCCACACTTTTCTCTAGTTTAAACTTTGTTTTCTAGAAGGAGGAGTCTAGATGAGGGAATAGGCAGATCTAATAGATAGCTAATATGAGGAGTGATAATACCACACAAATTCATCTTCTTTATCCTATTGTAAAAAAGAACATTCTCCCTGAATGGTCATTTAACTATTGATGCATCTATGGTCATTGTTCCTTATATGCGTATTTATTATAAGGAGATCCTTGATATTATACCAGGTTGGATAATTGTTCTCCCATTTAATATCATAAACCTTCTTCTCAACAAGAAGTAAAAAAAACTTCTTGTAGATATTCAATTGAGAAAGACAAGAGAGAGGGTAAAGGGCTTTAGACATCTCCTACCAAAATTAGGTATCTTTTTCATTCCCTACCACTATACCAACTACCCCCTAGGTGGTCCCACAATATTGTGTCCCACCTTTTGGCCAACTTTGACACATAGATCAACATTTTGAGAAAAAACTTCACTTTCGAACACCTATTGCCGCAAAACTATTAGGAATTTGAAGATGATGTAAACTAGAGTCTTTTAGAATTTTCTTTCTAGTTTCTAAATATATTTTTCTAAAAAAAAATCAAAATTCATTTAAATTCATTTTTCCTTCTCCTTTGAAAAGTGGTTTGTGTGAAAAACTATGTTTTTAAGGAGTTACTATCACTTAGATCAACATAATTTTTTTTTTAAATATGATAACGATGTAATTATTTTGACATTATATTTTTAACTTCAATATCTAAAGGATGAAATTGGTTTCATTCATTTTGGGTCAATATTTCATAGTTTATTAAGTTCTAAAGTGACAGTAACTGTAATTTAGACATAAGGTCACTTGGATCACTCTAACTTGATATGTGTATATCAAAATTCATTTTTTCTTTTTTTTATAGAAAGCTAACACAAATAATCTTTTGCTTCCTATTTTCCATTAATTTTTTTTGTTATTTATTATTTTTCCCAAAGTCTTGAAGAGACAGGTTTTTGAATGACCAAACAACCTATGTTTAGTTAAAGTAATATTTAAAAGTGATAATGAACTCAATATGTATTAAAATTATATTCATTAGAAAGCTTGTTCTGAATAGGATCATACTACATAGATATGATTTTAAAGTGGATTCATTTGATCTGCCAGAACATAAAGTCGAAGTGATTTTTTGTCAGCATTTTAATAGGTGCGAAGGAGACTCCATTGTAGGTAAGAATGAGGAGTATAAATGTTATATCAATGTTTTTTTCATCTAATAGCTTTTGAACTAACCATTTGTAATTAATTCCTTCAAATGGAACCTCTCAAGGCTTAAATCATCATATTTTATTAAAATGTGTTATTTCAGCAAAAATCAACATGTCTAAAAAGTGGGAAACACTATTGTGGGACCACCCCCCTTTAAAATATCTCTACATTTGATCTAAGGTGGTTCCATATAATAGAGCTATCTGAAGGACATTACACATAGAGGAGGGATATTTAATCTTCTCCCCTAAGGTATATAAACTTTAATATATTCCCTCAATCTTTAGAGACTTCTAGAGGTTTCCAACCAATCTTTTAAAGAAGGGCCTTATTGAAAGGTTTGATTATTCTTATTAATAAACCTCCTTGTGACTTTGGGGAGAAAAAAATATCCCAATTGGCTAATGATATTTTTGCCTTATCTTCTCTCTGAGCCCAAATAAATTCTCATTGCACCTATTCTATCTGATTTGCAACATAAGATGGGATTTTAAATGGAGATAAATAGTAAAATAAGATATTTTGGAGAGACACCTTAAGAAGTTAAACTTTACTTACTTAGCTAAGAAATTTTCCTTTCCATGCTTATAATTTATTATGGAATATTTCAACTAAACTATTCTTTAGATATTTAAATAGGCCGAGGTGTAAAGAAGGGAGATCTACTATTTAACAACCAATAATATTCATCACTTTATTAATCACTCTATCACCCGCATTGAAGAAGTAAATATTTATTTTTTTATAGTTTATAAATTGACCCAAAGTAGCAACATAATCATCTAACAAATCTTTCCATTTCTTAGCTTTGACAATGGAGGCTTTTCTTAAAAAAAGTAGTGTCATCACCAAAAATTTTATGAGATTCACTTGACGAGGAAAAAGTGGCCTTGGATAGTTTAATGAGACAATTATTGAGAAATATCTTACAAACCATCCCAAAGATCCAACAACCAAAATTAATAAATAAGGTGAGTGACTATCACCTTGCATAAGACCTTCACCACTAGAAAAATACCCTTTAGGAGAACCATTTACCATAATAGAATAGGAGGGGGTAGTATAGAAAGATTCTAACATCTTGAGTAATCTCTCGTCTAAATGCAAACATGTTTGACACTTTGCATAAGAAAACCTAGGAAACCCTTCATAAGCTTTTAAAATATCTATTTCTAGCACCATACCTAGATTTTTGTTATCTTCCATTGAATGAATGATTTTATGGTTATTCAGAACAACATCTATCATATGGCTCCCTTGAAAAAAAAATTTTGACTTAGAGAAACCAATTTATATAGGACCAATTTAAGCCTAAAGACCATCAATTTAGACAAGATTTTATATGTTGTATTCCAAATGCTAATGGGATAGAAGTCCCGTATTGAGGAACAATCAACGTTATTTGGAATTAAAACTATGAAATTGGCATTAATCTAATTCAAGATCCTTCCCAACCTAAAGAAGTCTCTTTCCATGTGAAGAACATCATCCACCAAAAGTTCCCAAAGGTCTTGAAAATAGGTTGGGGGAAAGCTATCTAAGCTAAGAGATTTGAAGGCTTTGAAAGAGAAAAAAACCTTCTTCTCCTCTTCTGAAGTCACTGGTTTAAGCATATTTTTTGAGTCTGAATCAATAATTAAACTTGGGATCACTTCTAAGATTTGATGTATTTTTGGACTATTGAAGCTGACTTGTTGATGAAGGTGAGAGAAGAAAGAAACAAATTTACCAACTATCTATTTATCTTTACAAAGAACAATACCATCTTCTCTAACCAGTCTTGTGATTCTATTTCTAGCCCCATGTTTCATAGTAGAGTAATGGAAGAATATAGTGTTCTTGTCCCCCTCTTGCACCCATTCAATTTGAGGATTTTCCTTCCAATAAACCTCCTCCTCTTCTATAATCTTAAAGCCTTAAGATCTTAGATCTTTTTCTCTTAGGTAGATATTATTGTCAATAGGATCTTGATCCATTTTGTCCTCAATATTTTTCAAATCAAGAGTGATAGATTTCCTTTTCTAGAAGGTGTTTCCAAAAGAAATTTTTTTCCTACCTTTAACCATCTCTTTAACTTTCTTAATTTCTAAGTTATAATAAACATATGGGAGGCATTGAATGAGATATTCAACCTTTAACAATCATTTTAAAATTAGGGTGAAAGGACCACATTATTTCATACTTGAAAGGTAAGGACCTTTGGTGACACTATTCTCCAAGTTAAAAAGCATTGCATTGTGATCGAATGTGATTTTTATTTATTCTAATATTTAAAATAAAAAATAAAAAATAATTATATTTTGATTTTAAATTTAATTAATATAAAAGTAATATTGTCACGATGTTGTTACTCTTTTCTAGGCACCAAGTCTAATACTCTAAATAGCACTTTTCACTAGATTAAGTACGTGATGCCCAACCATTGAAACATTATTATGCCAAAGGAATTTCTTATATGAAATGCATCCTCCTAGGTTAATTACATCGGTGGTTGTTATTGATGGATAGGTGTGCAAGATGATTGAACTGTTTGCTGCTGTTGATATTCACATTAAAACTTTTTATGTAAATATATATTTGTAGATTTAAACTTTTTATAATTTTCATAAACATTGTTTTCATGATAAGACCCTCAAAAGTAACTTTAGGTAAGGCTTTAACAAATCAAGGATTGTTTGTGAAATCTGGGGTTAAAACCCTAGTTTATGTAGCAATAAATGTATTGAAGATAACGTTCCATTTAGCCATCTAATCGAACCAGGATTAATTTTAAGTTTTCAGCAGTCATGACAGTTGTCAAGATAACATGATTCCGTGTAGCATGTCTTCCAGTCACTTTTGGCTTATCGCTTTACATGTACCATGTGATACCATCTACCATGAGAATCAAAGACCACCATCGATCAATAAATACATCAATGACCCTTTCTTGATCATGAGATACTAGAGGACTTAACTAATTAATCAAGAGAATGAGCGACCATTGCATTCGCTTAGTCTATTAATGTTTAAATAAAATTGCCAAGGACGATGAGAACATGAGAATACAAAGTTTCTTGATCACTGAAATAAACACTAACCACCAATCCATACCTGATGATGAGGCGACTAAAGGGAACAAGAGAGAGACAGATTCAAACACAGTCACTTGTTCGCTCAATAAAAATTAACTTATTAAATACATCCTAAGATTTAGCAAACACTAGGAAAGACAAAAGACCATGTGCAAACATCAAATATTAAGTGGGTCATAATGTAACATGGAAACATAAGGATCTAGGGCACACTTAAGACATTTTCAAGAAGAAGAACCCTCCTGAGGATAAAAAAGTAAACAATTTTGGATTTAGTAGTCACTAACAACTAAATCTATGTGTGTAATGATGTCTCTATTGACTGTTGACCTACAGATTAAGGGAACACAATATTCACTTGAGCATAGAATACTTTCATGCTAAGCACCAAAATCAAGAGAATAAGAGATAACAACCATCTATCATGAGATTCAAAGACCACCATTGATCAAGAAATACATCAACGACCCTTTCTTGATCGCCAGATACCAGAGGACTTAACTATTTAATCAAGTGAATGAATGATTGCTACATTTTCTCAGTCACTTAATATTTAATGAAAACTACCATGGATCATGAGAACATGAGAATACATAGTTGCTTGATTTTTGAAAGACACACTAACCACCAATGCATACCTAGAGATCAGGCAACTAAAGGGAACAAGACAAAGATCCAAACACAGTCTCTTGTTGACTCAATGAAAAGTTAATTAAAAAATACATCCCGATATCCAGTGAACACTAGGAAAGACATTGGATTATGGGAAAGACACACTAACTGCTAGACTTGGAGGTTAAGAGAACACACTATTTGGTTGATCGTAGAATACTTTCATGCTAAGAACCAAAATCAAGAGAATAAGAGATAAAAAGCATCTATCATGAGATTCAAAGACCATCATCGATCACTAAATACATCAAGGATGCTCTCTTGATCGTTGGACACTAGAGAACTTAACCATTTAATCACGCGAATGAGCACTTCATTCGCTCAGTCATTGAATGTTTAAAGAAAACCACCAAGGATCATGAGAATAGGAGAATACACAGTCGCTTGATCGCTGAAAGAAATAGTAACTGGCAATCCATAACTGGAGATCAGGTGACTATATGGAACAAGACAGAGATCCAAACATAGTCGCTTGTTCGCTCAATGAAAAGTGACTTAACAAATACATCCCAAGATTCAGTGAACACTATTAAAGACAAAAGACCATGTCCAAATATGAAAAATTAAGTGGTTCATGACGTAACACAAAAACATAAGTATCTAGGGCACACTTAAGACATTTTCAAGAACAAGAACCCCATCGAGCACAAAAAGTAAACACTTTCAGATTTAGTAGTCACTAACATCTAAATCCGATAATCCAAAACATTCCATTTGATTAAAATATTTCCAATCATATAAAGTTCAACAATGATGCAAGAACCATAGGAAACCCTTTTTAGATACATTAATTGAATACATTAATAGTAATAACTAATAATATTGTAAATCTATAAAACAAATACAATCAAGGAGAATACAAAAAGTAAACGATTTTAGATTAAGTAGTTCATTAAATCTAAATCTGATAATCACAAAAATTCCATTTAATTATAATATTTGCAATCATATAAAGTACAAAAATAATGCTAAAACCATAGGCATCCTTTTTTGGATTTATCGCCATCTTACATCAACACCCACAAATTCAATATTACGATTTCTATAATTGAATAAATAAATAAAATATTCTAATAATATTGTAAATTTATAATTAAAAATTTACCACATTTGTAAGAATTACTAATAATATTGTAAATTTATATATATATTTTTCAATCATAGAAAAATAAAAAAATGTTACAGAATCCATACAATTTACATTTTATTTTTTTCTATTAAGATAGTTAATCAACATTTATAAGTAAGGAATAGAGTCCAAAGTGTGAAAAAAGATACTATTCACAACCCCCATAACATATATAGTTAAAAAATTTTGGGAGTGGAATTAACAACTTAAAATGACTATACTATTCAGATTACAAGGTTAACTTAGCATGGTATCATTGTTTTTATCGGGTTTACAAAAAGGAAGGTCTCTGATATCAAAATTGAATTAATCACAAAAATTAAAGTATAACACAACACAAAAATTTAATGATTTCAGATTTACTAATTTGTTATGTCTACATCCGATAATCCAAAACATTCCATTCAATTAAAATATTTGCAATCGAATAAAGTACACAAATGATGCAAAAACCATAATAACTATTTTCGGATTTATCGCTATCTTACATCAACACCCGCAAATTCAATATTATATTTCATATAATTGAATACAATAATATAAAGTTCCTAATAATATTGTAAACTTATAATTTATAATTGCGTACATTAGTAAGAATTCCTGATAATATTATAAATTTATATATATAAATTTTGATCATAGAAAAATTTGGAAATGTTAGCATGGCCCGATCGACATCTGGGTTCATCTGAAAACATGTCCCAATACAATGTATTTCCGACCCTATTATCCCATTACGTGTTATAATGAAAATGCAAAATTCAAAAAGGAATGAGATGGTATTTTAGCTACAAATAATACATGCTAGAACAATTCAGTTAATATTTTAATGACTTTTCAATGGTTTTGTATAAAATGATTCTGATTACATTTCTATCATGATCTAACAACTAATAAATATTATATAGTTTTGATATCTTTCTGTAATTAGTTTTGCAGATATGTACGCCACCATTTGTTATTTTCAAATATGAATTTATTTTGAATATCAACATAAATAGCACTTTGATGATTCACTATGATTATTTATTGCATATCAATTAATACTCATCCTCTCTATTTTTGCAATTTTTCCTTGTATACCTAATTGTTGTTGAATATGCATTAAATTGCATTCAATGTTAGATGTTTCAATGTTGGAATTACCACCAAGGTCCCCCTTCAGGACTCATGACATGGTTTAACAACCTCCTGTGTCTTCTATAAGTCTAGTAGTTGTATCGAGCATTAATAGGTCGATCTTTTGGTGTAACGACAACCACTACTTGTAACAAGTGGTATCAAACCTTGGTCACAGGTTCAAATCTCCTATGGTGAAACTGAGGGGGGGATTGTTGGAATTACCACCAACATCCCCCTTCAGGATTCACAACATGGTTTAACAGCCTCTTGTGTCCTCTATATGTCTAGTAGTTGTATCAGGTATTAATAGGCTGATCTTTTGGTGCAACGACAACCACTACTTGTAACATTTCGTTGGGGAGAGTTTATTATTTTTCTCTTCAGTATGATCACCTCATTTGACTGCCATCGTAGTCTATATAAGATTTGTTCTACATGTAGTTTACTGAACCAATGACATATTTTACAGAAGCATTTATATAGATTTAAATTTATACATTTTCGTGACCATCAAGACATTTCAACTTGTTCATTATGAAGGCATTGTTAACACAGGTTCTTTTAATTACTTTTTTTATACTTCTGCATTTACTAGTATTCTTAAATTTTGTCATTTTACATTTTTTATTTTGCATATATTTCCAAAAAAGTTTTAGATTTGATTACAGTCTAGATATTATTTTACAAAATGACAATTTTAAAAGTGAACGTTAAATGAGAAATTTGTATCATTTGAACATTGGATAGGTTATTCATCAGAGAAAATGATCTACACACATTTCTTTCAAGATTGCATAGATAAGAAATATAGTGTTAATGTTTATGCTATACTTTTGATTACTAACATCACACTATCTGCCTTTAAATAGGTAACAAAAATGGCCTTACTAACAATGAGAGAAATAAGTCAGATAATGGATGGTATATCTATTATGGAACCATGTTTTCAAATTCTATCTATACATTGTATTGAACAACATTATGCAACTACAAAATATTGTATATAACTTTTTGATGATGTGCACACACACTTTTCCCTCCTACCGGAAAAATTTAACACACTTGTAGTGGAAGAGGCTTTAGTTAAAGGTTCTATTATTTTCATCAAATAATACTCTTACAAGATACTCCACAATTTCATGTATGCCAATTATCTTGCTATATTATATTATACTTATGAAAATCCCATTGAAAAACCATACTCAATATGTATTTTCTTTATACTTGCAGGGCTATCCTAATTGATATTTTGCATGTAGTGACAAATAATGGAGACATTATTGGGTCTCCAGTACCTATACTACAAGGAACTAGACAGATAGCATCATCTAGCACTCATTGTATTTTAGATGCTTCTTCATCTAATATAACTCCCATTAAAATCCTGATCCCATACCACAAGTTTTGGTCTATTGAGGGCCGAGCCTTACAAAAATGACCTATCCATTGTTTCCAGAAAGTGTCTAAAGAGGGTAAAGTATTCGGTTTTTACTTTATAGATAAAGAAGGATCTGGAATACATGTAACTTGTTTGAATGAATTGGTCAATAATTTCTATGATTTTATTCAATCAAATAATCTTTAGTTGATTTCTAATGGGTTTGTAAAAGTTAGTAGTTCTACAAATCAAATTTAGTAGTTTACACCAAATTTAGTAGTTCTACAAATCCTTTTGAAATAGTTCTTCACAGTTCTTAAAAAATCATACCTTCAACATGTATCCAATCTATAGTTCCCAAACATGATTACCATTTCAAAAGCATTGAATCTATAAAAACTTTTCCTATTGATTCCCTTGTAGATGTGATCAGAATTGTTGTTTCTATCAATCCTGCAAGTACCATTAGGAAAAAATGGTACTGAAATAAAATAAAAAATGTAATACAAGAATCAAAGATATATCTGGGTACTCTATTGATGGGACTCTATGGGGTCATCATTGTGAAAATGAAGGAAAACAAATCCTTAATTTATTCAGGGAAAGTAAAACAACTATTCTTTTAATTAAATCTAGCCATTTGCTTTCATGGTCTGGTAAGTCCTTGGATACTGTGTTCTCTACTAGTGTTGTTATCAATCCAAATTTAATTGAGGCTATTGCTCTACTGACATGGTGTACAAAAATAAGAGAAGATCAATCTTTGATTTTTCTGACTAAAGAGCCAAAAATAGTTCCAGGATTTACAAATCCACAGATGATGTCTTCCATTTGTTAAAAATACTTTCATTCCATGATTCCTATTTGTGTAACAGATTAAATATGTAGACTTGATTTGGATAACTTTTATTATCTTTCATGTCCATGAATGGTGGATGCAAAAAAATGTAAAAAAAAAGTTACCTAGAATCATACAAGGACATATGAATGTCCAAAATGTTGTGTTCATATCCCAGTATGTGATTTCACCTACATGCTTAATATGGATTTGCAAAAACCCATTAGGGTAACTTCACAACATTACTACCTTTGAAGGCCCCACAAATGCTTTGTTGGGTGCTCCTATAGAAGATTTTCAGCTACTTCTTGTTGAACCTGGTGTAGAGAAATAACTTTTGGATAATATTTACGAATCCCAATTTGTATTGGATCTAAGTATCAAAACATATTTTTTTGGTAGTCAAGAAACTCAAAGCATAGTTGTTCTAGCTTTGAAGCATGCTTAAGACCATACTTTACCTGTAATATTCAACATATGTATTCACATGTTTTTGTATATATGTATACTCGAGAATATAATGTGTTATATTCATACTATACAATACATAAATGTTTTCATATCTATTGAAACAATATAGTATATGTGTACTAAATTTCTTTTAATATATATTATTTTGTTTAATATTATTATATGATATCTTTTTATATTTATGTTATATATTGTGTAATAATTCTACATTTACATTATGTCAATACATAATGCATAAAGAGTATAAGCAACCAATATCTCCAAATTTACCATTACAGTTTTTAGATTACTTTTCCATATCTCAATATTGTTTTTAAATTTACGATTTTCAAATATCTCAGATATATAGAGCCGATTACGTATGCAATCATGGATGATGCAAATAATCAAAGAAAAGCTTAGCACAATCACAGAAATGAGATGCAGAGAGAAAGATATCATCCAAGAAAAATAGTTATTAACAAAAAATGATGAGAAGCTAGTCAAAATATTGAACTTGCATTATCTGCATCCAATCTACTTTGTTCCAAAACATCACCTCAATTACAAACAGTTCAGCTTCCAAATTCATATCCCCTAATAAATTATATTATTCAAAATCCTTCTTTTACTGTTACCGAAAAATTCCCTGTCATTCATTTTTGGCCGCGGTCCTATTTTCCAAAGAAGTGCTCAAGTGTTGAAAACTCAATGTGTTTTCGACCTTCGCTTTGAAATCCAAGATGTTTTTGACCTTCAAGTGAAAACCTCGGTTGTTTTCAGCCTTCTGCACTTCACACTTCTTTAGCGTTGACAATTTTTTTAAGTGTTCAGTGTAAAAAATCTCTCTATGTTTTCAACCTCTAGTTTGAAAACCTTCTATGTTTTCGACCCTAAGTGCGCAACTCTGATAGGTGGGTCCCAATTCCTCAAAGCCATACTAGTGTAGTGAAGATCTGATGACTGTCGCATGATCGCATGGGATCTTCCAATCCCATGAGATCATACGACAACTGTTGATGCAGTATCAGCAAGGATTGGCGGTCAAAAAAATGTCCGGCAGTCAGTGGCTAAAATCTTACGGTTGGTCACATGATCGCATAGGATCTTTTGAGCCCATGTGACCATGTGACAAACCATCAATGGTTTTGGTGGTGACATGTTTAGTTATTGGGTAGCATCTTTCGGTTGGTCGCATGATCGCATGAGGCCCTTTTAGCCCATGCGACCATGCGACAAGTCGCCAACGGTCAGCAGGGACTTCGGCAGCTGCTGGTGGGCCTGGGGTTGGTAAGGCAAGTTCATGGTTGCGTGGCTCAGGTTTTTGCATGGTCACTAGATGTGACCCGGGGTTAAGAAAAAAGATCAAGCGGTTCAATGACTAAGGAAAAAGTGAACCGGGGGTTATTTTTGCAATCAAGCCATCAGTGGGTAGCATCTTTCAGTTGGTCGCATGTTCGCATGTGGATTCATAACTGCATGCACCCATGCGACAAACGGTTAGTGGTCAAGTAAAGAAGATTTTGGCAGAATAACATGGGCCTCGTAGATTCAAGATCTATAGTGGTCGCATGTTTGCATGGGATCTCTTGATCCCATGCGATCATGCGACCACCATTAGATCCTTCTGATGCTTTTGGACGGTGTTGCTTTGGGTCCGGCCAATGTGGTCAACTCCTGTTGGCACATGTGGTAAAGGTTTGATAGGTGTGATGTTTTGTAGGCCTGAGGTGTCTTGCGTGACCAGGAGGCAGGTTTTCAAAGGCTTGTCGCATGATCGCATGAGGCTTTTTTAGCTCATGTGATCATGTGACTAGTGTTTTTTCAAGGCGGTGCAACTTTGTTGGCGGGCTTTTTTTTTGTAGAGAATTCTTGCAAGTGTGGGTAGCTGAGGATTGATGATTTCAAAGGCGGTTGTGGTTGGGAGAATTTGCAAAGATCTAGACTACTATTTTGGGTCCTTTCGAGGATCTGAAATCAGATTTGAGCATTCATGGTTGAGTGGGTTGCAGGGGGTTTTCAGGTCAAGGCTTTTGTCTGTAGGCAAGATCAGTATAGGCATGGGCATGCAAAGAAGATATATCTGATTTGTTGTGATATTTTCAAGATGAACATTTATGATCAGAAGTGACTGGTTTTAGGGTTGATTATTTTATGCAGATTTATGTAACCCTAGTTAGTTTTGACTCCTACTTGCATGCAGCTGAGTGATGTATATAATGTTTTTTGGGAGCTTGTAGGGCTCAAAATTGACATTTTTGTAAAAGAGAAAGACTTTTCTTGGAAAACTATCTGTAGCATTTCTTCCTACTCTCTGGTTTTCCACATCCTGTAAATTCTCATTGATAATTCAAATATTGCAAAGTATTATGTGACATTTTTTTTTGTCCCTATGCTTCCTTGTTTGGATTATCTCTTATTGGATTGATGTTTACGAATGCTTTCAGTGATACTTTAAGGTTCCTGATCCCCTTTACTTTCAGCTTATATGTGCACTACTGTGTTTGATCTGATCTAAGTGAGTTTGTGGGTATTCTTCAGCCCTTGTCATTTTGTCTCATTCTTGTGTCCTTTTGCCGAAGAGAATGTCTGCTTGTAGGTCATAGGTTGTGTCTAATTTTTAGGCCCTCTTATGAAACACTTATGCAAGCCTATTCAGTAAGCTATGATCTCCCAGACCTAAGCCTCTCATTGGTTTCATCCCTCTATATTGAGATCGAAACCCCAGTTTCGGTGCATCACGCAGTAGATAGATTTGCTTTCAGTCATTTCCCTTTCCAAGCATTCCTTCTATCCCTTTCCCTCAAAAAAAAGTTTACTTTCCTGTTTAAAAGAAAATCAAGGTGATAATCCAAGAGGAACTAGCCTAGAATTTGGAGGTCTCATCTCGGTTAGCAAAAGGTCCCACAACCTTGAGATGATTCCCATGTTATACTGGATTATCAAGACTATGAGAGCTTGAGATCAGAGGCACAAATTCAGTGTATAAAAATTACATGTTGAAATGCCTGATTCCAATGAAGAACATATAACATCCATGAATACAATTGACCATATTGTTAGTTCACCTTTTTGTCAAAATTATTACAATGCTAGAAAAGAATTCCGTACAAAGATAGATGCTATTTCAAACTATAGAAAGTGTTCTATATGTATGGAAATATATCCTGGAATTAAACTACGAATGTCAGATGAAAATTTAATATGCTATAGATGAAATTCTTAAAAAGATGGCCATCTCTTCTCAAAATAGAACAATATGGATCTAGGTGAACAACCATTGTGTTTGAAAATATTTACACATATTGAACAGATGTTGATAGCGAAAATAAGTCCTGTCTTGTAGGTTACATATGAAAAAGGTGGTCAACTAAAATATAGAGGTCACACTATTTGTTCTCCTCAAGATGTTTCCACTATCACAACATTGTTTCCTAGACAAATAGATGCATTGGATATAATCATTTTTAACAAAGAGAGTATAGGTAATCAAAAATATAGTTTTTATGTTAGTAACTGTCCTGTTTATGAAGCAATGAGATATAAAACATTGAATGACCCATTAGGGATGTACAATTAGATGAAAATGCTCTAGCATCATTGCCCTTACAATCTACTGATTTTAGACCTTCCTTTTAATGCAGTGGAAAATACTCATCTATTTGAAGACAACTCATCCATGTTAGATGTGATAGAAGAAAATGCATTTGATGAGAATGTAGAATTTAACAGTTCATTTATTTACAGTCTACCTTTCTCTCCTAGAGAAATGGAAGAAATATGCTCTTTATGCATTTAGGTGAACGTCAAACAATGAAATCTATTGCATGGCCTCCCATCTCACCTTCTCCTGTAAATGAATACACAACTGAATGTTTATTTGTAATGGCATTCCCAACTTTGTTTCCCAAAGGAATGGCTACATTCAAACAACCACATATCAAAGAAGTCAAATTCCATGATTATGCTCTTCACCTTCTACGATACTATGATAACATATTTGAGCATCATTCAAGATTTTGGTACTTTATATTGAATATTATCATGCATCATTGAAGCTAAGCCACAACATCTATTTTTATTCATAAACAATTGGATGGATCTTTACTTGTAACAATTGCAGATCTTTGTCAAAGGCTACAAGATGTACCTGATGATAAATTGGCAAATCAACTGATGAGATTTGGGTCTTCTATACGTGGAACTAAATCTTTTTGGAATCAATGAAGAGAATAACTAATAGACATGGTTATTCAAGCTAGTTGTCCTGCACTTTTCTTTACCCTAAGTGTTGTAGATACCAAATGGCTTGATTTACACAATGTCATGCGATCCAGTACACCAACAAATCCATCTATGGCTACAAGATGGCGAATACAAAATATTATTCAAAATCCTCATCTGATAGCTTTTTATATGCATCATAGATTCATTGTATTTCAAGAGGAATTTTTAGAGAAACTACTTGTGATGCAGGAGCATCCTGGGTGTAAGAGCAATCTTGCATCACCCAAAAATATTTCTATTTTTGTATTCAATAAGGGTTATCATGTGCAGAGCTGCTATTTGTGGAAAGTTACTATTTTTGGTAATTTTCGTATGTGCTCAGAATGATCTTATTTCTTTCTTGGAGGTTCATTTTGGTCATATAAGTCTGCCAGTAAAGTTTCATTTCCAGATCAAGTGTATGTTGGAAGATATTGAAGATTTTCGGTATTGGCAGCAGGGTACAGAAACTTTGAACTCAGTTTTGAAGGCTTTAGAGGCCCCGGATGAGGTCGAAAACTTGGGTGACGGGCGCTTGCGCGGGTCAAGCCTGTAGAGTGCTTCGTGGCGTTTCCGAAATGGGGTTATAATAGCCGAGCGGGTCAACGGGTGATGACTTATGGTCTTCGAAAGTTGGGCCACCTGAAATGGCAAAAAATAATTTTCTTCAAAATTTATGTTCGGGTTTCAAAGGTTATTTTGAGCCGACTATGATGTAATAAAATGTAAAATAAAATAATTCTAAGTTGGTCGGCCTTATTGGCTAAAATTCTGGAACCTTCCCAGACGGTGGAAAATTGCCTATATAGGGAAGGCTGTATTATTGTCTTAGGCAGTTCGGAATAATTCTGGGTAGTAGATCTGGGTATTGATTCGAGGCTTCGTCCTACAGAATATTGTAAGGGAATGCCCATGTGGCTTTGCATATTGTAATTCTGAAAGTTTCTAATTCCACATTTGTGGAGATAATAAGAAGCCAATTTTCTGTTCTTGCATACTGTTGTTGTTTCTCTATTTCTGTTATGCGTTTGTGGTAATAAGGGGAGCACCCTTCATCAAGTGGTATCAGAGCAGGAGTTCTTGAGTGTGTAAATAGATCACTGACTGTGAGGCAGTTTGCACCAGGACCGTGGCTAGGGTTTCAGCGCGCATCACGAAAATGCCTCCACGACGAGAACGTGGCAGAAGAGTTGGTGCTGTGACACCTGAGGTTAGAGAGCTGCAAAGACAAGTGCGAGCATTGCAAAAAGAGATTCGCAGAGGAATGAATCTTAATGTCAGAGACGAAAGCGAGGATGAAGCCAAAGAAGAATATCAAGAAGGAGAAATTGAAATTGTGAACCAGGAGGAAGAAAGACTTTTTCGGGCGATTTCCAAGATTGGGAAAAGACCTAAGATTGAGGTTCCTACATTTTTTGGAAATCTTAACCCAGAGGAATTGATCGACTGGATCAATGAATGTGAGGAATATTTTGAGTATGAAGATGTTGAGGATCCTGATAAGGTCAAATTTGCGAAGGCCAGACTAAAAGGTCATGCGAAGATATGGTGGCAAGAGATTCAGTTGGAGCGAAATAGAAGGGGAAAGGAGAAAATCACGAGATGGGATCGGATGGTGGATAAATTGAAGGGACAGTTCATTCCTGTTGATTATGAGCTTGACCTACTGAAGAAAATGCAGAGTTTGAAGCAAGCAGGAAGATCTGTTCAGGAGTATACAAAGGAGTTCTATCGACTTCTCATCAGAACAGGCCATGCAGAAGCTGATAAGGAGAAAGTTGCCCGATACCTTAATGGGTTAAGGCCAAGCATTCAGGAGGAGCTGAATCTGGTTCGAATGAATAGTATTGAAGAGGCATACCAGTTTGCCCTAAAAGTAGAGGAAAAGTTGAACAAGAAGTTTGAGAGCAGACAAAACAGAAGAGGTCGCGGTGGACGATCTGGTGGACGGTCATATGGTGGCCGAAATGAAGATTCGAAAAAGAAGGATGAGGCCAGTAGCAGTCAAAATCAGCGAGGAAATAATTCCAATCGCTTCCAGGATCAGAATAATAGAGATCAGAGAGGAAGAGGAAGAGGAAGAGGACAAGGATCTGGAAGAGGTGGCTTCCGTGGAACTTGTTTTCACTGTGGAGAAGAAGGTCATAGGGCATTTGAATGTCCTCAGCGCCAAGGAAGAACAGACAGGAGAAATGAAGGCCAGGCCAGAGTTGCACATGTAGATGAAGATGCCAGATCATCAAATTCTGAAGATGCTGAAAGAGGAGAAACGTTGATTAACAGAAGAGTCCTGTTGAGTGGTGAGAATGAACCTGAGAAAAGAAGGAGCCTGTTTTGCACCAGGTGCAAGTGTGAAGGTGAATGTTGTGATGTGATTATTGATAGTGGAAGCACTGACAATTTGGTGTCAGAAGAGATGGTGACAAAGTTGAAGCTCAAGAGACAGAAACACCCACATCCATATCGGATTGCCTGGGTACAGGATGACCACAAGGTCATGGTCAATGAACAATGCCTAGTGAAGTTCAAGATTGGCGGATACCAAGATGAGGTATTATGTGATATCATATCTATGGATGCATGTCATATGTTGTTGGGTAGACCATGGCAGTTTGACAGATGTGCTGTACATGATGGTCGTGCGAATACCTATTCCCTGACAAAGGATGGAGTGCGACATAAGCTAAAACCATTGAAGGAGACTGGAGAAAAGGTATGTGGTAATGCAAGGATAACTTTTGTTGATGGAAGAAATTTTCTAGATGGTATGAGGCATGAGCATGTATGTTTTGCTTTAATTCCAAAAGCTGGTAAAGAGGAAGTAGAAGATGTTCCTGTAGAAGTTGCAGATTTGTTGAACGAGTTTCAGGATATTGTATCCGATAACGTGCCTGATGGATTACCACTAGTCAGGAAGATCAGTCATCAGATGGACTTGATCCCAGGAGCGAGTTTTCCGAATAAGGCAGCACACAGAATGACACCTGTAGAAAGTGAGGAGTTGAACAGACAAGTACATGAGTTGTTACAGAAAGGATTGATTCAAGAGAGTCTGAGTCCCTGTGCTGTACCAGCGGTATTAGCACCAAAGAAGAATGGAGAATGGAGGATGTGTATAGATTCCAGAGCAATAAACAAGATCACAATCAAGTATAGGTTTCCATTGCCACGAATGGATGATATTATGGACTGTTTGAGTGGAGCTGTGTATTTCTCAAAGATAGATCTGAAGAGTGGATATCACCAGATTCGGATCAGAGAAGGAGATGAATGGAAGACTGCATTCAAGACAAAGGAAGGACTATATGAGTGGTTAGTCATGCCTTTTGGGCTAACCAATGCATCGAGCACTTTCATGCGGCTCATGAACGAGGTTCTGAAAGAATTTCTGGGTAAGTTTGTCATTGTTTACCTAGATGATATTTTGATCTTTAGTAAGACATTGGATGAGCATATGATGCATATTCGTATGGTATTTGAGAAGTTGAGAGAAGAGAAATTATTGATTAATTTGAAGAAGTGCAGTTTTGTGAAGAAAGAGTTAGTATATTTGGGATTTGTAGTTTCAGCAGAAGGTCTAAAAATGGACCCAGAGAAGGTACAGGCTATCCTTGAATGGCCTACTCCAAGGAGTGCTACTGAGGTAAGATCTTTTCATGGTCTAGCTAGCTTTTACAGAAAGTTTATCAGAAATTTTAGCAGTATTTGTGGACCCTTGACTGAAACAATGAGAGGGGATAGAAAAGAGTTTAAGTGGACTAAAGGAGCAGAAAAGAGTTTTCAATTATTCAAACAAAAAGTCACAGAACAACCTATTTTAGCACTCCCAGATTTCAATAAGGTGTTTCAAGTAGATTGTGATGCTAGTGGTACTGCAATAGGAGCTGTTATGAGCCAAGAAGGTAAACCTGTTGCTTATTTCAGTGAGAAGTTAAATGATGCCAAGAGGAAATATTCTGTTTATGATCAAGAATTTTATGCTATAGTTCAGGCATTAAAGAAGTGGAGACATTATCTACTTCCTAAGGAGTTTGTTTTGTATACTGATCATCAAGCTTTGCAATATTTGAATAGTCAAGGAAAATTGAATCAAAGGCATTTGAAATGGGTTGAGTTTTTGCAGAGTTATACATTTGTTTTGAAACACAGAAGTGGAAAGTCTAATAGGGTTACAAATGCTCTTAGCAGAAGGCAAATATTGCTGACAGAGATGCAGATTGAGGTGGTTGGGTTCAAGGAACTCAAGAATTTGTATCCAGAAGATCCTAATTTTGGTGAAGCTTGGAAAGCTTGTACAGAACCTGTTACTCTAGACAGGACAAAATGGTTGGATTTCATCATCCAGGATGATATGCTATTTAGAGGGAGTCAGTTGTGCATTCCATGAAGTTCTATGAGGGAGAATCTCATCAAGGAGAAGCATAGCGGAGGATTAGCTAGACATTTTGGTCATGACAAAACCCTTAGTTTGGTTAGTGAGAATTATTATTGGCCACAGTTGCAGCAAGATGTGAAGAAGTTTGTACAGAGTTGCAGAGTATGTCAGATGGAAAAAGGAGTGAAGCAGAATACAGGGTTGTATCAGCCATTATCTGTACCAGAGAAGCCTTGGGAGGATATTAGCATGGACTTTGTTCTTGGTTTACCGAGGACTCAGTGGGGACATGATTCAATTTTTGTGGTGGTTGACAGATTTTCAAAGATGGCACATTTCATTCCCTGCAAGAAGACTAATGATGCTATTCATGTAGCAGAATTGTTTTTCAGAGAAGTAGTGAGACTTCATGGTTTGCCAAAGACCATAGTTTCAGATCGGGACACTAAGTTTGTTGGATATTTCTGGCGTACATTATGGAAGAAGTTGAAGACAGATTTGAAGTTCAGTTCATCACATCATCCACAGACTGATGGACAGACAGAGGTGGTGAATAGGAGTTTGGGAAATTTGCTGAGATGTTTGGTTGGAGATAAGCCAACAGGATGGGATTTGATTTTACCACAGGCAGAATTTGCATACAATAATTCTATCAACAGGAGCACTGGTAAATCACCATTCCAGATTATATATGGAAGTAGTCCAAGAAATGCATCTGAATTAAGAAAGATAGATAAAGGAGAAATAAGTAGTGCTGAAGCTAAGGATTTTGCAGAACACTTGAAGAACATCCATGAGGAGGTGAGGAAGCATATTACCAAGATGAATGCACAGTATAAGGCTAAGGCAGATGAGAAAAGGAGGTATAAAGAATTTCAGGTTGGTGATGAAGTCATGGTTCATTTGCGGAACGAGCGGTTTCCAGTTGGTACATATAACAAGTTGAAAATGAAGAAGTTTGGACCATGTAAGATACTGAAGAAGCATGATTCAGGAAATGCATATGAGGTAGAATTACCTACTGAGCTAAATATTTCGCCAGTGTTTAACATTTCAGATCTGACAGAGTATCATGAAGGAGGTGTTGAAGATGAGATCACAGCAGCACAGTGGAGTATTCCAGCAACTAGTTCAGACACTAAGGAGATCGAAGATATACTGGACAGTCGTATTGGCAGAAGCACAAGGAACAGGACATATGAAGAATATCTGGTCAAGTGGAAAGGACGACCTGTTGAAGATTCATCATGGCTGACAAAGGAGGAGGTTAGCCGTCTTGGTTTTCCTCTCCACACCTAAGTCGTGACAGGGTCACTTCTCAAATTACCCCGGGTGTCTGATGCAGGAGCATCCTGGGTGTAAGAGCAATCTTGCATCACCCAAAAATATTTCTATTTTTGTATTCAATAAGGGTTATCATGTGCAGAGCTGCTATTTGTGGAAAGTTACTATTTTTGGTAATTTTTGTATGTGCTCAGAATGATCTTATTTCTTTCTTGGAGGTTCATTTTGGTCATATAAGTCTGCCAGTAAAGTTTCATTTCCAGATCAAGTGTATGTTGGAAGATATTGAAGATTTTTGGTATTGGCAGCAGGGTACAGAAACTTTGAACTCAATTTTGAAGGCTTTAGAGGCCCCGGATGAGGTCGAAAACTTGGGTGACAAGCGCTTGCACGGGTCAAGCCTGTAGAGCGCTTCGTGACGTTTCCGAAATGGGGTTATAATAGCCGATCGGGTCAACTGGTGATGACTTATGGTATTCGGAAGTTGGGCCACCTGAAATGGCGAAAAATAATTTTCTTCAAAATTTTTGTTCGGGTTTCAAAGGTTATCTTGAGCCGACTATGATGTAATAAAATGTAAAATAAAATAATTCTAAGTTGGTCGGCCTTATTGGCTAAAATTCTGGAACCTTCCCAGATGGTGGAAAATTGCCTATATAGGGAAGGCTGTATTATTGTCTTAGGCAGTTCGGAATAATTCTGGGTAGTAGATCTGGGTATTGATTCGAGGCTTTGTCCTACAGAATATTGTAAGGGAATGCCCATGTGGCTTTGCATATTGTAATTCTGAAAGTTTCTAATTCCACATTTGTGGAGATAATAAGAAGCCAATTTTCTGTTCTTGCATACTGTTGTTGTTTCTCTATTTCTGTTATGCGTTTGTGGTAATAAGGGGAGCACCCTTCATCAACTTGGTGCAACTAACTATTGGTACATGTAAACAATCTACTTAAAATGTTATTCATTTGTATGCAATTTCATCTTATATTTACTAACTTAAATATATATCAGGTTTGAATGGTAAAATAGAGGTTCTCCACATATTCATGGGTTCATCTTATTACCGCATGCACCAGATATTCAAAATTTAGAATGGGATAATGATCTTTCAGTGAAGAATACATTTGATTACATAGACCAATATGTATCTGCATAGAATCCACAAAGCATAGAACAAAGAAATCAAGGAATCCATTCCAATTCTCTTCAAGATCCTTGCCTCATGACTACTCACATGATATATGCCACAGAAGTGGCTTCTAATTACTGTGAATTGGTTAATCATGTTCAACATCACACAAAATGTTCTTTGTAGACATGTTTAAGAAGGAAACGTGATGTTGTTGTATGCCATTATAAAGCTCCATGGACCACAAAAGAAACATCACAATTAACACATATAGATAAGGGAAATCCTAAACATACATCAGCTCATAATGATGATTGACTAAACTTGCATAATATCCATATACTTTCCATTTGGAGAGGAAATATAGATTGTTAACCTATTATTTCAATTGATGCAGTTATCAGGTACATAGAAAAATATGTAGCAAAAGAAGAGACAAAATAAAAAACATATCATATAATATTATGTAGAATATCATCAACTTTGAATTGTATGATGCCCACAACAGCTGCACTTCAAAGAATACTTCTTGAAAATCTTGTTGACCATGATATAGGTGCCCAAGAAACCTTCCATCTACTACAAAAGCTTCCCTTATCCTTATGTAGTAGACAATTTGTATCTTTGAATGTGAACCAAAAAAACCTTCAACGTCTACCTATATTAGACATGCTAACAAGTTTATGCCATAACCAAGTAGAATCTTATATGGCACATCCATCAAATTTAGAAATGTTTTCTCTTATTGACATAGCCAAAAGATGGACATTGAGACCTAATCAAATACAAGAGAAATGGAAAGAAAGAAGATCACCTTCTATAGTTAGAGTCTCACCTAGATTCATCAGTATCCCTTCCAAAGAGGACATTTCTAATCCAATATTTAGCTGGAGTGAAATTTTGTTATACAAACCAATTCCACAATATTGAAGTAAATTTTGCAACATCATATGAAGGAATAGTAGAACAATGGGAAGATTTTTCAAGATCATATTAGGCATGGCATATACGAAGAACACATTTAGAGGTAGAAGAAGCAGATGATCCTACAAGCTCTTCAACAAATAGAGATACAATGGAAGATAGTATACCATATGAATGAGAAGTTTTAGGAGGATGATATCTAGGCATACCTATACATTTAAATCATTTATATATGCTTGGATATAGAGAATTTGATTCATAAAAAAATTGGATGGAAATTAATACTACTCCTTCGCAAAAAGAAACAACTACAAATTTCATTCAATCAAATCAACAAATATTTCAACAAAATCCAATTATGAATGAATAATCTCATTATAAATTATCTGTCCAAAAATAAAAAGCATATGATATAATTATATCACATAGACATACAAGTACTATATAAAAACCATTACAACTAATTGTACAAGGCATTGCTAGCACTAGAAAATCTCATCTGATTGCTTAAATTAAAGCTACTCTCACACAATCAGCAACCAATGGACAGTCACCTATTCTACTTCTTGCACTGAAATGAGTTGCAAAATTTAACATTAAGGCATCTAACATTCATTCTTCTCTACGGGTTCTAATCAAATAAATGGTTAAACTACAAGGTCAATCACTGGCAATGTTATAGGAAAATTTGTATTATGTTCAATATATTATTATAGATGAAATGAGTTTTATTGTTTCTAAATTATTTGAGTAAATTGATATGAGATTAAGAGAAGCATTCCCAAATAGAAAACATATTCTTTTTGGAGGACATTAAATTATTCTTTTTGGTGATCTAGGTCAGCTTCCTCCAGTTAAAGACATTCCTATGTATGCTTCAAATTCATATGACGGACAATTATGGAAATCATTCAAAAAAGTAATCACATTATAGGCTAACTTTCATCAAATTGGTAACATAA
Organism: Chamaecyparis obtusa; assembly: GCA_027943335.1. Taxonomy (NCBI): domain Eukaryota; kingdom Viridiplantae; phylum Streptophyta; class Pinopsida; order Cupressales; family Cupressaceae; genus Chamaecyparis; species Chamaecyparis obtusa. Next base: position 220,896 of record BSBK01006708.1, read on the forward strand.
ATGTTCAAGTACAATTCCATTCTCTTCTTTAAAATCTAAGAAATGCAGAACCAACAATTACAGATTGGAATCTTTTCATGTCATAGACAAGAACTACTCTGAGTAAAGAGGAACATGAAGATTTCCATTGTAAAGTACACCTTTTTGTATTTAATGAAATGCTAGCCCTCCATAATAAGTGTATGTTATTGTCTCTACAACAACCTGTGGCTCTTTCTATAGAAGAACAACAAAAAGATTTTGAGAGTTTTAATGCAGATGAAGAACAACTTCAATCTCACATTCTCTTATGTATAGGGAAATAAGTTATGCTATATACTAATTTGTGGGTGAAAACATGACTTCTTAATGGTGCTATAGGAGAAGTCAAAGAAATTATATATAATGATGGTGAAAAGCCTTTGTAACTACCCTTGATAGTTGTAGTTCAATTTATTAATTACATTGGTCCAGCTTGGGATGAGACTAATCCAAAGAATATTCCTATCAAACCAATTAATAGGGGTTTCCACCATCAAATACCTCTACGAATGTCATGGGCATTAAAAATACAAAAATCATAGGGTCTCTCACTTCAAAAGTCAATAATTGACATTGGAAGCACATAACGAAAAGGATTAACCTTTACAGCTCTTTCAAGAGTTCATGAACTCTTAGGACTTCACATCCATCCAACTTTTAGTTTTGAAAGATATTCATGCATGCAGCAAAGCCCACATGCTACAAGATGAAAAGAAGAACAAACACACTTAAATGTGTTAATAGAATGGTAACACAATTTAGTATGATACTCTTTGATTAAAAGACTCTAATTATCTAGATTTCAACCAAATTTTGTGACCTAGATATGTAAACAAAACCAAAATGTTCATTTACTTTGGTTTTATTTTGTTGAATGTTGAAAATTACCAATCTACTTTATGTATAGTTGTCATGCAATAAAATTATATATTCTACCTTTATTCTACATTTGCAACTAAGTCTTAAACCAAAGATAATCCAAACATATCTATTGTAAAAATGTAGAATCTATACTGCCTTATTCTTATGTAGTATAATTCACAGCCAGAAGATAAAGATGATCTTACAAACCCTTCAACAAATGCAAATATGATGCAAGATAGTATGCTAGATGAATGGAAAGTTTTATGTGGATTATATCCAAGCATAACTATAGATTTAAATGAATTAGATATGTTTAGATATGAAAATTTTTATTTATTACATTTATATTAAAAATTATTAAATATAGTTAAATCTATTATTTTGTATATAATGTGAAGTAAATGAAATAAATTTTACCTTATTTATATACCAAAGAAAATAAATATTTAAAAGTAAATCACGTTTCCTTAACTCTACATTTGCAATTAGGTCTTAAACAAAGGATAATCCATACATATCAATTGAATAAATGCAAAATCTATGCTACCTTATCCTTATGTAGTATAATTCAAAGGAAGAAGAAGCATATGATCCTATAAATCTTTCAGCAAATGTAGATACAATGCAAGATAGTACACCATATCAATGGAAAGTTTTATGTGTATTATATCGAAGCATAACTATAGATTTAAATGAATTAAATATACTTCAATCAATTGAAATAACATGTTGACAATCTATATTTCCTCTCCAAATGGAAAGCATATGGATATTATGTAAGCTTATTCAATCATCATTATGAGTTGTTGTATATTTAGGTTTGCCCTTATCTGTATGTGTTAATTTTGATATTTTTCTATGGTCTACGAAGCTTTATAACAACATGCAACAACATCACATTTTCTTCTTACATATGTCTGTAGAGAACATTTTGTGTAACATTAAGCACAATTAACCAAATCATAGTAATCAGAAGCCACATTTGTTCCATATATCATTTTAGTAGTCATTAGGTAAGGATCTTGAAGAGAATTGCAATCAATGCCTTGATTTCTTTTTTCTATGCTTTGTGGATTCCATGCAGATACATATTGGCCTATGTAATCTAATGCATTTTGTACTGAAAGATCGTTATCCCATTGTAAAATTTGAATATCTGGTGCATGTAGTAACCAAATGAATCCATAAATACATGGAGAACCTCTATTTTTCCATTCAAACATGATATATATTTAAGTCACTAAATATATGATGAAATTACATACAAATGAGTAACATTTTAAGTAGATTGTTTATCTATACCAATAGCCAATTGCACTGAGCAATTTCTACAAAACTTCCTCTCAAAATGTAGTGAATCTATTATGCATATACAAAACTGTTAGATGAGGATTTTGAATAATATTTTGTATTTTCTATCTTGTAACCATAGAAGGATTTATTGGTGTACTGAATGGCATGACATTGTGTCAATTGGGCCATTTGGTATCTCCAGCATTTAGGCTAAAGAATATTCAAAATTTTAGTTTTCAATGAGATGTACATACCAATAGTTCCTATAAGTGATTATAAAATAAGTAAGATATCTAATACATGATTGAAAGTGTCAACTTTCTTGAGCATTAGCCTATCATAAATAAAAAACTCATAAAAAAATATAAGTATGCTTAAATATGACTTTTGTTCAGAAGAATTATTAGGTTCTTTGCAAGAAATATAGAACTTCAAATGCATTTTCTTCTATCGCATCTAACATAGACGAGTTGTCTTCAATCGGATGACTATTTTCCTTTGCATTAAAAACAAGCTCTAAAATATCAATAGATTGTAAGGGAAATGATGCTACATTATTTTCATCTAATTGTACATCCCTATAGTATGGGTCATTGAATATTTCATATTTCAATGCTTCATAAACATGACATCTATTAACATAAAAACTATATTTTTGAATACCTATACTCTATTTGTTAACAATTATTATATCCAATGCATCTTTACATCTAGGAAAGAATGTTGTGATAATAGAAACATCTCAAGGAAAACAAATAGTGTGACCGCTATATTTTAGTTGACCAACTTTTGCATATGTAACTTGCAAGATAGGTCTTATTTTGGCTATCAACATCTATTCAATTTGTGTTAATATTTTCAAACACAATGTGTTAATACCTAAAACCGTAGATGATCAAAACTAATCAGAAACCAAGGATCTCAAACCTTTTTCACTTTGAGCTCTAAGCCGCAAGAGGGTATACCTATCAGATTCAATTCTCCAAATATTACAATAGTTATCTATATGCTCAATACAGATATAAACATATAAATTTCAACAAAACTTTAAAGTAAATCATTATTCATTTTGATTTGATTGTGAAATAGTGCAACCTAAGCAATGACCCATGCAAAATCCTAGGGCATCAGAGTCAACAAATATACATCTAGAGAAAACTTTGCAATTCAAATAACACCAAACCCTAGATAAAATGCCTTACAAATTAACCTCTCATGTATACATTATATCAAAAAATTCATGCACATATATTGAAATCTCTGAGACATCACTCAAGATTTATCCTTCCCTTTAAAGGAACTTAAGATTCAACCCCACTATCTCCCTTGTAGAATGATGTATCTAAAAGTGCCTTCCAGATTAAATACACAAAGAAATCAATTTCATATATGAAGACAACAAAACATATACAAGGAGCTTCACTATATTGTCATTGATAAATCTCTTGTATCAGTCCATTCAAAAGCTAAGATTCATCTAAACCAAGACACTAAATATAGAAACTCCTATTACACCAAGTATTTCACCACCCTTACAACCATTTAGAACTTACTATATATAGACTAGCCATCTTGGAACCCTTCAGAAAAGGATGCAACAATCTTCAAACAGGTTTCATAGTGACTTGCACTAGAATACAAAATATATTTCAAATGAAACAGAAATGAAGGAAATAGCACCAAAAACTATTTCTTCTCATAGATAATTCCCTTTGAATTGAAACTTTGTCTATTGGTATTCAGAGTAACTTCCAAAGTTGTGTGAATGATGATTGCCATCTGGCTAATCTACATCATCCTCTTTATAGTAATTAATCTCCATGTGCTCATAGATCATGTGCAATGTTCAAATTCACTCTTCCTCTATTTCTTCTACATCAATTGTTGCTGGTTTCTTCTTCTTAGGTTTAGTATTGTTATCCCATGCAACAACTTCTTCTTCTTCTTATGGCCAGGTGTACATTTTCAAGCTTTGTAACTAGTTGATCTGCTTATCCCATCTTGAGTCAATCATAGCCTTTGTGTCAACAACAAATTTGCTACATTCATTTTCTATTTTGAACATGTTATCCAAAATTTTGTTGAACCTATCAATATCTAAGGACCCATCATTATTCAAAAAGGCCTCCTCTTTAATCACCATTTGACTCATACTTGATTTCCATTCCTCAATTTCTATAATGTTAGCATAATTTATGAAAATTAGAGGGAGAAAATTGCTAAAACCCTGGCCAAACATATTCATTTTGGTTCTTACCTTATTGGCCTTTCCTTTGAAGAATCTCCAAGTTGTGCCAATTTGTTCTATCTTTTCTCCCACCTCAATGAATGATTCTGGAATATATGTCCTATGAGGTTGGAATGCTTCAGGTATTTCAAACAAAGCTTCTCTACCAGACCAGATGTTGAAAAGTGGCTCTAGAGTAGCCATTGCATATTTGATGTTGTCATTTGTTTTCTGCAACATAGAGTATGATTTATTGGCTGACTCCATTTTTCCTTTGATTTCCTCATACCTATGTTGTAACACATCATTTTGTACCTTCAGAGCTACATCTAGCTTGTTCTTTTCTAAATTTTCTGCCAATCCAACATGAATTTCTACCACTACTTGAACTGTAGCTTCAATCTGTGGGGCTAGAGGAGGACTTGCTTTAGAAATTTGTTCATGCTTTACTTTTAACCCTTCCAACTCATTTTATGGGACTTTGATTTTCATTAGTCCTTGATCCCTATCTTTCTCTATAGTTACTTAACTCTCAAATAACCTTGCATATCTATTTGATATTTGAGCAATTTTGGCTTCATTCAGATGTACAAAGTGATTGACTACCTTAGATATTTCCAAATCACTGGTGTTTTGAGCAGTCCAGATGGTCTTGTCCCCTTCCATCTTGTCTTCAATACAAATATAAACATATAAATTTCAACAAAACTTTAAATTAAATCATTATTCATTTTGATTTGATTGTGAAATAGTGCAACCTATGTAATGATGAATGCCAAATCCTAGGGCATCAGAGTCAACAAATATACATCTAGAGAAAACTTTGCAATTCAAATAACCCTAAACCCCAAATAAAATGCCTTACAAATTACCCTCTCATGGATACATTATATCATCAAATTCATGCACAGATATTGAAATCTCTGAGAAATCACTCAAGATTTACCCTTCCCGTTAAAGGAACTTAAGATTCAACCCCACTATCTCCCTTGTAGAATGATGTATCGAAAAGTGCCTTCTAGATTAAATACAGAGAGAAATAAATTTCATATATGAAGACAACAAAACATATACAAGGAACTTCACCATATTTTCATTGATAAATCTCCTGTATCAGTCCATTCAAAAGATAAGATTCATCAAAACCAAGACACTAAATCTAGAAACTCCTATTACACCGAGTATTTCACCACCCTTACAACCATTTAGAACTTACTATATATAGACTAGCTATCTTGGAACCCTTAAAAAAAGGATGCAACAAGCTTCAAACGGGTTTCATAGTGACTTGCACTAGAATACAAAATATATTTCAAATGAAACAGAAATGAAGGAAATAGTGCCAAAAACCATTTCTTCTCATAGATAATTCCCTTTGAGTTGCACCTTTGTCTATTGGTATTCAGAGTAACTTCCAAATTTGTTGTGTGAATGATGATCGCCATCCGGCTAACCTACATCATCCTCTTTATAGTAATTACTTTCCCTGTGCTCATAGATCATGTGAAATGTTCGAATTCACTCTTCCTCTATTTCTTCTACATCAATTTTTGCTGGTTTCTTCTTCTTAGGTTTAGTATTGTTATCCCATGCAACAACTTCTTCTTCTTCTGATGGCCAGGTGTACATTTTTAGGCTTTTTAACTAGTTGATCTTCTTATCCCATCTTGAGTCAATCATAGCCTTTGTGTCAACAACAAATTTGCTACATTCATTTTTTGTTTTGAACATGTCATCCAAAATGTTGTTGAACCTATCAATATCTAAGGACCCATCATTATTCAAAAAGGCCTCCTCTTTAATCACCATTTGACTCATACTTCATTTCCATTCCTCAATTTCTATAATGTTATCATAATTTATGAAAATTAGAGGGAGAAAATTGCTAAAACCCTGGCCAAACATATTCATTTTGGTTCTTACCTTCTTGGCCTTTCCTTTGAAGAATCTCCAAGTTGTGCCAATTTGTTCTATCTTTTCTCCCACCTCAATGACTGATTCTAGAATATCTATCCTATGAGGTTGGATGCTTTAGGTATTTCAAACAAAGCTTCTCTACCAGATGAGATGTTGAAAAGTGGCTCTAGAGTAGCCATTGTATATTTGATGTTGTCATTTGTTTTCTGCAACATAGAGTATGATTTATTGGTTGACTCCATTTTTCCTTTGATTTCCTCATACCTATGTTGTAACACATCATTGAGTGCCTTCAGAGCTACATCTAGCTTGTTCTTTTCTAAATTTTTTGCCAATCCAATAGGAATTTCTACCACTACTTGAACTGTAGCTTCAATCTGTGGGGCTAGAGGAGGACTTGCTTTAGAAATTTGTTCATGCTTTACCTTTAACCCTTCCAACTCATTTTATGGGACTTTGATTTTCATTAGTCCTTCATCCCTATCTTTCTCTATAGTTACTAAACTCTCAAATAACCTTGCATATCTATTTGATATTTGAGCTATTTTGGCTTCATTCAGATGTGAAAAGTGATTCACTTCCTTAGATATTTCCAAATCACTAGTGTTTTGAGCATTCCAGATGATCTTGTCCCCTTCCATCTTGTCTTCTATGCTAAGTAGGGGTGGCTATTGGGTTATTGGTGCAAGAGACCACATTGCTAAGGCTTGGGATTTAAGGTCCTATCCACTCCCTCTTATGATGTCTACAACTTGGAGCTCATAAGATAGATTTCCCGCAGGTTACTTTCAGAGTTGATCTATGATGAAAGCTGATGCAAGGTCCGAACCCAACACTAAGAGCATCCCACTAGACTTAACCATTTTCCTAGCTCCTTCCATAGTAATATTTTTAGATTCAGGATCATATGCTACTAGGGATTTCAGTACCTCATCATCTACAATACTACCATTAGGTACTATTTTTGCAATCTCCTGCTACTTCTTCCATATAAGGAAATTCCTAAATTCTGCACTCTTGATGAATTGATCATCATTGACTAATTCTTCCTTGTACATTTCCCTTTCATCTTGGCCAAGCAACAAGGGTAATTCCACTTCCTCTTGTGTGGCTATATTCTTTCCTTCTTTATATTCTTCCTCAAATGGTGATGATATGATGTATCACTAGGTAGTAAAGCTTTGATCCTATCAGCTTCTTTCTTTTATTTCTTTCTTTGAGAGGGTTCTCCTTCCTCAAGTCTCTACCTCTTTTGAGGTGGTTCAGAAACATCTCCTACCTCAAAAGTATCCTAAGTTATATCAATGATAGGGAATTCAATATCTTGGGGTAGACTATTCCCTTCATGAGATTGATCAATGTACTCCTCATAGTCAGAAGAAGAATAATCCTTCTTTGCTTTTAGCTTCTCTTCAAGCCAACCCTCCAATTGGCTAGATAGAGAGCCATGCATCTCTACCATTCTATTAATTTTGGCTAAGTATCGGAGGTTTGGGAAGAATCTGTTATCACTATATTACATTTTCCAACTTCATGCTAAATTTTTTGAAAATCTAGCTCATAGACCTGATGGTATGGTTTTGAGGTTAAAACCCTAGGCTTAGTGGAAGCCCTAGCTGGTCTTAGGCCTTGTTCTAATTTTATGTTACCTTTTTGGTTCACTAACCATCCAAATAAAACATGTGCTATTTTCGACAACCTTTTATTCACCACTTTACATGTTATGTGGTTAGGTTATAAAATCAGGACCCTTTTTAGTATTTCCCGCAAAGCCTAAGTTTCCCGTGGTTTTTTCCTAAGTATCAAACCCTTTAAAATGAGTGGCTGTCATTAAATCTCAAAGCTCCCTATTGTCAGAATCCCTGACATGCGATCTAGTGACAAATAGACATCTATCTCAGTAGGATCATCTTCACTATTGTGTTGGTGATTAAGTCGAGCAATGCATCAATGGTTGTCGTTATACCATTGGGTCAAGATGATACCTTTTTAAGCATTGTGGTATAGAGACAAGCATCTAATCAAGGTTTATTGATAGTAGCAGGATTTCTGACATGATAGTCTCAGTGGTGTGTTTTCTAGGTTGACACCTGTCTAGAGTGACATAACAGTTGTGGGGTAGGACTTTTCAAAGGGTAAAGCATGGTTTGATCTTATGGTTGTTGCTATACCACATATGAAAGATGTGGAGTATTTAAGCTCCGTAGTATAGTGATGACCGTTCGATGTTATACGATCGATGAAAGGTAAGTGAGGCCTTAAACTACTAGGTCACTCTAACATGTATGATTTTAATTGGTTGAAATAAATATGAGGTGGTGGTTGAAATAATATTTGATATTAAAGAAGAAATGGAAGGAGGGCCTACCCACCTATTCTTACAAACGTGGCATCTTTAATTCATGAGAAGGATAAATGGAGTGTCATAGTAGGGTTGACCTTTTCAGATGGTTAAGGTTTGATAGGATCTTTTGGTTTTCATTATACCATTGGGGTAAAATGCATGATCTTTAAGGTCTGTGGTATAGCAATAGCCATTGATCTTGTTTAGAGATGATGACTAAAGGTGGGTCCTTTGTCGCCAAGTCATGTTGACAGGTTCATATTTGATTGGCCAAAGGGTAGTGGTGACATGTTGGGTTGTCAATATACTTGACACCAAGGATAAGGTTTGGGTTCACCACCTGGTGATCTGTTCAACATGGTATTCCCTGATTTGATGAAGGATTCCAAAAGGGAAGGTGGGGTCAATACTCCAGGGAAAGATAAAGCATTGTGACTTGGAAAGAGTCATGTGGTTGTCGTTACACCATAGGATGAAGATGCCCAAGTTCTACACCCATGCTTTAGCGACAAGATGACACCTGTCTATTATGATCAAGATAAAGTTAAGTGGTTTCTTTCCCCACATGGTTAATTTGAATTGTTCTCATTGGTTGGGAACTCATTTGGGAAAAAGTTAAAAAGGGTTGTGTAGCTATTTTCACTGATCATCCGATGCACCAAAGGGAAACAATATCAATGATCATAATTCAAATTTTTACTCTGTGATGTTGTTCACATCCTGTGAATGCTGAGGCTACCAACTTTTAGTAATGGCAGACTTAATGAGCTATGTACAGATGAACTGTAAACAGTTGGCAGCATTATATATCAAAATTTTATCGTTGTCTTTTACCACTCTCATAAGCATTTTGGCAAACTGGATTTTCCTCTAGCGCAATATCAAGCAAAGTTTCTGAAGTGCCTAGTAGGTCAAATTTTTTTGAATTCCAGAATTGTCTAAAGTCTATGAAGGAATTGTGGGAGGAAAATCCTATTGCTTGTTGATATTTTTAGGGTTTTTTCTCGGGTATTCATATATTTCTCTAAAAACCCTAGTTTAAAATGGAACCAAAGAGAGGACAGTCTTGTAAGATAAAATACAAACATAGGGGTGTCTTTGAAGATTTGATGCAATTGCTACCGCATTCGGATAATGTGGAAGCTAGATTAAAGGAACTAGTTCTGAGAAACCGTAGGGATTATGTTAATAGTGGACTCCATGATAGAGGGAATTGGATGAGAGATGCTAGGGTTGGTAAAGATCATAATGGTCTTATTTTGTTCAAAGCAACTTACTCACAGAGGAATTCCTGTGCCCCCCTTAGCAACATATGGCAATTGATATTGGGAAGTTAGTAGTCCCTGGAGTTTTTATGGATGCTGAATTATTATTTTCAAATTGCTAAGTGCTATGATCCTTTGAAAAAGTGTGTCAAGGATGTAGATGGAAATGATTTGATTAGTATCATAGAGGAGGAAATTAGGGATGTCTTCTCATTAAATGACCCTTCTGTTGGTTTGGAGAAGATAGATTTTATAGAATTTACAGAGGTATATGAGGCTCAGAGGGATTATTTAAGGGTAGGGCCTCTTAGGGATTTCATAGACTAGGTTGGATCCATGTGTGTCATCATTTCAAGTACACTAGAGCCTTTCAGAATGGATCTATTCAGTAAGAGAGTATAGGGTTTCTACAAGTCTTTGACTTTGATCCTAGGGCATGATGAGGCCACTCATATGCCAATACCATATATGTTCATGATGGTACGTTCACTACATCCCCAATTGGCATTGATGTTTGACTTTGTATCTCATTTGGTTGATCTAATCCATGAGGGATTGATGGGAATTAAGAAAATGAAGGTTAGTAGGCCCTTTGGGTGGTAGTCAATGCTTATGCATATGTTCTTGTACAAGGGTGACCAATTTTTTAGCTGAACAGTGAATATTGTGAAGGAGAGAAATGGAGAGACCCTTCCAATCCAATTGTGGACCACAACTTTGTCATGGGACATAGTTGATGCCAGTTTCATTTCCTTTGACAAGGATTTTGCATCAAGGCTTAGGACACTATTATTCTTTAACAATCCTAAGATCCCAAGGGAGTTACTGAGGTTAATCAAACAAAAGGAATACTTTCAGGACATTACTATTGTCCATATTTTTGGGGATATCATTTTGTACCCTATTTCCATAGTTTTTAGAGTTTATGGTTGCAAAAAGGCACCTTATATTTTTCCCTACCAAGTTCCATTGAAGGTAGGATATGCTAAAATTTTGAGATAGATTGGTGACCTACAAGAAAGTTCACTTACTGGTAAAGGAAGATGGAGTTTTTTCCTTGATATAACCATTGCTAATCAATTTGTTATAACTAAAGGAGGATGGGTATACTTGAACCAAGTATTGCAGTCCTACACAATGCCTACAGCTATAGCAAGGTGTGTAGACAATGATGGTTTCCTATCAGGGATGTTCAGACATAAGATTAGGTGGGCTCTTATGGAGCACCAATTTTATTTCCCTAAGGATATAATAAGAAATCAGTTTGACCTTCAAACTCAAGAAATAAAAAAAGGAGAAATGGGTAATCTACAAGAAGACTAGATTTCATTAAAACATTTGATAGAGCTTATGACCCGTTAAAAGGCTTTGAGCCATGGGCAAGAACAGTAGAGGCTCTTATGGAGCATTTTGAAGGCATTATGCATGCAGTAAATGAAAAGAGGGCTGATGTGAGTAAGACAGACCCTGATAGAGCTAGGCAAATTTTGAGCTAGCTAGGATATGTGAAATTGACCCAAAGGGGAATCTATATAATGTAGAAGAGGAGTGGGTACATTGTTCTCTTACCATCATAGCAAAGAGGTGAGGATATTCCTTCTACTTCTAGGGTAAAGAGGCCAATGAATGATCCAACAATGAAAGGACCCTCTCCAAAGAGGCAAAGACAAGAAGGGTCAGGGTTAGAGAAAAATGAATACTCTCCCTCTCAATCCCCCTTACATTTGGATGAACATGGGGTAGCAAAACAATTGGTACAATTGAGAAATGAGAGAAACATTTTTGTTTGCAATGATGAGCTGCAAGAAGGAGTACCAAAGGCACATAAGGAGGTGGCCATGGATCTTACTATTGCTAAGTTTGATGGTAAACAAATGGACCCTATTTTAAAACAAGCTAGTGATTATTTTGTAGCTAATGATAAATTTGTTAGGACTAGGGCATTCTTCCAATTCTTGTGGAGAATGAAAATAAATCAGTTTAAGGAGATCTGTGTGAAGAAGAAAGAAGAATTCCCTAATAGGGACATCATAGAGATTGAGAATGAGACAAAGGAAGAAATGGTGAAGTAGTTTGAAAAGATTACTCCTGAGGAAGGGAGGGCTATGGTCCATACTACAAGGGTGCTGATTCTAAAAGAGTGGGATATTGCTAATGAAATAGTCTTTGATCAAGTCAGGAAGAGTAAGGTGAAGACTCTTGCTACTACAAAACCAGCCCAACAAGCTGCTAGGGGAATTTCTTTTTTAGAGGATCATGCAACCTTGGTGATGTGGTCCCTTAAGAGGGAGGAATAAAAAGGAAAAAGAGAGGCTCACTCTACGGGGTATGTAGGAAATTTATTAAAGTACAAAGAGTAGGTGAGACTTCTAGAGTTGAAGCTTCAAACCTAATTTTGGAGATTGCCAAGTTCAATGTCAAAGTGGCAGAGAAAGATGCCCAAGAAAAAGAAGAGCTCAGGCTCAAATTTTAAATTGTCCTCAAGTCTTACAATGAGCTAAAGATAGAGCTAATTCAAAAGGATAAGTTAATTGTTGAGCTATCAGGACCACAAGATCACAGTTCACCACAACTAATTATAGTTGACAAACCTATAGTGGCTTCATCATCTAGCCCAATTGATGAGTTTCTACCATCCCCCTACCCAGAGACACATTCAAATGCAAGACTGAGTTGGGAGAAGCAATAATTGCTGGAGGAAACCAATCATTTCAAGAGAAGTAGGAAAGAATTGGATAGGATAAGGGAGGAGTATGTGAAGGATAAGAGCCTGTTGAAGTAGGAATATGAAGACAAGGTAACAAAAGCTGTTATGCAGTTTGCTACAAACCTAAACCCCACTATCTTGTTTGATCATGCTAGAAGGCTGAAGGTATTACTTGTATCACTGGACAAATACAAAAGTGAGTTTGAACCAATTTTAAGGAAATGGATTGAGAGATCTCCACATGTGAGATTATTCAAGATGTTATCTAAATCTCAAAATGATCCTGATCCACTGATCAAGCCATTGCACTAGAATGTAAAGAAGCTAGTGGAACATGACATACTCTTAGGTGATTTTGAGAGGAAGTCAAATTTAATAAAGAAGGAATTGACACTTCCTAGCTGTGACTTGATCCCAGGGGTTTTTAGGAAGAATGGAGAGCTCAAAGAGTTAATCAAATGGTGAGGACAGATTGATGATGATTTCTCTACTAGGGGGTATGTGCAAGATCATGAGGGGCCAAAAAGTGGTGATGCCAGTTCAAAACTTTGATAATGTAGCTGATGACTTTTTTTTCACCTGAATTTGATAAAATGAAAAGGATATCTTAAGGAGATTATCAACTTTCTATCGATATAATTGCTGTCAAATTTTGAATTTGGTAAGTAATTATTAGTTATTTTCTAATTGAGCTACCTCTAAAGTGCTGATTTATATACTGATTGAAAAATGACTATAACTTTCAGATGGTATAACATTTTTGAAATCCGAAAAATGTGTTACATTCTATGCTTTTCCTACCATAAGGAAAAATAAATAAAAATTGAATTTTGTAAATTTTTGAATGAGTTAAGGTGGTCAGACATGGGAGTTTTTCTATGCTGAAAATGATGTAGAAAAAAATTCATAATTAATTATTTTTTTGTAATAAAATTACAAAAAAATATGCATCACATTCAATCATGAGTCTACTACTTATATATAAAATCTTATAATAAAATATTAATTATAATTAAGGTGGTCAGACATACACCTACTCCTTATTTTTTTCCTAAAATTTTTGTACTCCTACATTGAAATTTATACTTTTCATGAATCATACTAACTTTTTCTCAAAAAGAGCCTAGTAGTTTAGAAACTAAATTCAATTTTCTATAGATTCTATTCTTACAACTTTTTGATATTAGGTTCATATCTAGTTAAAATTTTCACGTCAAGTTGACTAACCCTGATTTGCTGATTTTTCATTACCACTTAAGGGCATAGTTTGGCCCCTCATGATCTTGCACATACCCTAGGATGACAAGCATTTTGACCTTGGAAAACACTTTATTCTTTATTCATACTATTGAGACTTTAATCTCAACCAAGTCTAAGTTTGATTTTATTCAGCAGGAGATTACTCAATTAGAAATTAGGTGGGGACAGTTGTCTGTCCAAAATGTAGAATTTACAAGTTTTGAGTTCCCAAGTGAAGTGGTGTACAATAGGTGGAGGTATAAGTACATACCTCATGTTGAGAAAGTAAATACTACGCCAGCCTCTTCAAGCAAGTAAAATAGTTACTTTTTGAGCAATCAGGGTTGTTGAGAAGCAGAAAAACACTTATTGCATGATGGACAGTGAGATATTGCAATTAGATTTGTTGAAGGAAGCCGAGGAAAGTGTTAAAGACATGAAGCAAGGTGGCTCATTCACATAATATCTCACCTATTTGATCAATGTTTTAATTGTAAACCCAATAGGGTTGTTGTAAAGTTTTTAGGTTAGGAATTTTGTGAACCCTAGAATGATCGGTAGCTTGTTGCACTTGTATATAAATGATTTTCCATGATCATTTTAGGCATTGAGAGTTTAGGAGTTAAAAAGATAGAGATTTTGAAACCCTAGCCCTCAGTCAAGGATTGTAACTTTTTTGTATCATTTTTATCAAAGAAATAGAGAAGTATAGGTTGTTGCAGCTATTTTGCAAGCTTATTGTTTAGAATATGATGTATACAACATTCAAGGTTATACTTAATACAAATCTCAATTCTTTGTCTCTCCTTTGAGTTTATTCTGTGAATTTTTAAAGTCTTTCTGAGATTTATATGTGTGTGTTTGGCTTTGAGTTCTGATCTAGGATTGGATTAAATATTGCTCAGGTTGGGATAAATGTTTACTAAATCTATTTGAGGATTTTCTATAAGTAGGAAAGAGTTGAGGTGTTTTTATTTATGTCTAAAGGCTAGTTCTTTTCAAAACATCATTATATTCATTCTGTCTTCTAACATTTTGCCTAATGGATAGGGCACTGGCCTGTATTTTCCTATCTTTCCTTTGTGAGGAATGATCAAAACCTTGTAATCCTAAAACATTCAATCAATACCAGTCTTTTACATTTTATTTACTTTATATGAGTTGTTGTACCCAGTGATGGAGATTCAATGAATAATAGGTTGTTATTTAGTACTTTCTCACTATCATATGTTGTAAGATCTAGTATTGAGTAAGGAATAGAGGTGAATCTATTGGATCAAGTTTACCACCTTGGTTTTGTAGAGCCAGAAGTGAAGAGGGCAGTCTTGTCCTTATAGTTGGTCCAATTGCTTATAGATTTCCCATATTTGGAATTAACCACTCCTTAACATTAGTCATAAGCATATTGGTATCTCATGGAGTGTAAAATATTTTGAAGAACCAACAAAATGGTGACTCTACTGGGGAATTTGTAAAAATTTGTATAAAATAATGCAGGTACAAGTTGAGCTAGACTCCTGGCCTGCTTGGTTTCAAAACCAATTAGTTACCTCATACACAGAGTTGATTCCTTTTCAATTTTTGCCTTCCTTTCCTATTTGATAAAATCATAGAAAACCCCATTTAGTTTGGGTTGCGACTCTAAAACATCTCTATACTAGTGCTTGACAAAACATCACTATATTGCTATGAGTTTCAAAAATACAAGGTCTTGGAGGAAGGAACACCCAGAGGAAACTTTGCAGGGTGAGCTTCCAGCCACATCCAAATGAGGTCAAGTTAGAAGAGAAAAAAGTATCAATGACATGTCTCTTACCTGGAAGAAAAAGGGAAATTCAAGACAAGAAAGTCTTGCTCCTCCTAGTCAGGAGGGAAATGCCTCAGAATATGAGGAGGTAGTTGATCTAGGCTTAAACTAGTATGCGGATTATTATTCTCCCATAGAAAGAGAGGGTGAAAGGTTACCCCACAACAGGAAGATGATCCCTAATAGATGGTATGGAGGAGAGAGAAGATCTATAAGTAAAAGTAGGAGTGGAAAAGACTTTGTTCCCCCTTTCACCCTTGGTTCATCATTTCCCCAAGGCCTCCATGAGTCCCAGGATCAACAAGAAGAGCCTCAAGCACAAAAAGTTGAATCTGAAACAACTTTGCCTGATTTTGAGGAGATATTTGAGGAAGTATATGAATTGGAAAGGATAATTCATGAACAAGCAGCTATTAGGAAGAAAAGAGAAAATGAAAGAGAAGAAAAAATTAGGCATGCCATGATAATGGATGACCAATTAAAAAGGCAATTGTTAAATTTAGATGTTATAAATTATGTTCCCATTCTTGAGAAGACAAGTGAACAATCCATTGTCCAAAAGGTGTTTGAAACAAGGAATTCAAGGGATAAGGGAAAGCAGAAAGCAGTGGGTGTCTCAATTAATGAACCAGTAGGCCCTAAATCTCTCGTGGATTCCACTTTAGGATTGGAAGCATAACTTGAAAAGGATAATTAGCTAAATAACTTGAAAAGGCTGAATTGGAAGCTTCAGCACTAGAAATTAAAAAGAAGATTAATTTTCTTAGACAGTCTACAGGACCCACTAACTTTGCTAATTCTACTGTTACACAAGGGGAAAATGTTGCAAATTTAGAAAATCAGACAACTGGTGTTCCCCCACCAGGATGACTCAAAATTTCTACCATGAAAAATACTAATGCATCTACATCTCAAGGTGCTGGTATTTTTAACACAGGGATTATACATGAAAGATGCAAACAATTGGTTTTTATTGGCATCCTTGGATACCCTAACCCCATCCCTGAAGAAATCAGGAAGAAACTTCCCAAGTTCATTGGAAGTAATGTTATCACTTGTGAGGAACACCTAAAAAAATTTATTGATGTAATTGATGATTATAACATTGTGCCTAATGATGTTATCATGAAATTATTTGTACAATCCTTAACAGAAGATTCAAGGGATTGGTTTAGGGCTTTGCCGCATGGTAGCATAGGTTCATGGGATCAGCTTAGGCACTATTTCAAGGAATAGTATGGGGATAAAACACATGAGGGTTTTATGTTAAATGAATTTAATAACATTAAAAAGAATTTCAATGAGGATGTTGTTGAGTTTAGTGTTAGATTCCAAAAGGCCATGCATAAACTCTTGCAAATCATCAAATTGGATGATAGAGTATGTCTTGTCACATATTTAAATGCTTTTGACTCTAATATGGGTTACCTTTTGAGAGATAAAAACCCAAGGAATCTTGTTGAAGCTTACAAGCTAGCTGTGAACATAGAGAGTAACTGAAGAATTTTAGGAAAGTTGGGAAGAAGGGAGGATTAAAAATCACAATTGTTAAATAGAAAAGATCCAGGAAAGCCTATAAGTGTAAAACCTAAGGATGATGATAGCCTAAATCAGATCTTGAAAGAAATAAAGGACTTAAAACTTGGGGAGAATAGAAATAATAAATTTATAGGAGGGGATAAACCCGCCTTTAATAATTTCAACAAATTGCCAAGAATGTAGAACTATCAATATAATACTCAATGGAAAGATGAGAAGCCTATTCTTCCTAAAAGAAAGGATAAACCAAATGATAGGACCCCTAATCTATTGCAAAGAAATTCAATGAATGTGGTGGAGGATTTCCCATGGTGTATTGTTTGTCAATCACCACATGATCCCAATTATTGTGTCATATCCCAAAGTGTCTCTTCACAAGAGGAGCAAGAGTATAATGAGGAACAACCTTATGATGACTAGGGATGTGTAATGATTTCCTCCCATGTTTGGGATGAGGTGGACTCTATTGAAGAGGATGAAAACTAGGATGTCTTCAATTCTCAGACCAAAACTGAGTCATACCATCAACAAGTTTTTTTAGATGAAGATAGTGAGCCTAATAACATCTAGTGCAATGTTTTGAAGATTAAGGAGACAGTTGTTTTGAGGAGGCCTTCTGATGAGGAGATTGCATTGATAATACCAAATATGGTTACTCAAGCCAAAACAAATTACAACCTAAGAAATAGAGTGGTTGGTAGTCCAAATCAGAAGCCTACTGGAATTTTCATCAAGAAAATAGACAAAGATGTAAAAACATCACAAGATAAGTCTAAGGATGTTAATCCTATTAATAAGGTAAAAATAAAGAAAAATGCTAAGCCTAACATTGTTTATAAGGTAAAATCCAAACCCACTGGTGAGTTTGTTCCATCTTTGAAGAAAGAGGATGGAGTCCATATTAAAAAACCTGTGGACATATCCATCCAGGAGATTGATAAAGAGGGTACAAATTTGAAGCTAGATGTTTCTGACTCAAAATATGTTCCAATTGATATGAGAAAATTTTTGTCACAAATTACTGTCAAATTCCCTTTGTTGGAAATGATGAGAATAGAACATAAGGAAAAGGCTCTAAATTGGGTAAATGGTGTAGTACCCATTGATTCTCCAAAAATAGAAAAGGTTAAGAAACAAGTAGCAACTATAAATGATGAAAATGAAATTGCAATGAGGAAATTGTTTTTGAAATTGCCCAAATTTATTTGGATGCAAATGTTGTTAGTACTACAGCAGGAACAATTGATCCTTTCTTTTTGACCCTACAGATAAATGGAAAGTTGTTAAAAAATTGTGTGATTGATTCTAGAGCATCAAACACTATTATGCCTACTGAGGTTATGAAGTCACTAGGGTTAAAGGTGGACACACCTAATGGTAGATGTCAGGCAATGAATTCAAGGGAAGTACCAGTTGTGGGTATTATCAAGGCTTTACCTTACAGACTGGCTACATACCCTAGTAAACAATTGACCATGAGTGTCTTGGTAGTGGATATTCCTCCCCAATATGGGATGTTACTATCAAGAAAATGGAGTGCTTCTATGAGAGGCAACATATAGTGTGCAATTTTTCATTCACCACTTTCAACTTAGAGGGATAGAACATTAAGGTTTCTAGAGAACTCAGAACTCCATAGATGATTGAAGAAGAAGAGGACACCATGAATTGCTTTCTTGACACTAACATTAATGCTTTCAAGGTTCAAGACAAAGATAATGGTGAGAATGTTGAAAATACACATAGGTCAGAAAGCCAGGAGGGATGGACTGATCTTGACAGTTTGTGGACCATGTATTTTGATGGTGCAAATAGCAAGGAAGGATCTGGAGCTGGAATATTGCTCATATCTCCAAATGGTAAAACTTTCAAATTCTCCTTTACTTTTCTATTCTCATGCACAAATAATGTTGCAGAGTATGAAGATCTATTGATAGGTCTAAGGTTGGCATCAAGGCATGGTATAAAAAGTTTAAAAGTAGAGGGTGACTCTGAGTTAGTTGTGTCCCAAGTTAGATCAAATTATGCTTCAAAAAATCAGAAATTGAAATAGTATAGGAATGCAGTATGGGATGAGATTGAAAGTTTTAGTGCTTTTAATATTTATTGGATGTAAAGAAGTCAAAACATAATGGCAGACTTATTGGCTAATGCATCCCTTAGACCTGAAGATGTTACATTTGCTGATATTTTGAATATAGAAGTGCAAGCCAGACCTTCCATCCCTGATAATATAGACAATTGATAGGTTTTCTCTGATGACCAAGACATATTAAGATTTCTCTAGTGTGAATCCCATTTTGGTGACAAAGAAATGGATTTCAATACTTATGTTGATATAGTGAATGGAAAAGATGTCATTTTTGGGAAAGACATTTTGTAGTTAAAATCAAATAGGGTTCCCAAAGGATTAGTTTCTCTTGAAAGGGCATTTGATAATAAGGACAAAACTTTTTCTGCTAACACTGATAAAACCAATGAGTTTGAAGAAATAAAGTTGGGCACAAGAATTGTCCCCAAGAAGGTCTATATAGGCAAATGTTTGTCCCCAAGAACTAGAAAAAAATTGATTGATCTTCTCAGAAAATTTAGGCATGTTTTTGCCTGGTCTTATGAAGATCTCAAGCTTATAGGGAGGACCTCTTTCAACATGAGATTCCACTCAAAGAAGGCACAAAACCTTTTAGATAGAAATTGAGACTTGTTAACCCTACCTTGGCACCTAAAATGCAAGGGGAACTCAAGAAGATGATGGATGCTGGAATAATCAAGCCTATTAGGCACTCCACTTGGGTTTCAAATTTGGTGCCTATTAGAAAGAAGAATTGCGACATTAGGTTTTGTGTTGATTTTAGAAATCTTAACATAAATTATCTAAAGGATAACTATGGATTACCAAATATGGAGAACATGTTGCAGAAGGTCACTGGGTCAAAATTGATGTCCATGATGGATGGCTTTTTTGGTTACAATTAGGTTATGGTTAAGGACACAGAGAAATTTAAAACTACATTTACAACCCCATGGGGGACAAATGTTTATGTAAGGATGCCTTTTGGGTTAACTAATGTTGGTGCCACTTTTCAAAGGGCTATGGATGTAGCCTTTGCTGATTTAATTGATAGATTCATGGTGGTATATCAAGATGATCTAATAGCTTTCTCAGCCAAGGAGGAACAACATTGCCAACATCTAGAAAAGATTTTCATTAGAGCATTAGAGTATGGGGTTTCTTTGAACCCAAAGAAGTGTTCTTTTGGTGTGGTAGAAGGAAAACTTCTAGGGTATATTGTTTCAAAGGATGGAGTGAGGATAGACCCTGAAAGGGTGGAAGCTATTGATAAACTATCTTTACCAAATAATATCAAGGGGATTCAATCCTTTTTAGGATAGGTCAATTTGTTGAGGAGATTTATTACAAACTTTGAAGAAATTAGCATTCCCATATCAAGAATGTTGAAAAAGGGAGCAAAGGTTGAGTGGAATGTGGAAGCAATACAAGATTTTAATGATATTAAAAGGGCTATCAAGCATGCCCCAACTTTAAAAACACTAGATTATAGTAAACCTATGCAGATCTTTTCCTTTGCATTTGCCGATACTATTGCAGCAGTGTTGTTACAAAAAAATGCTGATGGTTTTGAACAGCCTATTTCTTTTTTCAGCAAGACCTTGTAGGCAACTGAATTGAATTATGATATCATTGAGAAGTAGGCTTATGGCTTGGTAAAGGCTATTAAAACATTTAGGTGCTATCTAGTGGGAGCCACAGTGGTTGCCTATGTTCCAAGTGCTACAGTTAAGGATATCTTGGTCTAGCAAGAAGTTTCAGCAAGAAGATGTAGATAGATCAATATGATTGAAGAGTTTACTAGTGACATCCGCATTACAAATTTGGTAAGAGGATTGGGCCTAGAAAATTTGATGGCCCAAAGAAATCTAAATGCAAACCAGAAAAATATATTGGAGGAGAATCATAGACCTTTTGTATGTAACATGGACTGTTGTGAGTGGTACAAGGATGTTGTCAAATATTTGCAAAAGATGGTTTTACCCCCTAGACTAGATGATAACAAGAGAAGAAATATTAAGCTTCATTCCATAAGTTATGCAATTATAAGTGGTGAATTATAGTGGAGAAGTAATGAGGGTGTTTTTCTTAGGTGTGTAGATTAGGATAAGGCCAAGCTTTTGATGAATGAAATGCACAATGGGATATGTGGAGGACACTATATGGAAAAAACTATAGCCCATAAGATCATCAAGTTAGGATTTTGGTGGCCATCACTCTTCAAAGATACACATCAGTTTGTAAAGAGGTGTGATCCTTGTCAAAAGGTTGTAGGGAAATTGAAATTTAGTGGAAATTTGCCTCTCAAACCTATTACTGTTCAGGCTCCCTTCCAAAAGTGGGGTATGGATTTCATTGGTGAAATCCCTAATAAGTCTAGTGGTGGACATTCTTATATCTTGGTGGCACCTGACTACTTCACCAAGTGGGTTGAAGCAATCCCTTCAAGGAGAGCAACTAGTAAGGTGGTAACAGACTTTATCATGAAAAATATCCTTACAAGGTTTGGTTGCCTAGAAACCATGGTAGTTGATGATGCAATGTATTTTAGGTCAGAGGATTTTGTTGAATTTTGTCAAAAAAATGGTATAAAAATCTCATATTCATCTCCCTACCATCCACAGGGCAATGGTCAGGCAGAATCCAATAACAAGAGTTTGATTAAAATTTTGAAAAGAGTATTGGATACAAACAACAAGGCCTAGGATTCCAAACTGTTACAAGCCCTATGGGTTGATAGGGTTACAGTAAAGAAAGCAATAGGATGTGCCCCTTTTGACTTAGTGTATGGGATTAATGCAAGGTTACCTCAGAATAATTTACTACAGATGTATCAATTCATACAAACATATGATGATGATGATGTGGAAGAAGATATGACTGTCAGAATAAATGATTTGATTCAATTAAATGAGGTAAGAAATGATGCACATAATAAAAATGAAAAGATGTAGGTGCAGTGCAAAGTCCTGTATGACAAAAGGACTACTCAGAGAAATTTTGCAAGTGGTGATTTGGTCTTGATGTGGAATGTAAGGTTAGAAGATAAAGGAAAGCATGGGAAGTTTGACCCCATCTGGTTAGGACCATATATCATTGAAGAAAAATGGGGAACAAATTCTTATTTATTAAAAAATCTAATAGGAGAGCTCATAAAATTTCTAGTTCATGGTCAATTCTTAAAATTTTACTTCTCTTAAAATATTTTTGTGAGTTTCTGTGTAGGTTTTGTTTTAGGGTTTATGTGCATTTTTGTTTCCCAATCAAAGTTTTGTTCTAGTTTTCTCTTCCAAGAGATTCTAGGTTTCTCATTGTATCTATAGGAGATACACATCCCCAAGCATGAGCCACTGTTATCACTATATTAAATTTTCCAGCTTCATGCTAAATTTTTTGAAAATCCACTTCATAGACCTAATGGTATGGTTTTGAGGTTAAAACCCTAGGCTTAGTGGAAGCCCTAGCTAGTCTTAGGCCTTGTTATAATTTTGCGTTACCTTTTTGGCTCACTAACCCTCCAAATAAAACATGTGCAATTTTTTACCCCTTTTATTCCCCACTTTACATGTTATGTGGTTAGGTTATAAAATTGGGACCCTTTTTAGTATTTCTCGCAAAGCCTAAGTTTCCTGTCATTTTTTCCTAAGTATCAAACCCTTTAAAATGAGTGGCTGTCATTAAATCTCATAGCTCCCTATTGTCAGAATCCCTGACATGTGATCTAGTGACAAATAGACATCTATCTCGATCGGCTTGTCTTCACTGTTGTGTTGGTGATTAAGTCGAGCAATGCATCAATGGTTGTCGTTATACTATTGGGTTGAGATGATACCTTTTTAAGCATCATGGTATAGTGACAAGTGTCCAATCAAGGTTTACTGACAGCAGCAAGATTTCTGACATGATAGTCTCAATGGTGTGTTTTCTAGGTTGACACCTGTCCAAAGCGACATAACAGTTGTGAGGTAGTACTTTTCAAAGGGTAAAGCACAATTTATTCTTATAGTTGTCGCTATACTATAGATGGAAGATGTGGAGTATTTAAGCTCCACAATATGGCAATGACCATTCGATATTATACAATGGATGGAAGGTAAGTGGGGCCTTAAACTACTAGGTCACTCTGACATGTATGTTTCTAATTGGTTGAAATAGGTGGCAGTTGATAGAATATTTGATATTAAAGAAGAAATGGAAGGAGGGCCCGCCCACCTATTCTTGCAAACATGGCATCTTTTAATTCATAAAAAGGATAAATGAAGTGTCATAGTAGGGCCAACCTGCTCAGATGGTTAAGGTTCGATAGGATCTCACAATTGTCATTATACCACTGGGGTTTAATGCATCATCTTTAAGGTCTGTGGTATAGTGACAGCCATTGATCTTGTTTATAGATGATGACTAAAGGTGGGTCCTCTGTCACCAGGTCATGCTGACAAGTTCATATTTGATTGGACAAAGGGTAGTGATGACATGTCAGGTTGTTAGTATACTTGACATCGAGGATAATGTTTAGGTTCACCACTTGGTGATCTGTCCAACATGGCATTCCCTGATTTGATGAAGGATTTCAAAAGGGAAAGTGGTGTCAATACTCTAAGAAAAGATAAAGCATCATGACTTGGAAAGAATCATGACTTGGAAAGAATCATGTGGTTTTCGTTACACCATAGGATGAAGATGCTTGAGTTCTACACCTGCACTTTAGCGACAAGATGACACCTATCTATTCTGATCAAGATAAAGTTAAGTAGCTTCTTTCCCCACATGGTTAATTTGAACTATTCTCATTAGTTGGGAACTCATTTGGGAAAAAGTAAAAAAGGGTTGCATGACTATTTTTGCTAATCTTTTGATGGGCCAAAGGGAAATAATATCAATGGTCAGAGTTCAAATTTTTACTCTGTGACATTTTTCATATCCTATGAATGCTAAGGCCACCAACTTTCAGTAATGGAAAACTTAATGAGCTACACGTGGATGAATTGTAAATGGTTGGTAGCATTATCTATCAAAATTTGATCATTGTTTCTCTTTACCGCTCTCATAAGCATTTTGGCAAACTGGATTTTCCTCTGGAGTGATATCAAATGAAGTTTCTTAGGTGCCTCATAGGTCAAATTTTTCTAAATTCTAGAATTGTCTGAAGTCTATGAAGGAATTGTGGGAGGAAAATCCTGTTGCTTGTTGATATTTTTAGGGTTTTTTCTCAGGTATTCATATATTGTTCTAAAAACCCTAGTTTAAAATGCCACCAAAGAGAGGACTATCTGGTAAGACAAAATACAAAGATAGGGGTGGCTTTGAAGATTTGATGCAATTTCTACCGCATTCAGATAATGTGGTAGCTAGATTAAAGGAACTAGTTTTGAGAAACCCTAGGGATTATTTTAACAGTGGACTCCATGATAGAGGGAATTGGATGAGAGATGCTAGGGTAGGTGAAGATCATAACGGTCTTATTTTGTTCAAAGAAGCTTACTCATAGAGGCATTCCCATGCCCCCCTTAGTAACACATGGATGCTGAATTCTTAATTCAAATTGCTAAGTGCTATGATCCTATGGAAAAGTGTGTCAAGGATGTAAATGGAAATGATTTTATTAGTATCATAGAGGAGGAAATTAGGGAGGTCTTCTCATTAAATAACCCTTCTATTTTTTTGGAGAAGATAGATTTTACAGAATTTACAGAGGTATATGAGGCTAAGAGGGATTATTTAAGGGTAGGGCCTCTAAGGGATTTCATAGACTAGGTTGGATCCATGTATTTCATTAGTTCAAGTACACTAGAGCCTTTCAGAATGGATCTATTTAGTAAGAGAGCACAGAGTTTCTACAAATCTTTGACTTTAATCCTAGGGCATGATGAGGCCACTCATATGCCAATACCATATATGTTCATGATGGTACAATCACTACATCCCCAATTGGCATTGATTTTTTACTTTGCATCTCATTTGGATGATCTAATTGTTAGAAATATTCAAGACTAGCTAGGTTACTGAGAGGGAAGGGGTGAATCAGTAACCTTAAAACTTTTACAAATTTTAGATCTCAACCATTTTCTCAATAACATTAGATTGATAAGATAACTGTATGTATGAGTAACAGAAAGAATAAAACATTCATAACAATTTGAACATAGAGATTTGGTAACCCAAAAACCTTCCAAATAGAAAGTAAAACTGGGGTGGGGATGAAACCCACTAAACTTCAATACTGCAGTATAAAGTTTGCTAGTTAAGGCTTACAATGATCACTTCTAATGATCTGCCCTGTTAGGAGCAATAAGGACTGCTAGGTCCACCTTGTTAGATGATTTAGAAACATACAAAGAAGTATGCACTTGGTTAAGAGATTTTTGCAAAGACTATTAAGTCTACCCGGTTAAAGGATTTGGGGCTGATTCACCTGTTAGGATGAAATAGTAGATCTCTTACTTGCAACTGTACTTTGCTGATTGAGATTCTCTGATCTACTAATCACCTTTTCTGATAGATATGTCTCTGCTACTTCTTATACTATTGTATCCCCTTGTAATTCGTTTATCTCTACCTTTCTTCTTTTTTTTGCTTCAAATTTTTTTTTTTTACTTTGGATATGTTACAAAACATTGTTTATATATCAATCCAAAATAATTACAAAGCAATAGCGAAGTTGGCTCTAAACAAGAAAACACAAATATTACTAAGTCGACCCAAATATAGTGACTCGGTTACTACAAACTAACTCAATGACTTTTTGATATTCGACATCCACTGTGTTACTTGGCATCATCATGCACTCGGTAGAAGTGGAGGCTCAGTCCATACTAACCACTCAGTTGTAGTTTTGAACTCAGTATATACTAGAGACTTGGTAGATATAGTGTCACTCAGTAGAGACTGAATTCCTTCTTTACTGTGCTGGCACTTGGTAAACACTGCTCATCTCATCACTTGGTGATGATAGCTCGGTAAGCATTGCAAAGCTCGGTAAACACTATTCTACTCAGTAAACATTGATCTACTTAGTAAACACTATTCTTCTCGGTAAGCATGCAAAATTCTAAATAAGTGTTCTCACTAATGACAATCATACTTAATGCTAACAATCTCCCCCTTTGGCATTAGTGACAAAAACACTTATTGCCCAAAAACAAAAAAATCATGTTTAATTTGTCTCCTTTTTAAAAAATTTATCTTTGTCATACTATTGTATATACATTTCATGTCTCCCCATACAGTATATATACAAATATCTTGTATCACATCATAGTCATATTTCCTATTTATACTTTCTTCCCCTTTTATATCTCATATATCTTATATACATTCTCCCCCTTTTTGACAATAATGCCAAAGGTGTATATACAAATATTTTACATGAAGATGCCAAAATGTGAGAGAAAATTAGAGTGTACCTTACTTATTAATGCTAGAGTTCTATCCCAATTCTCTTGCAGAATCTTGCATGTATGGAGTGCAACTTGGACTTCTGCAGAGAGTTCAATCATGTGATCTGCAATTGAAAACTAATTGTCATGGATCAATGTTTTTGAGTATGCAATATGCTTTTGCATTGTATCCATGATGGGAAGGATCATGTTCTGAATATCTATTAATGTTGATCTGATCCTTGCATCTCCTCTCAATAATTCTGACTGCTTATTAGATAGGAATCTGACTGTCATATGATGTGTAGAGCTTGAACTAGGTTCAAGTTGCAACTTTTGTGCACTGATCTTCAGATCCTCATCAATCTTATGTATTTTTTCTTTGATCTCCTTTGAGAACTTGGCAACATTACAAACTTTGACAAAAAGAGATGTTACCTTGGAATGGGAGGACTCAATGCTAGTCAAAACTAAAGATAACCCTGCCTAATTGATAGCTATTTGCTAAGCAATGTGCTCAAGCACTTTATTATCAAACTTCTTCTCAGCCTTCTCAAGCAACTTTTCTATTCCATAGGAATCATCATTGAACTTGTTAACTACTTCTACCAACTGCAATAAAATGTGTTGAGAGGAATCAACTTCAACACCTATAGCTTCTGTCAAAATGTTCTTGGCATCCTCAATGATCTTATATTCCTTATCTCTTTCTTCTTTTAGTTTCTTCTGCTTTGCTTTCTTCTCGAGGAGTTCACCAACTATTTGCATTTGATCTACAGTGAGGTTTGCAAAATCTAATTGGGGAATTTCTATCTCCTCATCTAGATCTATACCTTCTACTACACTCTTACTCAAAAATTTTGTACTCAGTTGAGTCTTTATACTTAATGCCTTCGTAGTAGAAATTATTGTAGACACTGTTGGACTTGTAGTGAAAAATGATAAACTTCCAACTAATGGGATGCTAACTAGAATACTTGATAAACCAAAAATTGAAGTATTTACAACTGTAGAATCCAAAGTACTTACTACTGAAAAACTCAAAATTGAAGAAGGTACAAAAGACTGCAACTCAGTGGAAGAAGGAGGCTAAAGCTCGGTAGATGAAGTGGTAGCCACTTTATTGATACATTGAGTTGTGCTAGTGATGATTGGACATTTGATGTATCTAAGGGAGTTGTCACAATCACACTTGAAGTTTTCTCCGGGCTAGATGTAACAATTTTTATTGGAGAGTGAGGAAGTGAGGCAATTACCTCTGTAGCTATCTGAACTGGATCATCTTCCTCAACATTCCTCTCAGCTTCCTTGGTAGCTTCTTTTCTTGCTTCTTATTCTACAATATTATCAATCTGAACTATTTCTTCATCTTCTTCATCACTGTCATCTTCATTATCTTTAATTATCATAGTTTCAGTACTCAGTTTGTGAAGATGATAAATGTTTTTCCAAGTAGATTCTGCACTCTTCACAACTGACTATATATCCTTGATCAAAATTAAGCAACTGTTGAATTTTAGTGTCATCTTGGACTCATTTTCTATCAATGCCTTATTTATTTCAGCATTTTTCAAACTTGGCATCAATTTCCTTAAGGTTTGAGCATAGATGTTCTTAACAGTTTGCCTTGCATTGGACCATCTCATCTTGATTGGGTTTAATAAAGCTCCTGGGATTTGAGAAGCTATTTCTTCAGGTGAGTATTTCCATCTTCCCATTTTCTCAATAACAACATCTTCAATTTCATGCTGCTCTGCCTTTGACCTCGTTTCATATTTGAGAGATTTGAAATTTGCAATTCCAGATCCTTCTCTCAAATCCTTAATCCTTTCTTCAAAAGAGGGAGGAGGCCTTTTGAGTACTATATCATCCTTGACTTTTCCTACCTTGTCCCTTGATCTTTTCCTTGTGAATACTGTAGTGGGTTGCTCGGGTTCCTTGGTGATAGTTATCTTTCCTTTCTTCTTTACAGGCACTTGTTCTTCTTTACTCTCATCCTTTTCTTCTTCTTCTACAATATCCTCTCCTTTGTCCTCGGTTAACATTAGAGGTGTGCTAGATTACATCTTGGCCATCTTCTTTCTACCTTTGTTAACCGCCTATGGAAGCTTTATGCTTAGCTCAATTCTTACCTTGGCTTCATCATATGTTCCAAAGTATGGATCCTTTGGATCAATGGGTTGATTTACTAGGGCTTCAATTATGTCCTTTGTCTCATCATTGTTTACCTCATAAGGAAGAGGTTTTACCCATACAGTCCTGCGCCTTACTGCCTGAATATATACTCTATCACAATCAACCATAAAAAAAACATCATCTTTATAATCTTCCACCAACTTTAGTGGAATCTAGAATCTATTATTCATCTTCTCCTTAAAAGATTCAAAATAGTTATCCATTATGCTTGTAAAATTCTCACCCATTTCTGCAATATACTCATTTATCTGATAAAGAATAGGCACATCCTTTCTCCATTTTACCATGCCTTTAGATGGGAAAAACTTTTGAGCATAGAAAAATAAACAAACCAATAGTGAGCCAAACTTACATGGATTGTTCTTTGAGGTTTGGATGCTCTCCATATTCTTGTTGAATTGTTTCAACAATAGATCTGCTAGGTCAAATGAAAGATTGTTCTTC
The DNA here is from genome assembly GCA_027943335.1 of Chamaecyparis obtusa. NCBI lineage: Eukaryota > Viridiplantae > Streptophyta > Pinopsida > Cupressales > Cupressaceae > Chamaecyparis > Chamaecyparis obtusa. The sequence continues at coordinate 250,206 of BSBK01006708.1, forward strand.
ACAATTTTATAGGCTAGGTCAACTGCTTCACACGGAACACTATTCTGCCAACTTGAACTATATATCTTGTGAGCTATTACATATGTGCCAAATTTTAGTTCTACATTGGTAAAGCTGTTTATTCTCATACCTCTACCATCCCATTTGGCTAGGGTTTTCTTTTCCAGCTCTACCCGACCTAGGGTTTTTGTAGATTTTGCCTTGGCAAGCATGGGAAGATCATGGATTCAGTGAATCATCTTCTTTGATATTTCCACTGGTTGCTCAAGCCAAATTTCACCTTCATGCACTCGGCTTAAAATATATCTTATCCATTTTATCTGGAAACTCTGAGGCAAGTGGGTGATATGTGTCCAACCCTTATCTTCCAAATGTTTATGTTCCGGTTTGAGAACACCATCAACACACAGTTCATCATGAACAACATCTATCTCTAGGGTTCCAAGTTCTTGAATTGTACCTCTAAAATGACTATGAATGTCATTTACAAGAAGTACCTTTGGAGGAATTTGAGACTAAGCTCCACTTGGAACTAGGGTTTCTACAATCGTAGGCATGAGTTTGAAATCCGACACTTTCCATTCTCCATGAACTGACATTTTCGAACCTTTCTTTACTTTGGTGCTAGATGATGCCATGGTAGCTCTTCAAAAAATTTCTGCTGCAAAATTTTGCTTTGAATCACTTGATCGCACTTAGAAATTTTTCTACTCAATATGCTGATATTTGTGGTGAAGAATGAATTTGATTTCATGCTTTTTGTTAGAACTTTGTCATTAATGCTCTATAGGAATTAGGGTATAGAATTTGACAGACTGTCATCCACTAAGCATTAATTGCTTGGTGAAGATTCTACAACTTGGAGAACATACTACTCCGACCTTACTTGGTAACTAAATGAAATTATGTTATTCCTGACCTTGCTCGGTTGAAACTGATACCAACCTTCCTACAATCCTTCTGTATCTTGCATACTAATTTGGATCTTTCTTCCTTTCAATTTAGGAACTATTTGGAATATGTCTTTAAGGATACAGTTCCAGTGCTTTCTTGGAGACTTAGTTAGAATTGATAGAGCCACTCTCTTCATGAGTGACTTCATTACATGGATTGATTTGCTTAGTAGGTTTAGGGATCCACTATTGTCTCATCTACTTCCTGATGCTATCTACTTTTGCTTTCTTTTCATCTTCAACTTTGCCTAAATTCATGCAATTTTTAGCTATGTGACCAAGCTTAGTGCATTTGTAACATCTTATGGTAGTATCCCTTTTTCTCAAGTGACGCCTTACACAATTCATACCAATGTGTCCATATTCTCCATAGTAATGACATCTACACCAAGTGTTGTAATCCCAACCAAATATTGCTTTCATAATTTGTTTTGCTGGATTGGGTGTTTTAGTTCTGCATTCTGATGCCTTGTGACCTTGTTTGTTAGATTTGTGACATTTGCCTTCAAATCTTGGTTTCTCCTTGCATTCATTTGCTTTATGACCATGCTAACTGCAATTGTAGTATTTTCCATTTCTCCAACATTTGTTTGAAGTATGACCAATTTTGCCACAGTGATTACAAGTGGGTTTCTGATTCATTTGAGTACCTTGTTTGGAGGATTCACCTTCCTCTTTGTATCCAATTCCTTCTTTTCCTTTTTTCTTATGAAGGTTTCGTTCATACACCTGATTCATATCTTCATGAGATTTCAACATTCTTTCATTGATTTGCCTTTTATTATCTAGGTCACTCATCAATCTTAAATTGATTTGCTTTTTAGATCTCAGTTCCTCTCTTATATTTTCAATTTCTGATCTTAGAGTCAAGATTTCTTCATTTGCATTGGAGACTTGATTAATAAGGTTTTCTAGCTGAAGGGTTTGATTCTGGATTTCATTGTTCTTTCCATCTATTTCATCTTTCATCTTGTATCTTTGTTCCAAGATTTCACAGAATCTTGTTGACTGAATTTCCTGTTCTCTTTTCAACTTTCTTACTTCTTCTTGCAGAGATCCATTCTTTTCTAGAAGTTCTTTTTCTTCATTGTTTGCTTCATCTGAGCTGCTTGAAGGGAAAAATTCTTCAATCATTTCTTCAACATACTGGTGGTCATTCATCTAATTTGCAAGTTCCTTCCTTCTTTATAGGGAAAGGGAAAGATTCTCTTTTGCTTCCTTGAGTTGAGTTATGGCCATTTCCAGATCTAGCTTTTCATTCTCAATTACTTTGTTAAGTCTGAATATCTCCATTGTCCTGAATCTTTTCTCAAGATGTCAAACTTTATTCTGAGAACCACGGAGCTCTGATACCAATTGTTGGAAATATTCAATACTAGCTAGGTTACTGAGAGGGGAGGGGTGAATCAGTAACCTTAAAACTTTTACAAATTTTAGATCTCAACCATTTTCTCAATAACATTAGATTGATAAGCTAACTATATGTATGAGTAACAGAAAGAATAAAACATTTATAACACTTTGAACATAGAGATTTGGTAACCCAGAAACCTTCCAAATAGAAAGTAAAATTGGGGTGGGGATGAAACCCACTAAACTTCAATACTGCAGTATAAAGTTTGCTAGTTAAGGCTTACAATGATCACTTCTAATGATCTGCCCTGTTAGGAGCAATAAGGACTGCTAGGTCCACCTTGTTAGATGATTTAGAAACATACAAAGAAGTATGCACTCGGTTAAGAGATTTTTGCAAAGACTGTTAAGTCTACCCGGTTAAAGGATTTGGGGCTGATTCACCTGTTAGGATGAAAGAGTAGATCTCTTACTTGCAACTGTACTTTGCTGATTGAGATTATCTGATGTACTGATCACCTTCTATGATAGATATGTCTCTACTACTTCTTATACTATTGTATCCCCTTGTAATTCGCTTATCTCTGCCTTTCTTCTTTTTTTTGCTTCTACCTTTTTTTTTTTTACTTTGGATATGATACAAAACATTGTTTATATATCAATCCAAAATAATTACAAAACAATAGAAAAGTCGGCTCTAAACAAGTAAACACAAATATTACTGAGTCAGCCCAAATATAGGGACTCAGTTACTGCAAACTAACTCGGTGACTTTTTGATACTCGGCATCCACTGTGTTACTCGGCATCATCATACACTCGGTAGAAGTGGAGGCTCGGTCCATACTAACCACTCGGTTGTAGTTTTGAACTTGATATATACTAGAGACTCATTAGATATAGTGTCATTTGGTAGAGACTGAATTCCTTGTTTACTGTGCTAGCACTTGGTAAACACTACTCATCTCATCACTCGGTGATGATAACTCGGTAAGCACTGCGAAGCTCGGTAAACACTGTTCTACTAGGTAAACATTGTTCTCCTTGGTAAGCACGCAGAGTCTAAATAAGTGTTGTCACTAATGATAATCATACTTAATGCCAACACTAATCCATGAGGGATTAATGGGAATTAAGAACATGAAGGTTAGTAGGCCCTTTGGGTGGTATTCAATGCTTATGCATATGTTCTTGTACAAGGGTGAGCAATTTTTTAGCTCAATAGTGAATATTATGAAGGATAGAGCCTTCTAGTCCAATTGTGGACCACAACTATGTCATGGGATAGAGTTGATGCCAATTTCATTGCCTTTGACAAGGATTTTTCTTCAAGGCTTAGGACAATGTTATTCTTTGACAATCCTAGGATCCCAAGGGAGTTACTGAGGTTAATCAGACCAAAGGGATACTGTCAAGACATTACTATTGTCCATAATTTTGGGGATATCATTTTGTACCCTATTTCCACAGATTTTAGAGTTTATGGTTGCAGAAAGGACCTTATATTTTTCCCTACTAAGTTCCATTGAAGGTAGGATATGCTCAAATTTTGAGATAGATTGATGACCTATAAGAAAGTTCCCTTACTAGTAAAGGAAGAGGGACTTTTTTCCCTAATATAACCATTGCTCATCAATTTTTTATAACTAGAGGAGGATGGGTATACTTGAACAAAGTATTGGAGCCCTACATAATGCCTACAGCTACAACATTGTGTGCAGACAATGAGGGTTTCCTATAAGGGATGTTCAGAGATAAGATTAGGTGTTCTCTTATGGAGCACCAATTTTATTTCCCTGAGGATATAATAAGAAATGAGTTTGACCTTCAAACTCAAGAAATAAAAAAGGAGAAATGGGTAATCTACAAGAAGACTATAGATTTCATTAAAAAATTTAATAGAGACTATGATCCATTAAAAGTCTTTGAGCCATGGGCAAGAAAAGTAGAGGCTCTTATGGAGCATTTTGAAGGCATTATGCATGTAGTAAATGAAAAGAGGGATGTTGTGAGTAAGACAAACCTTGATAGGGCTAGGCAAATTTTGAGCTAGCCAGGATATGTGAAATTGACCCCAAGGGGAATCTATACAATGCAGAAGAGGAGTGGGTACATTGTTGTCTTACCATCAAAGAAAAGAGGTGAGGATATTCCTTCTACTTCTAGGGGAAAGAGGCCAATGAATGATCCAACAATGCAAGGACCCTCTCCAAAGAGGCAAAGACAAGAAGGGTCAGGGTCAAAGAAAAATGTATACTCTCCCTCTCAATCCCCCTTACATTTGGATGAACATCGGGTAGTAGAATAGTTGGTACAATTGAGAAATGAGGGAAACATTTTTGTTTCCAATGATGAGATGCAAGAAGGAGTACCAGAGGCACCTAAGGAGGTGGCCATGGATCTTACTATTGCTGAGTTTGAGGGTAAACAAATGGACCCTATTTTAAAACAAGCCAGTGATTCTTTTGTAGCTTATGATAAATTTGTTAGGACTAGGTAATTCTTCCAATTCTTCTGGAGAATGAAAATAAATCAGTTCAAGGAGATCTGTGGGAAGAAGAAAGAAGAATTCTCTGATAGGGAGATCACAAAGATAGAGAATGAGACCAAGGAAGAAATGGTGAAGTAGTTTGAAAATATTTCTCCTGAGGAAGGGAGGGCTATGGTACATACTGTAGGGGTGTTGATTCTACCAGAGTGGGATATTGCTGATGCAATAGTCTTTGATCAAGTCAGGAAGAGCAAGGTGAAGACTCTTGCTACTATAGAACATGCCCAACAAGCTGCTAGGGGAATTTCTTTTTCAGAGGATCATTCAGCCTTGGTCATGTGGTCCCTTAAGAGGGAGGAAGAAAAAGGAAAAAGAGAGGCTCTCTCTACGGGGTATGTAAGAAATTTATTGGTACATAGAGTAGGTGAGACTTCTAGAGTTGAAGCTTCAAACCTAATTTTGGAGACTGCCAAGTTCAATGTCAAAGTGGCAAAGAAAGATGCCCAAGAAAAAGAAGACCTTAGGCTCACATTCAAAACTATCCTCAAGTCTTACAATGAGCTTAAGATAAGACTAATTCAAAAGGATAAGTTAATTACTGAGCTATCAGGACCACAAGATCATAGGTCACCACAACTAATGATAGATGAAAAACTTGTAGTGGCTTCATCATCTAGCCCAATTGTTGTTTTTCCACTATCCCCCTACCCAGAGACACATTCAGATGTGAGACTCAGTTGTGAGAAGCAAAAATTGCTAGAGGAAACCAATCATTTCAAGAGAAAGAGGAAAGAATTGGATAGGATAAGGGAGGAGTATGTGAAGGATAGGAGCCTGTTGAAGTAGGAATATGAAGACAAGGTAACAGAAGCTGTTATGCAGTTTGCTACAAACCTGAACCCCAATATCTTGTTTGATCATGCTAGAAGGCTGAAGGTATTACTTGTATCACTAGACAAATACAAAAGTGAGTTTGAACCAATTTTAAGGAAATAGATTGAGAGATCTCCAAATGTGAGATTATTCAGGATGTTATCTAAATCTCAAAATGATCTCAATCCACTGATCAAGCCATTGCACTAGAATGTAAAGAAGCTAGTGGAACATGACATACTCTTAGGTGATTTTGAGAGGAAGTCAAATTTAATAAAGAAGGAATTGACACTTCCGAGCTGTGACTTGATCCCAGTGGTTTTTAAAAAGAATGGGGAGTTCAAAGAGTTAATCAAATGGTGAGCATAGATTGATGATGATTTCTTTGCTAGGATGACTAGAATTTTGACTTTGGAAAACACTTTATTCTTTATTCATACTATTGAGACTTTAATCTCAGCCAAGTCTAAGTTTGATTTTATTCAGTGTGAGATTAGTCAATTGGTAATTAGGTGGGGATAGTTGCCTATCAAAAATGTAGAATTTGCAAGTTTTGAGTTCCCGAGTGAAGAGGTGTACAATAGGTTTAGGTATCAGTACATACCTCATGTTAAAAAAGTAAATACTACACCAGCCTCTTGAAGAAAGTAAAATAGTTACTTTTTGAGCAATCAAGGTTGTTGAGAAGCAAAAAAACATTTATTGCAAGATGGACAGTGAGATATTGCAATCAAATTTGTTAAAGGAAGCTGAGGACAACATTGAAGACATGAAGCAAGGTGGCTCATTCACATAATATCTCACCTATTTGATTAATGTATTTATTGTAAACCCAATAGGGTTGTTGTAAAGTTTTTAGCTTAGGAATTTTGTAAACCCTAGAATGATTGATAGCTTGTTGCACTTCCTTGTATATAAAGGATTTTCCATGATTATTCTAGGCATTAAGAGTTTAGGAGTTAAAAAGATAGAGATTATGAAACCCTAGCCCTTAGTCAAGGATTGTAACTTTTTGTATCATTTTTATCAAAGAAATAGAGAAGAAGTACAGGTTTCTGCTGCTATTTTACAAGCTTATTATTCAAAATATGGTGTATACAATGTTCAAGGTTATACTTAATACAAATCTCAATTCTTTGTCTCTCCTTTGAGTTTATTTTGTGATTTTTTAAAGTCTTTTTGAGATTTATATGTGTGTGTTTGGCTTTGATTTCTGATCTACGATTCGATTAAATATTGCTCAGGGTGGGATACATGTTTACTAAATCTGTTTGAGGATTTTCTATAAGTAGGAAAGATTTGAGGTGTTTGTATTTATGTCTAAAGGCTGGTTCTTTTCAAAACATCATTGTATTCATTCTGTCTTCTGACATTTTTCCCAATGGATAGGGCACTGGCCTATGTTTTCCTATCTTTCCTTTGTGAGGAATGATCAAAACCTTGTAATCCTAAAAAATTCAATCAATACCAGTCTTTTACATTTTATTTACTTTATATGAGTTGTTGTATCCAATAATGGAGAGCCATAAGTGAAGAGGGCAGTCTTGTCCCTATAGTAGGTCCAATTGCTTATAGATTTCCCATATTTGGAATTAAATACTCCTTAACATTAGTCATAAGCATATTGGTATCTCATTGAGTGTAAAATCTTTTGAAGAACCAACATAATTCTCCAAAAGAAATCTCTTTGTTTTTGAGCTGAGCTTCCAAATTCAATAAGTCATAGAATTTGGTAAGTTTTCTTCTTATTTCATCCTCATTCATGATGTTTCTAATCACTTCTTCTTGATGACATCCCTCATGACTTCTTATTATTCCAATATTTAGGATAAGCAAAAATTTGGCATTTTTTATGAAATCCTATGGATCTACATACCTACACAGAGAAGTGACCATCTTGTAATGATTTAACCAAAAAATAAGCTATGGCAGTGCCCTTTTTCAAATCAAAAAGTTCCCTTTCCTTAACTGTTGAGGAGTAAAAGTTCCCTTCCAATGTGGTGCAAAATGTTCTTTATCAGTCCACATTAATTACCACAAAAACTCCAAATGGGCTATCCTTGGCGGTACATATGTTGTTAATATATGAGGGGGTTGTGGGCAACCATATACCCTGATCAATGTAAAATTTTGAGCTAGATAAAAATCTCCCCAATTATGGCCTTTATCCCATGTGCTGATTAATTGTTTAGGTCTTAGGAGTTTGAGCACCAAAATTGGAAGTCTCACAATGTTTGTTCCCATCAAATTCAAAAGTGGGTGGACTATCCAATTCTGAAAAGCGCAATTTTTTTTTTTCATTGGAAGTATAGTTCCATACCCTCAACAAGAAGTGAATAGGGTTCAGGTGTCCCTCAAACATTATCCTTTGTCTCAACATATCCACATTGAAGCTATCAATATTGAAATACACAATTAGATGCATTAACATAGAATAATGCATTAATTTATTTGGCTTATTCTTTTCCTTAATATAGGACAAACCTCATGTATCCTATCGATTAGATATTGGATGTAATCATAGTTTGTATTTGTATGTGAATTTTGAATATCTAGAATTATCATCAGTAGATTCACTGGCAACCTTTCAACATCTCCATCTATACCTCAGACTCAAAAAAACCCATATGCCAGATACTTCATGTAGAAATTCAGGGCTTTACACTTATATGGAGCATTCATGTGGGGTGGGAGAGGGGCTACATATTTACTAGTTTTGGGGAGATTTTTGGCCATTTGGCTCCTTACAAGCCCTAATTGGCCTGCATATTTTTCTTTCTCCTTCTTCAAATCAATCTCTTTAGATGATGAAGCATAGATATCAAAGGATTTCATGAAGGATCCCCTATCAAGAGTGACTAAGGAAGACTAGTTACCTTTCCTAATGGTCTTCGATATGGGATCGTAATTTTTGGTGAGCCCATACATGAGATCAACATCTATAAAAACATCTAGGACTATAAATTTGGTCATGCCTAAAACCCATGCATTACAGATTGGGATGGGTCTATCATGATTCATATAGAAGTGATTAAAAATCATAAAACCAGAGAAAGAAGGGGTATCAAGATCCCTACAGTTTTCCATTTTCATCAACACAAACTTCATCACTTGCCTTCTTGTTCTGATTTGATCCTAGGAGCAATTCGATGAATTCATCAGAGAAATTGAGCTTACCTTTTTGTTCATCTCCCTGCTCTTTTTCTTCCCCATTGGAAGAAGCTATGCTTGATTTACGGTGGCTCATCTTTGCAATTCTTTTCTAGATACTTGACTCTGCAACTTTTCTCTAGAACTCACTTACTGTGATTTCTCAAAAATCTATATTGCTCTAAAATGTCAATTGCTCTTCTAAATATTGATAAAAGTAAATGCAATAATTTCTCGTTAATATAACCTTGATCATTTAATGTATAGAAATTATCAAGATCACTGCAATGTTCTTTCAATCATCTTAGCATTCAACTCTATGTAAGACCAATTTTGACAAATTCCTAGTAGTAATGTATGATGTTGGCAGCTTATATTTAAAAATTACAGAGAGAAAAAGAATGATTATCGTGTCATCATCAAAAAACCCTTGAGTACTGACAAAAAACATCAATCATCTCGTAACCATTCTTTTAACTCATCATTTATCTAGATTTTGAGAAACTAAAAGACTTCACATGGTCTCCAGATCATTCTACTAACTTTAGTTACGTTGCAAGATCGACTGACTGAAAGCTCTATTCATGAAATCTCTGAATGAAAACCTTAACTCAAATTTGACCTTGAGATCTAGTGACTATTGTATTCTCATGATGTCTAAAAGATTATACTAACCTTGGTTATATTGGGAGACTAAGCGAACACCATTATCTCTGAATCACTTATTCGCTAAATGGAAAAGCCAATAATTTATCACCTTTTCCCTTTGTCGCTAGATAGCTAGATAAAAAGTCTCTAAGCTTCACCTATATCAAATTAAGTGAAAACTATGTTTTCTAAATCACTTAATATTTTATCTTTACTACTATCTTAGTATCTGGAGATTACACGACTGAAGAATAATTCATCCTTGATTGCTGAATCGCTTAATATTTTTCCCTTAATCATTGAGTATTGGAGATTGAATGAACACCTTGTTCAGTTGCTCACTGAATCCATTATAAACTATAGAGTTAATACTAAGATATAACTAACCATTGATCCTGATCCTCATCTATGGCTCTCACGTAATCACTGAACACTTTACCAATTCACCATTACATTTAGTGAATGGGAGAAAACCACTACGTTGTGTCGCTAGATGTACAGAGGAAACTACTAGGAATCACACAAATTTGAGATTGCATTATCATCAGGTCACCAGATCAAATCTTTAAATGCCAATTTAAAACTAGAGATTAAGTGACTGAAAGACAAAGAGAAAGTTAAAGACCAGGGCTTTGTCATTGAGTCGCCAAATGTTTAAATACTTAACAAACTTGTTATGAGATTCAGTGAATAAGATAAATAACCATTTGCATATGTTTCCCTTTAAGTGCCTCAAAAAGTAACTCATAAATATAAAGATCTAGGGAATACTTAGGTTATTTTTGAAAATAAAAACCCTATTGAGAGCAAAAAAACCTAGGGCAAGAGTATATGGACATTTTTTGCATCTGCTAAATCTGACATTCAAATATTAAAAGGACAATTTCTTGCAGACTTTTCATATTGAACATAATTAAAAACCATTTATTCAACCCATCACTAATTCAACTAATGATGATGTAGTACATAGATAAGTATTGTAGACCTACCTATGTACAAGTCCATTGTTGGAGATTTTCCAGCAAGCCAGTGTTGACTATATGTTTTTCATTGATGACAACATCTGATAAGAAGCATACATGGAAGCCTTATGGAGAGAACCTTGAGCATATGGTGTATGGATATGTTATCAACATGATATCATAGACACAAAGGTTGATTTTGAGTGAAGATAGTTATACAGTTGTTTATATCAGTAGTGTTCCTAATAGTGTCCTAGGAAGAGTTCTGTATGTGACTTGTAAAATGGTTATGATGGAGCCTTGTGTGTTTATACTTATGTTTTAGACATGTTAGTGAAGCTATGTTCATAGACATAGAGTCATTTGTGCAGTACATGTTGAGTTATGATGTTTCTAGTTGCTAGTTACAGTTTCTTGAGCTTATTTGATGGGCCTGACATTGTTTATATTGTTGTAGTAGTTACGCCTATCATTTTGATATTTGTGTTTGGTTTTGTGTTTGGTAATGAGTTAATAATGTCTGGTTAAGAGAAAATAATGTATTTCAGTATGAGAATAAAGTTTCAATTAATTTAGTGGAGCCGACTATGCGAAGTGACGCATCTACTCATATTGAGTTGTGCGGTCCTAATTTGTATTGCGTGATTAGTATAGATGTTGGATATGTTTTTTGATATTTTTATTATTTCTCTATTATGATTTCAAGGAATTTATAATAGGCTGACTTGATTATATCATTTGGAGAAAGATACTTATAGCTGGTCAGTTGTGATCGCTAAGTATGGCAGATAGTTGAAAGAGAAGAGCAGAGAAGAAGGTGCGAAGTATTGAGCCATCAGTAGAAGGTCTATTTGAAAAAGAAGAGAGTGTATGCTATTCATTGGAACTGATCAAGACAACAGGTCTAACTCACAATTCACCAAGATCCAGATATAGTGTGTATCTGTTATGCAGAAGGTTGCAGCCTTCACCATTTGAGCAGTGTGCTCCCGGATAGTGTGTCCTCACCCCTAATAGGGTTAATTATGATATAATCCTAATAGGTTCTAACCTTTGACAAGGTCACTATACTTAATGCATTGTAAAGATCAACTCCTAATAGGGTTTTAAGATCTTCTAATAGGAATCATTATACTCTAGTGTAGTTTATATTGGGTTCTAATTCCCATTGGGGTTTTTTCCTATTTGGGTTTCCCCATAACAAAAATTGTGGTGTTGTGTTAAGTTTTCTCTTATTGTGTTTATGCTTAATATTAATTAGTACTAAATTGGATAAAGATTTGAATCTTGTAGATAGTTGATTCCCCCCCCCTCTTAGTTATCTCTTGGGAGTATTCCTAATAATTGGTATCAGAGCCAAGTGCCTCAGAGAGAAAGTTTAATAGTTTGAAGTTGATCAGATGGCATTCTTTAGAAAAGAAAGTCCTAAGTTTGATGGAGATAACTATCTAGAATTGAAAAACAAAATGACAACACATTTCCAATGCATTACTTTTGAGATTTTTGAAGTAGCTACTAAAGAAGTTTAGATTCCCTCTTTATCAAATCTTGCAAAGGAAGATGAAACTCTTAAGAAGAAGGAGATATTCACTCGAAATTATATTTTGAAAGAAGCCCCTATCAGCCCCTTGTCTGACAGTGAGTTTTCAGAGATCAAGAAATTAGATAAAGCCTACAAGATATGGAAGTATCTAGAAGACATGTTTGAAGGAGATGTCCAAGCCAAGAATGTGCGCAAAAGGACATGGAAGAAAAAGTACAATAGATTAGAGGTGCTACCTAAAGAGAACATCAGAGCCTACAATCAAAGGATTAATGAAGTTTTTGTAGGAATAAGAAACAATGGTGGAAATTTTTTGGAAGAAGACATAATGGATAAGTTGATGACTACTCTGATAGCTGAATATGGGAGAAAGATAAACATCCTAGATGAGACTATACAATTTTCAAAAGACTTCAAAAGAGAGACCTTAAACAAAAATATTTCAGCATTCAAGATTTCATGTGTGAAGAGAGAGCCTAAAAGTGAGACAAACTTCAAAGCTTCAGTCCATGGTAAGAAATCCTTGAACACTTCTGGTAACTTTGATGATGATGATGATGAAGATAAAGAACTAGATGATTTCATTGCTATGATTTCTAAGAAATAAATAAAAGGAAAATGAAAATATGAAGGTCAGTTACCATTCAAATGCTTTTCATGTAACAAGATTAGTCACTTTGCATCTAAGTGTCCTATAAGAGTCAAGAAGTTCAATACTAATATCAAGCCCAAGTATACAAAAGATTGTTACTATGTTAGAGATGGACTATCAGATGAAGATTCAGTAGAAGATTAAATTGGATTCATTTCTATTGAAGATATGGAGAAGATATATGATGAGATGGATCTTGAAGATGAAAAGAAAGCACAAGAGATGGCATTAATTTTACAAGAAGACATCAGAATAGACTGGATCATTGATAGTGGTTGTTCACATCACATGATAGGAGAAAATGATATATTTCTACATCTTGATAAGTACAAAGGTGACATGTTTAGATTTGGAGACCACACTCCTAAACCTATCATAGGTAGAGGAGCTATCACCTTGGATGGAAAGAATAATACTGATGATTTTCTATATGTTGATGGTTTTCAACATAACCTACTAAGTGTTTGACAATAGCTTTGTTAGGCCATTTTTTTGTCATGGAAAAATCCTTTGAAAATGGCCTCTCCCCTGCAAATGTGTGTCAAGTGTCCTACCCCTAGTATTCAATGTTGTCACTTTGCTCTGGTCCAAAGCACATCTCCTAAATCATTAGGCCCAGAAAGTTATTCAAGTTTTAGGGTCTGCGGGAAGCAATCTTTAAAATTTGCCACAGTGTCAAAAACCCACAGTGTCTTCAAAAAGTTCATGATGTTTTCGGTCTGTATGTTTTTGGCCTTCATTGTTTTTGACCCTATGCTTCCTGCTTTTGTGTGCTTATCCTTTGGCATCAAAAAATATGTTTGTTTTTGGTCTTTCACTTTATTGAAAACCCTGTGTGTTTTTGACCTCGTAGTCTCTTGTTTGAGGGTTGTTCCCTAACTAGGCAAGTGCGATGGGTGGTGGGCCTAGGTTTTCAAAGGCTCTTCTCTAATTGGTTTTTGCATGGCCATATGTCAAACTTCTCTAACATGTGAGCATGCGACCACTTTCCACCTTTCCATGTGGGTCTGGTTCTTCCTATTTATCTCAGTTGGCAGTTATGTCTTTATTCAGTGATCTGGTGACTGTGTAGTCACGTGATCTCTTCTCTTCTGGTAGTTAATGACTAGCATTCAGTGACTCGACAGGTGGTTAGTCATGATGTCGCTAAATGCTTTGTGGTTGGTAAGTGGGCTTGATTCTTCAAGTGGTAGAGGAGAAGAGATTGATGGTCAGCATGTGATCACAAGGAATATTCTTCCCCCTTGCAATCATGCACCTACCATTGATTCTGTTTGCAGAGCGTGGTGGTCCTGATGTCAGATGACAGGTGGAGATGTGTTCTAATTGGTCATTGCATGGCCGCATGTCAAAATTTTCTAACATACGATCATGCGACTGCCTACCACCTGTCCACATGGTCCCAGCTTCTCAGTTGTGTTCAGTTGCCTAGCGGTTTGTTTTCTTCTGGAAACCTAGCGACTTGTAGTTTTCTTTGGTCACTAAATCCTAGTGGTTAAGGCCCTAGCATCTGGCAACCTGGCAGGTGGTTAGGCTTTCCACAGTCACAATGTCACTAGATGGTGGGCCCGATATTTCTTGAGTGGAATAACATGCAGAAGAGATCTACGGAGGGCGCATGATCATGAGGAATATTCCTCCCCTTTGCGATCATGTGACCACCATCTGATCTTCCCAAAGGTATAAAGCTTTTCCAGGTGGTAGGTCTATTTGCTAGGGTGTGTTGAGGTGCATGATTTTCATTAGCCAGCAGGTGTTGAGGTGGATACATGAGGTGGGCTTGATACTTAGGGGTGGGTAGCGATTGTAGTGTTGGCGGGTTGTCGCATGATCATGTAGCCCATCTCCATGCTATGCAATCATGTGACAACTATTGAGATCTCACAGTTGTGGAGTTAGCCTGAGGTGTCTAGATGGTTTTAGAACATAAAGCCCATGAAGGGAGATTAATCAGATAGCGGGGATATAAAATTGGTAAAGGTTTAAATGATGACTGCCGATGTGCTGGGTGCCAAAGATGTAGCCATTTGATTTCAAATTCAAATCTTCTGAGGATTTGCAATGAAAAGAAGGACTAGTTTTAAATGTTTTAGCAGCCTGATTGGATTTGTTTGGTGTTGCGGTGTGGTCCAGTGGCTATGTGGCTTAATTGCAGAAGTGGATTTGGTACCTGGTGAAGGACTTTCTTGGCTCAAGGTATTTGTAGTAAATTTTGTGACCATTTCCAGTAGGTTGGGTGGTTGAAAACCCTAACCCTAGTCATCTGTAGCTTGTTGCAGATTTTCAAGATGACTAGGGGGTATAAGTTGTAGAATTTTTGATTTTGAAAGGGTTCCAAAACATTGTTGCTTTTGGTCCTTGGTTTTTGACTGTAATAAACTGATAGAGGTTTGATTTGTTGTCTTTTCTCAGCTTTGTGTCATTCTAATTGTATGCTGATTCTAGATTTGTTAATGAAAACATCATTGAGTCCCAATCTTGTATCTTGCATATGTCTTCTTGCTTGTCTCTGAGCTCATATATGTTAATATCACAAAGTGTGTTAATGTATGGTAAAAAAAGAGTATTTTGAATTCATCTGTAAGTTTCTAACAAAGTTAGGATTAAAGCCTTTTAGGTGAATTCCGTGAGTTTGTAGCCAGGTGTAGAATTTGATGTCCTTGTGTTTGAGGGAAAGGGGTAATAGGCAAAGCACTTACCCTGGGTTCCGTTGTGTTTGACTTAAGGTTTTTAGTTGAGGTATATAGTTGGGTGACCCTCAGCCCTGGGATAAGGCACTAGTCTTTTCTCTTGAAGTTTCATGGTTAACAACC
This sequence comes from Chamaecyparis obtusa, assembly GCA_027943335.1. Lineage (NCBI taxonomy): Eukaryota > Viridiplantae > Streptophyta > Pinopsida > Cupressales > Cupressaceae > Chamaecyparis > Chamaecyparis obtusa. Next base: position 265,643 of record BSBK01006708.1, read on the forward strand.
ACACAAATACAAGCACAAACATCATTTGACAAATCTTTAACAATCTTATATGAGATATAATGGAATATTGTTTTAGACTCCTTTAGAGAAGTGAGTCAAGGGTACACCAACCTGAGCACTGAAGCTCAAAGTGTAGAAGGATCTTTTGATCCTTGTCAGTTGGCCCTCTTCCTTGTGGACTTTGGGGTGGTGATAGAGTCAGGATTTTATTTATATTATTCATCAAAGTGTAAATCTGCAAGTTGAAGATCAAAGGGAATAATCCACAACCAACAAAATGGTGACTCTGCTAGGGAAAACTAAAAGATATGTATTTGTTAAGAGTCAGTGATTCTGCTAGGGAGAATCTAGAGAGAAAGGTTATATTCTATTCTTGTTTTCCTGAGTGTTTTTGAAGATTTCCCATCTAGGTGGGTGGTGACTCAAAGATTTGAACCAGTGCAACATATTGAAGAAGCATGGACAAAAGAAGAAATACTAGGTCATATGTTAGAAAGAATTCAGAGGTCACTTTGGAGCAATTGCCTAGACAGGGAAACAAGAGCTAGATTAAAAGGAATGGTGAGTCTACTAGTGCTCCCATGAGAGAACAAAGAAATGATAGAGCTTGAAGACCACATGTATCCTCAAGTGAGGATGGTTCAAAAAATAGAGTATCTAGATCAGAAGGTGGTCACTCTGAAGAGAGATTTTATGATACCCCTGAGGCTACGTTTCAGGACAAAGGTCCATTGCCTACAAGTCAAAATAAAGAAAACAGAGATATGGGTTTAGAGGTAGACTTGGATCTCAATGAAGATCAATTCAAAGGAGAACCCATGAGACATAGGCAAGTTCACTTCCCATATCAAAATTTTCTTGATATGGATGTGTCATCTGGTTCTGATGACATTATGGTAGATCTTGATGATTTGAATGCACTGAGGTTGTAGTTGGCAGAGCAGGACACCATACATAAAAGGTTACAAGAGAAGAGATAGGCTAAAAAGGTAAATGCTTTGATAGAGAGGTAGTCTCTTATTAGAAAGATAAATGAAATGAAGGAGAGAAACAAGATGCTTGCTTCTACTCCTAAAATGTTATAGCATGATGTGTTTGGTGATCTTGATGCCTTGAGGAGTGAGAAAGAATGCTTACTTCAGGATCATGAATTTGAAAATGAGGGCCCTGTGGTTAGACAAGTGCAAAGCTATGTCCCTTTGCCTAAAGATAAGGATGGGCATAGGATTACCAGACCTGTTGTTATCATAAATGAGAAAGGAAAGTAGAAGATGGTGGGTGACCAAGCAAGAAAACTAGTGACAATACCAAGGATCCCACCACCTGATTCAAATAAGGACACTAAAATGGAGAGAAGGAGAAAGGAAGATGAGGACCTTGCAAGAGAACTAGAGAGAGGTAAGGTTGACGCTGCCATTGCAGAAAAGAAAAGGAAGATCCAATTTTTGCGGGCTTCTTCAGCTAATGCTCTTGGCCCATCTGCTATGGAACTAGGTATGCCATCTATGACTACTACTATTCCACTTAGTAATACTACTAGTTCTTTTCCTTCTTCATCTGCTAGGATAGGTGCAAATCCTAGGTAGCAGTCAAATGCACAGATAAATGTAGATGCTAATGTTGATCCTAGGGTTAACACTAGTTTGAGCTTTCAAAGAAGACCTATGCAATTAGAAGGCTATAGGAAAATAAGCTTTGATGGAATTCCTGGCTATCCAAATGCTTTTCCAAATGATATTATAGATAAGGTACCTAAGTTTGCTAGTAATAATGCTATTAGTTGTGAAGAGCATCTTAGGTTATTTGTTGATATGCTTAATTATTATGAGGTAGAGTATGAGGATGTAGTCATGAAATTGTTTGTTCAATCTCTAATGGAGGATGCTAGAGATTGGTTTAAGAGGCTTCCTGATAAGTGTATTGATACTTGGGACTCTTTTGAGAAATATTTCAAAGAGGAGTATGGTGATAGGCCTAATGCTAGCTTCATGTTGAATGAATTCAATACCATAAAGAAAAATCATAATGAGTCTGCAACTAAATTCAACATGAGATTTCAGAAAGGTATGCACAAGTTGTTCCAAGTCATGCGGTTGGATGACAATGTCTATCTAACTACATACTTCAATGTATTTGATGGGAAGATGGGATATTTATTGAGGGATAAAGAACCAAGAACTCTTAGGGATGCTTTTAGGATTGCTATCAATATTGAGAACAACATGAAAATGTCAAGAAAGTTGGGTGGAAAGAGAGATGACCCAAAGTTGTTTGGGGACAGGAAATACAAAAAAGAAAATGATAAGGGTGTTGGATCTAGGAGGCAGGAAGAAGATAAATTGGATAAGGTGCTCAAAGCATTGAAGGATTTGAAGGCACCTGCAAATAGGAACATCAGTGCTCCTACCAATGAGAGGCCTATGTTCAACAACAATTTCAGTAAGCAGAATAGACTACAGAATTACCCCTACAACACCCAATGGAAGGATGGCAAGCCTATTGTCCCTGCTGTAAGAGAAAAAAATGATAGAGGTGTCCCTGACCCTCTACATAAAGCTTCAATAAATGTCATGGAGAATGTACCTTGGTGTGTTGCATGCCAGTCCCCTCATTCTATAGAGCATTGTGTGGTTGCACAATCTATGGCTGCAAATCAAGATTGTGGTGATGAGGAGATAAAACAAGAAGAAGAACAAGATGATGTTGGATGCAACATGGTTTCTTCATATCTAGGATATGAACATGATTCTGATTTTGATGAAGAAGCAGATGTGAATATGAAGAGATATAATCAGTCCCTTTTTCATCAAGAGGTTTTCTCTGATGGTGAGTGCATTGATCAAAAAACATGTAACATGAACTCTTCTCCCAAGCTAGTAAATTTGAGAAGACCTTTTAGAGAAGAGATGGAGAGGATTACTATAGAAATGATTGCCCAAGTGCAAACTAGAGGCATGGTGGCAAGGAATACAAATGAGAAAGCTACGGGAATGTTTATAAAGAGTACCAACTCTGGAGAACCTAATGAAAACAAATCAAAGGCATTTCACATGGTGAAATTAAAGAATGTAAAAAGTAAGCATTGTGAGCCTAAGGGAGTTGGAATTGGAAAGGTCTCTAGTGAGATTGAGAAGCTAGTTAACACAATGGCTAAGGTTGAAAAAATGAAGGTGGTCAATACACCTAGTATGTCAGATAAGCAAAAGGATGTTAAGGTAGTGCATATTGAGATTCCTGCTTCTACCCTTGTTGACATGTTATCTGTGTTGTCACAAATTATAGTTAAGGTTCCATTGTCAGAATTGTTGAGGATCCCTAAACATAAATATAAGGCTATTGCATGGGTTGGTAATACTCACAAAAATGATACTTCATGCAATGGATCTTAGGATAAAGCTTTGAAAGATGTTGCTGCTCAGGGAATTGTGTCTCAAATTCCTCCAATATATTTGGACAGTTCTATCAATGCCAGCCTTGAAAATATTGACCCATTCTTCCTAAGTGGTCTTGTGAATGGGATGAAATTAAGGAATTGTATGATTGATAGTGGTGCCTCTAATACTTTCATTCCTTTTAAAATCATGGAGAGATTGGGCCTTAAAGTTGACATAGTGCAAGGCAGGTGTTGTGCAATGGATCAGAAGGAGGTACCAATCATTGGAACTATCAATGCAATGCCATATAGGTTGGTAGCATATCCAAAGAAGGAGCTAACAATGAGTGTTTTGGTGGTGGATATCCCTCCTCATTATGGCATGTTGTTATCTAGAAGATGGAGTTCTACCATGGGTGGAAGTTTACAGTGTGATTTGTCCTATGCAACTTTCAAGATTGATGATCAGTTTGTCAAGATTGAACGAGAGCCAAGAGTATGCCACATGATTGAGAGAAACATCGATAATGAAACTACATGTTTTGTGGATACTAATGTAAATTCTTTTAGGGTAGAGATCCCTATATTAGAAAATGAACATATTTTGTCACCTATTTCTACTAAGGTAGGTGCTGACCCTATGAAGGGTGATTTGTGGGTCATGTACTTTGATGGTGCAAACTGCAAAGATGGTGCAGGAGCAAGTATTTTACTTATTTCTCCTGATGGAAACACCTACAAGTTCTCTTTCACATTGAATTTCTTTTGTACCAACAATATAGCAGAATATGAGGCCTTGTTGTTAGGACTGAGGTTGGCACAAAAGCATGGTATAAAATGCGTAAGTGTTATTGGTGATTCTGAGTTGGTGGTGTCCCAAGTCAGGTCAATGTATGCTTCCAAGAATAGAAGGCTGAAACAATATAGGAATGTAGTGTGGGATTTGATTGAGCATTTTGATGTCTTTAATATTGAGTGGAGGGATAGGAGTAACAACAAGATAGCTGACTTGTTCACCAATATTGCAATCAATCCTAATGATGTTACATTCTCTGGTATTTCTATAGTTGAAATTCAGGCTAGGCCTAGTATACCAGACAATATTGAGAATTGGCAAGTTTTTGATGATGATAATGATATTTTAAAGTTTATGGATTGCAAGGATCCATATCATGGTTAGGAACTTGATTGTTCAGCCTTGGTTGAGTCGATAGAAGGAAAGGAGGTTGTCTTAGGCAATGAGGTCATTCAACTTAGAACTAACAAGGTGCCCAAGGGGCTTGTTGTTTTGGAGACTATCTTTGACAACCAAGATAGAGTTCAAAAGAATATCAAAGGAGAAGATCATGCTGATCTTGAGGAGATAAATCTTGGATCACATGAGGCACCTAAGAAAGTATACATTGGTAGAGATATATCTCAAAAGGTGAGGAGACCTTTGGTTAAATTATTGAGGAAATTCAGGCATGTTTTTGCATGGTCATATGATGACCTAAAGGTTTATAGAGAAGATTTATTTCAGCATGCTATTCCATTAAGAGAAGATGCTAAACCTTTCTGGAAAAATAAAAGGCCTATTAATCCTACTTTGGCACCCAAAATGCAGGAAGAATTAATGAAGTTGAGAGATGCTAGCATTATCAAGCCTATAAGGTATTCTTCTTGGGTGTTAAACCTTGTTCCTGTAAGAAAAAAGAATGGTGACATCAGGCTTTGTGTGGACTTTAGGAATTTGAACATCATCTCATTGAAAGATAACTATTGTTTGCCCAATATGGAAGCTATATTGTAGAGAGTAACTGGATCAAAATTGATGTCAATGATGGATGGTTTCTCTGGCTACAATCAGGTCATTGTTAAGGAATTAGAACAATTCAAGATAGCCTTTACAACACCTTGGGGAACATATGTTTATGTGAGAATGCCTTTTGGTCTCACAAATGCTGGTGCTACTTTTCAGAGGGCAATGGATGTTTCCTTTTCAGATTTCATTAATGATTTCCTTGTTGTGTATTAGGATGATTTAACTACCTATTCCAAGAAGGAAGAGGACCGTTGTGCTCATTTAGAGAAAATATTTATGAGGGCCTTGGAATTTGGCATTTCATTAAACCCAAGAAAATGTGCTTTTGGTGTCACAGAAGGTAAGTTGCTTGGCCACTTAGTTGGGAAGCAAGGAGTGAGAATTGACCCAAAGAGGGTAGCAACAATTGATAAAATTCAGAGGCCAAAGAATGTTAAAGGGATTCATTCCTTCTTTGGTTAGGTCAATTTTCTAAGGAGGTTTGTGACAAACTTTGCAGAGGTTACTAGACCTATTTCCAAGATGTTGAAGAAGGGATCTGTAATCAATTGGGAGGGTGAGCTTGATGAGGCTTTCAAGAATATCAAGCAGGCTATCAAAGATGTACCAGTGCTAAAGACACCTAATTATAGTGTCCCAATGCATATCTTTTCTTTTGCATCTTTTGACACTATTGCTGCAATTTTGTTACAAAAGAATAAGGATGGTTTTGAGCAGCCTATTACATTTTTCAATAAGTCTTTGCAGGCTATAGAATTGAAGTATGATATAAATGAAAAGTAGGCTTATGCACTTGTGAAAGCAATCAAGGCTTTTAGATGTTACTTGATGGGAGCAGTTGTGATTGCTTTTGTGCCAAGTGCAGCTATGAAGGACATTTTCTCATAGTAAGAGGTGTCTGGAAGAAGATGCAGATGGATCAATAGGATCTAGGAATTCAATGTTGGGATCTAGATCACTAAATTGGTTAGAGGATAGGGATTGGCAAAGTTGATGGCTCAATCCAATCTAGATGCAAACCATGTAAATCATTCCAAAATTGATTATACATTTGATATGGATGATTGTATTTGGTATCAGGATATTATTTACTATTTGAGAAACATGAGATGTCCAGATAGTATGAATGATAATCAAAGGAGGACATTGAAGTTACAGGCCATCAAGTATGTGATTGTGAAATGTAAGCTGTATAGAAAAAAATTGGATTGCATACTGTTGAAATGTGTGGATGAGAATCAGGCTAATGTGTTGTTGAGGGAGATGCATGAGGGAGTTTGTGGTGGACATTATATGGGTAAAACAACTACCCATAAGATCTTGAGAGCAAGATTTTGGTGGCCCACAATCTTCAAGGATGCATAACAGTTGGTAAGGAGGTGTGATGCTTGTCAAAGGTTCTCTAGTAAGCTTAAGTTTTTAGGTAATGTACCATTAAAACCAGTAGAAATTAAGGCTCCTTTCCAGCAGTGGGGAATTGATTTCATAGGGGAGATACCAAACAAGTCAAGTGGAGGACATTCATGGATCTTAGTTGCCACTGATTACTTTACAAAGTGGGTAGAAGCTATACCTACAAGGAATGCAACTAGTAGGGTGGTAATTGATTTCCTGATGAATAATATTATTACAAGGTTTGGGTGCCTTGAGAGGATAGTGAGTGACAATGCTATGTGCTTCAAGTTTTTCAAATATAAGGAATTTTGCAAAGGTTTGGGAATTCAAATTTCTAATTCCTCACCTTATCATCCACAAGGAAATGGTCAGGCAGAATCTACTAATAAGAGTCTGATTAAAATCTTGAAGAGAATTCTAGAGAAGAATAAGAGGGCATGGAATTGAAAGCTGCCATTAGCTTTATGGGCTTATAGGGTAACTATGAAGAGGGCAATTGGTTGTGCACCATTTGACCTAGTGTATGGAATTCATGCTAGAATGCCTCAGAATAATTTGTTGGACATGTACAAGTTTGTGCAATTGTATGATGATGACATTGATGATGAGATGCAATTGAGAATTGAGTACCTCATTAGATTGGATGAAACTAGAAGAGAATCAATTGCAAGGAATGCCAAATTGCAGTTACAGGTTAAGAATCTATATGATAAAAAGAATGTTGATAGAAAGTTTGAGCCTAGTGATTTGGTGTTAGTTTGGAATGCCAGATTGGAGGATAAGGGGAAACATGGTAAATTTGATCCCATCTGGTTAGGGCCATATCTAATTCATGAGAAATGGGGCCAAGATTCTTACATCATCAAGGATTTTAAGGGTGATATTCAAGAGTTGCCAGTTCATGGATAATTCTTGAAGAATACTTCATTTGAGGTACTCTATTTTCCATGAACAGTAGTTAGGGTTGTACATCTTGTAAATCTCTGTATATAAGTTGCTTTCCCTTGCCTTGTTTTTCCCTGGTCTGTCAGTTTTTGGTCCTCTTGCTTGGTCTTGCCATGGTTGCTCCTTGCTCTCTACAATTTTTTCCTATGGGATGGTCTACTTTTACCAATGATTCTAAGTCCTTGCTATGCCTACAGGAGGCATACATCCCCAGACAGAGCCACTGTTAGGCCATTTTTCTATCATGGAAAAATCCTTTGAAAATGGCCTCTCCCCTAAAAATGTGTGTCAAGTGTCTTGCCCCTGGTAGTCAATGTTGTCACATTGCTCTGGTCCAAAGCGCATCTCCTAAATCATTAGGCCTAGAAAGTTATTCGAGTTTTAGGGTCTGCGGGAAGCAATCTTTAAAATTTTCCACAGTGTCAAAAACCCACAGTGTTTTCAAAAAGTTCATGATGTTTTCAGTCTGTGTGTTTTTGGCCTTCATTGTTTTTGACCCTGTGCTTCTTTCTTTTGTGCACTTATCCTTTGGCATCAAAAACTCTATGTGTTTTCGGTCTTCCGCTCTGTTGAAAACCTTGTGTGTTTTTGACCTCGCAGTCTCTTGTTTGAGGGTTGTTGCCTAACTATGCAAGTGCGATGGGTGGTGGGCTCAGGTTTTCAAAGGCTCTTCTTTGATTGGTTGTCGCATTGCCGCATGTCAGACTTCTTTGACATGCAATCATGCGACCGCTTGCCACCAATCCATGTGGGTCCGGTTCTTCTTGTTTTTCTCGACTGGCGGTTATGTCTTTATTCATCAATCTGGCAACTGTGTAGTCGCATGATCTCTTCTCTTCTGGCCGTTAGTGGCTAGCATTCAGTGACTCGGTAGGTGGTTAGTCACAATGTCACTAAGTGCCTGGCAGTTGGTAAGTGGGCTTGATTCTTTAAGCGGCAGAGGAGAAGAGATCAACGGTCGGTATGTGATTGCAAGGAATATTCTTCCCCCTTGCGATCATGCACCTACCGTTGATTCTGTTTGTAGAGCGAAGTGGTCCCGGTGTCAGATGATAGGTGGAGATGTTTTCTAATTGGCTGTCGCATGGCCGCATGTCAGACTTTTCTAACATGCACTCATGCGACCACCTGCCACCTGTCCACGTGGTCCCAACTTCTAAGTTGTGTTTGGTTGCCTAGTGGTTTGTTTTCTTCTAGTGACCTGGTGACTTGCAGTTTTCTTTGGTTGCTGAATCCTGGTGGTTAAGGCCCTAGCATCTGGTGACCTAGTGGGTGGTTAAGTTTTCCATAGTAGTGATGTCGCTAGATGGTGGGCCTGATATTTTTTGAGTAGAATAACATGCAGAAGAGATCTACGGTGGCCGCATGATCATGAGGAATATTCCTCCCCTTTGTGATCATGCAACCACTGTCTGATCTTCCCAAAGGTGTAAAGCTTTTTTGGGTGGTAGGTCTATTTGCTAGGGTGTGCTGAGGTGCATGATTTTCATTAGCCGGTAGGTGCTGAAGTGGATACATGAGGTGGGTCCGATACCTAGGGGTAGGTAGTGGTTGCAGTGTTGGTAGGTTGTCACATGATCATGTAGCCCATCTCCACGCTATGTGATCATGCGACAACTATTGAGATCTCATAGTTGCGAAGTTAGCCCAAGGTGTCTGGATGGTTTTAGAACATAAAGCCCGCGAAGGGAGATTGATCGGATGGCTGGGATATAAAATTGGTAAAGGTTTAAATGATTACCACTGATGTGTTGGGTGCCAAAGATGTAGCCATTTGATTTCAAATTCAAATCTTCTAAGGGTTTGCAATGACAAGAAGGACTAGTTTTAAATGTTTTAGTGGCCTGATTGGATTTGTTTGGTGTTGCGGTGTGGTCCAACGGCTATGTGGCTTAATTGGAGAAGTTGATTGGGTACCTGGTGAAGGACTTTCTTGGCTGGAGGTATTTGCAGTAAATTTTGTGACTATTTCCAGCAGGTTGGGTGGTTAAAAACCCTAACCCTAGTCATCCTTAGCTTGTTGCAGATTTTCAAGATGACTAGGGGGTATAAGCTGTAGAATTTCAAATTTTGAAAGGGTTCCAAAACATTGCTGCTTTTGGTCCCTAGTTTTTGACTGTAATAGACTGATAGAGGTTTGATTTGGTATCTTTTCTTAGCTTTGTGTCATTCTAATTGTATGCTGATTCTAGATTTGTTAATGAAAACATCATTGAATCCCAATCTTGTATCTTTTGTATGTCTTCTTGCTTGTCTCTAAGCTCATATATGTTAATATCACAAAGTGTGTTAATGTATGGTAAACAAAAAGTATTTTGAATTCATCTTTGAGTTTCTAACAAAGTTAGGATTAAAGCCTTTTAGGTGAATTCAGTGAGTTTGCAGCCAGGTGTAGAATTTGATGTCCTTGTGCTTGAGGGAAAGGGGTAATAGGCAAAGCACTTACCCTGGATTCCATTTTGTTTGACTTAAGGTTTTTAGTTGAGGTATATAGTTGGGTGACTCTTAGCCCTGGGATAAGGCACTGGTCTTTTCTCTTGAAGTTTCATGGTTAACAACCACACAAATACAAACACAAACATCATTTGACAAATCTTTAACAATCTTATATGAGATATAATGGAATATTATTTTAGACTCCTTTAGAGAAGTGAGTCAAGGGTACACCTACCTGAGCACTGAAGCTCAAAGTGTAGAAGGATCTTTTGATCCTTGTCAGTTGGCCCTCTTCCTTGTGGACTTTGGGGTGGTGATAGAGTCAATATTTTATTTATATTATCCGTCAAAGTGTAAATCTGCAAGTTGAAGATCAAAGGGAATAATCCACAACCAACAAGCTTGACAAAGGATATCAGTTGGAATTCAAAAACAATGAGTGCATCATTAATAAAAATGAAGGAGAAATGATTGCATTAGGTTAAAAGACAAAAATTAATGTTTTTTAGCTTAATTCAGAAGCAAGTTGTTTTGTTGCTAAAGTAGATGATAGCTAGTTATGGAACAAAAGACTATGTCACATCAATTTTGACAACATTGTAAAGATACGAAATGTAAAGGTGGTAAGAAACCTTCCTAACATTACAAAACCAATTTGTACAATATGAAGGGAATGTGTGATGGGAAAATATGTGAGGAATTCATTAAGAAGAAATCATAGTTTGACATAGAACAAATTGGATCTACTGCATACATAACTATGTGGACCAACTCAAATAAGATCATACTATGGTGAAAGGTAATTTATTTATTTTTTGATGATTATTCTAGAATGATGTGGGTTTCCTTAAAAGAAAAATTAGAAGCATTTGAGAAGTTCAAAATATTCAAACCTAAAGTTGAAAATGAGTCTTGATCAAAGATAAAATGTCTAAGATCAGATAGAGAAGGAGAATTCACCTCTAATAGATTTTATGAGTATTACAAAGAACATTAGATAAAGAGATAGCTAAGTGCACCTAGAACCCCTCAATAGAATGGAATTGTAGAAAGAAGAAATAGGATCATACTTGACACATCACACACCATCATGATTAAAGGAAAAGTTGCACACACCTATTGGAGAGATATGGTCAATACTGTAGTCTACAATATCAATAGAATTAAATTAAGGCCAGGCAAAAACAAGACACCTTATGAGCTATGGTTAGGGAATGTACCTAGAATAAAATACTACAAAATATTTGGAAGCAAGTGCTACATCAAGAGAGATGAAGCTATTGGCAAGTTTGATGCAAGAAGTGATGAAGGCATTATGTTTTAAATTAAGGTTGAAGAATATTACTTAAATTGTACATGTAAATATTGATGATAAGTTTATGATTCAATAAAGATATCATGATAATGTGTTAGGGAGTAGGGATGAACTAATCACTAGTTCATGCCACTTAGTCTTCTCCTGAGACTCTTGGTGTCTTTTTAGATCACCTACTAGACCTATAGGATCATGTATCTACCTATCATCCCCTAATCTAAGCCCTACCTCTCTAACTTCCAAAGTTTATCAAATCCTTCAACCACTAGGTTCTCATTCTTGCTTGGAAGCACTCTAGGCTTCTAGGTCTCCTCTAAGACCTAGCTCCTCAAAACCTTTCCTAGCCCCTTGAAAGGTTGTGAAAGTGTTAAAAGACCTTCCACTCCATTGATTCCAATGGGTAATTCAATACCCTTCAATAATCTTCCTTACCAATTTCAAGAATCAACCCCAAAATAGGGCTACAAGCAAAAAGCCCCAATTAGCCCTCCTAATTCAAGAAAATAGGGAATAACTCAGAAAAATCCCATTAATGAACTCTACCTTCCTTCTAGGACTTCTATTCATTTTATTAGGGCTAAAGGATTTTTAGGGTCTTAGGCCTCCAAATGGCTGTATAGTACCTGAACTCTGATTAAGGGTTTTATAAGGGTTTTAGGACTCTTTGGGTCTAGTTTGATTGTTTGGCTTCATTTGGTGCCTTGATGGACTCATGAGGACACCTCATGCACATCAAGGCCTCTCAACACACCTAGACACCTTTTCCATGCTCCAATTTGATTCCAACTTCACAACCCTGACTTCTAGAAGCTCTGCAACCTCACTCTTTCCTAGTCGGGTAGTCTTTGGCTCACCTAGGAGAAGAGTTTAAAAATAACTCCATTGCACTTGAGGACCCATTCTCCTTCACATGGAAATTATATAATTTACACTCACTATCCCTAATAGGCCTTACTATTTATACGGTGGGATAGTGAGTTACATGCTTGTCGATCCCAACTGTCTAGTTTAGAATAGTGAGTACACAAGAACACAAATAATTACAAAAGCTTAAAAGAAATGCACACAAACCTAAACTAGTAAATCAAAAATATCATATAGAGATTATGCTTCAAATCCAAATGATTACACTCAGCAATTCAACCCTCACTTGCTTCCATTTATGCACTATTACAAAAACTTCACACAAAAACTTGTATTCAGAATTTTGTCCTTACAATTCTAACACCCAATGCCAACATTAGGGTTTCTTGTGATCATATATCCACTTCAAAAATATTAGGGTTCATCATGAGGTCTTCTCCCATGACCAAAAGTTAAATCCTTAGTTATAGGGAGCTTCTACACAACGTTGCCAAGCAACTTTCAAAATTGCAAAGTTGCAAGAAATGCAACTTTTAGTAACTTTTGCAAAAAAATCACAAATTAGCTAATTTAGGCCAATTCCTTGCACATATACACTTATTAAGTGTTAATTGACTTGATTCAACCCAAAATTACTCTAATGACATCAGCTAGCCCCTGGATGACTCCTGATGATGTCATCTCACAATAAGGTCAATTTCACAATAAGGTCACAAATACACTAAAAGACCTACCAACATGAACCTAATAAACTTATAAATTATTCTAACAACCACACAATGGTCTTCAAACCCTTATTTCATTTACAAGGCTCACTAAAAGTGTTCCACAACAAAATTTCAATGGTGAGGGTCCCATGCTGACTAGGTGCCCCTACACCATGCTAACCACCTGAAAAGTCATGTCACCTCTGGAAAAAGGAGTTGGAGATCCAATCCCTTGAGCTTGAAATGGTTGTTAGCTATCCATGTGGCCTTTTCTTTTGTCTTATCCTTCCACTTGACCATGTGTTCCTTATAGGTTCCCTGTTTGGTCTTGGTGTGAATTTTGGAGTCTAGGATCTTTTCAACCTGTAGTTTGGGCTTATGAGACAAGGCTGATGCTTAGGCTTCTTCTTGAGTCTTTAATCAATTATGGTCTATTGTATTAAGTGGTCCTTTATACCAAACTAAGACTTCTACATTGAAAATGGGAGAGAGAGCTAAGTATGCAGGCAACTCAACTTTGTAGGCATTCTGCCCATACTTGGCCAGTATAGGACATGGGCCACTTCTCATTTGAAGCTTGGTAGGAACTCATTTTTTTAGCCTCACTTTGTTGAGATGAACCATTACAAAGTCACCCAGACCAAATTGTACATCTATCCTATGAAAATCAACAAATCCTTCATCTTCTTTATGTTCTTTATGAGAGCTTGTTTCACTTGCTCATGCACCTCCTTCATAGATTGGCTGAAATCTTCATCATGGCCACTATTATGGGCTTGATTTCCCAAGGCTCTAAGCTCACATACACCCCTTGGGTGTACCCCATAAACAATATCAAAAGGAATCTTGCCAGTGGTCCTATTTACACTATCATTATAGGCAAATTCTTCTTGATGGATGATCAAATCCCAAATCAAACCACACTCCTTGGTCAAACACCTTAATAAGTTACCAAGTGTCCTTTTAACCACCTTAGTTTGACCATCAGTCTGAGGGTGGTAAGCTAAACTAAATGCTATGTTTGTACCTAACCTTTTTCACAAGGACCTCCAAAAGTGCCCCATAAATTTTTCATCCCTATCAAAAACAATGCTTCTTGGAAAGCCATGAATCCTAACAACTTCCTTGAAAAAAAAATAAGTTATGTGGCTTGCATCATGGGTGACCTTACATGGAATAAAATGAATCATCTTATTGAATCTATCTATTACCACATAAATTCTATCAAATGCACTCTTGGTCTTGGGAAAGCCAACAAAAAAATCTATACTTACACATTCCCATGGCCTGTTGGGTATAGGGAGATGCTGGTAAAGTCCTGAATTTGTAGATATTCCCTTTTCTCTTTGGCAAATGATACACTATTCCACATAAGTCCTTACATCTCTCTACATTTTGGGCTAGTAGTAGAACCTTTGGACCAATTCTAAGGTCTTCTTTAAGCCAAAATGGCCACTCAAATTTTGATTGTGTTTTTATTGTATGAGGTTCTCCCTCATGGACCCTCTTCGAACACACAACTGACCTCCCTTGAAGAGAAATCCATTCTGCAATGTAAACTCTACAAATTCACTATGAAAGTGATTTAAATGACCTTGGCACACCTTGTAAACCTCTACAAAATCCTCATCTATCTGATACAGATCCTTGAAGTTATCCAATCCTATGCTTTGTAGTTGTATTTCTTGGAGAGTGAGTAGTATTCTACTCAAAGTGTTTTCTACTTTATTCAATTGTCCTTTTTTGTGCTTTATAGTGAAGGTGCATGACTATAAGTACTCCACCCACTTAACATTCCTATGACTCAACTTGTCTTGAGAGTTAAGGAAACTCAAAGCTTGGTTGTCAGTGAACACGAAAAACTCATTGGGCAATAGATAATGCCTCCACTTTCTAAGGGACTAAACAAGGGCATATAATTCCAAATCATAAGAAGAATACTTTTTCTTTGCTGCATTTAGTTTCTCACTAGAGAAAGCCACTGGCCTATTAATTTGGCTCAAGACCCCTCCTATTGCTATGTTACTAGCATCACACTCTATGGTGAAAAGTTCATCAAAATTAGGTAATCTTAGGATGGAATTTGTGGCTACCTCCTTCAATGTCTCAAATCCCTCATTTACTATTGTTGTCCACACAAACTTGGTTCTAGTTCTACCTTTTATGGTATCTAATATGGGAGCACATATACCGCTTAAGTTCCTAATAAACTTCCTATAATATTGTGCTAAACCATGGAAACTCCTTACCTCACTTGCATTCTTGGGATTTTCCCAAATTAGTATGACTACAACCTTATATTCATCCATCTTCAAGTCTCCTTGAGATAGAACAAAGCCCAAATATACTAGTTCATGTTTCATAAAGTTACACTTGTCTAGATTGATGGTTCAGTGTTCCTCTTTCAACTTAGTTAACACAACCTTGATATGATTTAGGTGTTCATCTTTAGTCATATTGAAAATTAGGATATCATCCAAATAGACTACTACAAACTTACCTGTGAATTATTTTAAAACCTCATTCAGGAGCCTCATGAATTTTCTTGGAGCATTGGAGAGGCCAAATGGCATGACTAGCCACTCATAGAGTCCCTATGTAGTTTTGAAGGTGATCTTCCACTCATCTCCATCTTTTATCCTTATTTGGTGATAGCCACTTTTAAGGTCTATCTTGGTGTGATATTTAGCCCCTCCTAGGAAGTCCATTAAGTCTTCAATCCTAGGTATTGGAAACCTATAACGGATTTTGATTTTTTTGATAGCTCTGGAGTCTATAGAAAATCTCCATGTTCCCCCCTTCTTAGTGTTTGGATAGTGGGCAAAGCACATGGACTGATGCTCTTCCTTATCAGTCCTTAGTCCATCAATTCTTGCACTTTCCTTGCAACTTCCTTGTTCTGTTCTAGTGTCATCTTGTAAGATTCCTTATTAGGCACTGATGCCCTTGGAATAAGGTCTATTTGGTGAATGATTTCTCTCCTGGATGGCAATGTTGCAGGTGTACCATCTAAGATGATTTCTTTGAATTCCTTCAAGATTTCCTACACTTCTTTAGGTATGTCTACCTTCTTATCCTCTGCCCCCTCTTTAGGCTTCACCACTATGGTATATCCTACTCCTTGTTCCTCTTCTAGAGTCCTCATGAACTCATTTACTTTTAACATCAACACAATAGGTCCACTTCCTTTATTGTTATCCTCAACAAGTGACTGAATCTTATAGATCACTCCATCCTTTTGAAAGGTGTATGAATTTTTTTCTCCATTTTTCATGGCTTTCCTATCAAATTGCCATGGCCTACCTAGTAGTAGATAGCATGCATCCATTGGAAAGATATCACACAAGAGTTTGTCATTATATCTCCCTATTGTGAACTCAATCCAAGCTTGTTTATTTACTAGGATATGTTGGCCCTTATTGAGCCAAGTAACTCTATAGGGAGTGCTATGAGATATTTTGGATATCTTAATTTTAATTATGGCTTCTTTTAAAATGATGTTATCAATAGACCCCGAGTCTATGATAACCTTGCAAACTTTACCCATAATTCTACAATTTATCTTGAAGAGTGATCTTCTTTTCTTGGGCTCCTCCTTAATTGGCTCTCTAATGAGTATTCTCATCAACATCATGTTCTCACCACTCTCTGAATCCAATTGGACTTCAGGAGCCTTCACAGTTGATTCTTCTTCATGTACATATGAAACTTTCTTCTCCCCTTGTGATTTTGATCCCTTTTTAGGATATCTATAAGCCAGATGACCAAACTGTTGATAGTGAAAACACTTCATATTAGAAAATTAGGATGATCCTCTTCCTCCTTGTGATCTACCTCTACCTCCAAATCCTTTACCTCTGCTTGAGCCACCTCTTTGATTGGTTTATCCACTCTATCCAGTCAATTTGGACTCTCCTTGGGGTCTTGTGTCATTACTTCTAACTCCATAACTTCCTCTATGTCCCCTCCCATCTCTACCTCTTCCTCTATTCCTTGAGGTATGATCTTGCTTCCTTTTCCCTTTCTCTTCTAACTTCAAAGAAATCTGATAACATTGATGGACTGTCTTAGGAGTGATAAGGATCATATCCTCTTGAATGGACCATTTAAGACCATTCAAATACCTAGCCAATCTGATGCTTTCATGCTCCACCACCTCTAATCTTAGGAATAAATTTTGAAACTCCTTTGTATAAAAATGAACATCCATCTCCTTCTACCTTAAATTTTATCTCCTCCTATGGAGTTGTACTTCATAATCATCAAGTACATAGGCTTGTTTGATTTTGGCCACCATCCCTTTCCAAGTGGCAATGAGACTCTTCCCCTCATGATTATTAAGTACAACTAGGTTAAGGCTAAACCTCTCAATCTTGACTTAGCCACCTTAAATTTCTATTCTTATGTACAACCATCACATTCAAAATGGTTCTCCATGCCTTCTATCTAGTCCATGATCAAGTCTAGATCCATTTTTCCATTGAATAAAGGAATACTCTCTAAAGCCTTACCACTCATTGCCTTTAGTGCCTTCAAGAAAGGATCTTCTAGTATGATAGGGTATGTTTTTGGAGACTCTTCTTCCAACTCAATACCATATTCTTTGGCTTCTTTATCCTCTTTCTATTCCATTTTTTCCATGACTTTATCTGCCTTATCTTGGACTTCACCCAACAACTGTTCTAGTTGTGCTAACCTCTCTCTTAACAATCTATTGTCCTCCTCTCTTTCTTCAACCTTCTTGGACAATTCTACATTTTTCACCATCTTTCTTGATGCACTAGATTCTATTGGTGAGAACATGCACCTTCTTACTATCCTTCTATGCCAAAATCTTTATTTGGCTCTGATACCACTAATCACTAGTTAATGCCACTTAATCTTCTCCTGAGACTATTGGTGTCTTTTTAGATCAAATAATGGACCTATAGGATCATGTATCTACCTATGATCCCATAATACAAGCTCTACCTCTCTAACTTCCAAATTTTATCAAATCCTTCAACCTCTAGGTGCTCATTCTTGCTTAGAAGCAATCTAGGCTTCTAGGTCTCCTCTAAGAATTAGCTCCTCAAAACCTTTCCTAGCGTCTTGCAAGGTTGTGAAAGTGTTAGAAGACCTTCCACTCCACTCATTACAATGGGTAGATCAACCCCCTTAAATAATCTTCCTTATTGATTTCAAGAATCAACCCCAAAATAGGGCTACAAGCAAAGAGCCCCAATTAGCCCTCCTAATCTGAGAAAGTAGGGAATAACTTAGAAAACTCCCCTTAATGAAATTTTACTTCCTTCTAGGACTTATATTCATTTTCTTAGGGCTCAAGGATTTTTAGGGTATTAGGCCTCCAAATGGTTGTAAAATACCTGAACTCTAACTGAGGGTTTTATAAGGGTTTTAGGACTCTTTGGGTCCAGTTTGATTGCTTGGCTTGGTTTGGTGCCTTGATGGTTTAGTGAGGACACCTCCTATACATAAAGGTCTACCAAAAAACCTAGCCACCTTTTCCATGCTTCAATTTGATTCCAACATCACAACCCTGCCTTCTAGAAGCTCTACAACCTCAGTCTTTCCTAGTCGAGCAGTCTCTAGCTCACCTAGGGAAAGAGTTTAAAAATAAATCCATTTCACTTGAGGGCCCATTATCCTTCAAATGGAAAGTAAATAATGTACACTCAACATCCCCAAGAGGTTGTACTATTTCTACAATGGGATAGTGATTTACATGCTTGACAATCCCAACTGCCTGGTTCAGGATAGTGAGCACACAAGAACACAAATAATTAAAAAAGCTTAAAAGAAATGCACACATACCTAAAATAGTAAATCCAAAAAAATATAAAGAGATTATGCTTCAAATACAAATGATTATAGTCAGCAATTCAAGCCAATCTTGCTTCAATTTACACACTAAATTACCAAAACTTCACACAAAAACTTGTATTCAGAATTCTATGCATACAATTCCAACACCCAATGCCATCATTAGTGTTTCTTGGGATCATATACCCCCTTCTAAAATATTAGGGTTCACCATGTGATCTTCTCTAGTGACCAAAATTTAAGTCCTTAGTTATAGCGAACTTATAGACAATGTTGCCGAGTAACTTTTAAAATTGTGAAGTTGCAAGAAATGCAATTTTTAGCAACTTTTGCACAAAAATCACAAATTAGCTAATTTAGGCCAATGCATTGCACATATGCACTTATTAGGTGTTGTTTGACTTGAGGCAACCCAAAATGACTCTTATGACATCAGCTAGCCCCTGGATGACTCCTGATGACATCATCTCACAATAAGGCCAATTTTAGAATAAGGCCACAAATGCACTAAAAGACCTACCAACATGAACCTAATGAACTTATAAATTATGTTGACAACCACACAATGGTCCTCATACCCTTGTTTCATTCAAAATACTCACTAAGAGCATTCCACAACAAAATTTCAATGGTGAGGGTCCCATGCTGACAAGGTGCCCCTGCACCATTATGCACCTATCATAGAAGAAGAACGTAGACCTACAAGTAGAGAAATAGTTGTTGAAGAAATGTTTGACAGCATTGATGTGTTGCTCAATGAACCTGAAACAAGTGAAGAAGAATCACATAATTCAAATGAGAGTGTCACACCTAATGTTCCTAAATTCACATCTAGATACCAATCGAAAGAAGACATCATTGGAGATTAGAAGAGAAAAGTCATGACAAGATCAAAAGAAAAAACTTAGACAGTTGATGAAGCAGTATGTTAACTTTCACAAATTGAACCCTTAAGTGTTGAAGATGCTTGTACTGATTTAGATTGACATGAAGCAATGAAAGAAGAGCTAGAACAAATAGTTAGGAATGATACATGGGAGTTGGTCCCTAGACCTAGTGACAAGAATGTGATTGGAACCAAGTGGATATTCAGAAACAAGATGAATGAAGATGGAACACTAGTAAGAAATAAAGAAAGAGTAGTATGTAAAGGATATGCACAAAGAGAATGAATTTATTATTCGGATACATTTGCCCCTATAAGCAGATTGGAAGCCATAAAGTTATTTCTAGCCTATGAAACATTCAAAGACTTTAAAGTATATCAAATGGATGTCAAGTCAGCATTTATGAATAGAGAGTTAAAGGAAGAAGTCTACATAGAGTAGCCTAAAGGATTTTCTCTCTCAGAAAAACTTGATATGGTATGCAGACTAAAGAAAGCCCTCTATGGACATAAGCGAGCCCCTAGAGCATGGTATGGTAGATTAGATGGTTATTTGACTAAGATTAGATTCAACAAAGGAGCAATAGATTGTAACTTATTCATAAGAGAGACACCTAATGGACTATTACTAGTTGCTATTTTTGTTGATGACATTATTTTTGGTGGTAATGACAAGCTTAGTGCAGATTTGCTAAAGAAATATAGAGAGAATTTGAAATGAGCATGATTGGACCTATCAAGTGCTTTTTGGGACTAAATGTGCATCAGACAGACAAAGGTATTTTGATTAGTCAGTCTAAGTATGTAAAAGAGATATTGAAGAAATTCAAGATGGATGATTACAAGACACTAAATACCCTTATGATAATAGGATGCAAGATCTCAAATGAAGATGATTCTATAGTAGTAGACAACCCTATATAAGTCTATGACTGGTAACCTCATATATCTAACTCAATCTAGATCTTATATTTCTAATGTAGTTGGTATAGTTGGAAGATTTGTAATAGAACCTAAACAAAGTCATTGTATGGTAGTAAAGAGGATATTTAGATATTGGAAAGGAACTATAGACTATGGTTTATGGTATCCTAATTCAGAAAATATAGAACTTCATGTGTATATAGATGCAGATTGGGCATATTGTGTGGATGATAGAAAGAGTGCCTCAAGAGGAACAATATTTTTTGGAGATAGACTTGTTACTTTGACAAGAAAGAAGCAGAATTGTATTTCTCAATCCACAATAGAGGTAGAGTATGTAGCAACAACATTAAATTGTTCTACAATTGTGTGGATGAAGAAGATGAGAAAGCATTTTGGAATTCCAATTGATTATCCTATTGTTATTTATTGTCATAACACTAGCACTATCAATATATCAAAGAATCCTATGATGCATGCAAAGACAAAACACATTGTGATAAAATATCACTTCCTAAGAGAGAAAGTTACACAGAAAGAAGTAAAATTGGACTATGTGAGCACAAAAGAATAGCTAGAAGACATATTCACAAATCCTTTACCAAAGGATGCATTTTAGTATCTCATGGAGAAGCTGGGAGTAATTCCCTTCCCTTGATCTGATTAGAGTTTGTAGTAGTGCATTAGTCCTCAATGACTGATGAATGGTTGACTACTCTACTTTAGGAGTAGTACCAATGCTTATTTTTTTTGGTGCCCTTTTCGAATAATATCAAAGGGGGAGTAATTATATAGTCATGAAAAAAAAAATAGTTGTTTTAATATAGAAAGGGGGAGTATGTTATAGAAAGTGGGAGTAAGTATTAGTAAGGGGACTATACAACAATTGATATTCAGAGCATTCAGCAGTAGATGGAGGATTCATCCTTGGGGGAGTTTTTTTGATGAAATGGAAAATGTGATAAAATAATTGTACATTTGGATTGGTGGCATTTTTCTTTCCATATGTTGCGATGAATGCCAAAGGGGGACATTGCTGGAGATTTTCTAGCAAGCTAGTGTTCACTGTATGTTTTCCATTGATGACAACATATGATAATCAGCCTACGTGGAAGCCTTATGGAGAGAAAATTGAGAATATGGTGTATGGATATTCTATCAGCATGATATCATAGACGTAGAGGCTGATTCTGAGTGAAGATAGTGATACAACTATTTATATCAGTAGTGTTCTTGATAGTATTCTAGGAAGAGTTTTATATGTGACTTGTAGTATAGTTATGATGGAGCCCTGCACATTTATATTTATGTTGTAGACATGTTAGTGAAGATATGTTCATGGACATAGAATTAGTTTTGCAGTACAGGTTGAGTTATGATGTTTCTAGTTTCCAGCTATAGTTTCCTGAGTTTATCTAATGGAGCTGACATTGTTTATATTATTGTAGTAGTTACGCCTATAATTTTGATATGCATGTTTGGTTTCATGTTTGGTAATGACTTAATAATTTTTGGTTAAGAGTGCATAACATATTTCAACATGAGAATAAAGTTTTAGTTAATTTGGTGGAGCCGACTGTGTGAAGTGACACATCTACTCATATTGAGTTACGTGGTCCTAATTTGTATTGTGTACTTAGTATATCCATTGGAGATGTTATTGGAGATTTTTATTGTGTCTATTATGATTTCAAGGAATTTTTAAGAGGCTGACTTGATTATATCAATTGGAGAAAGATACTTATAGCCAGTTAGTTATGATCGCTAAGTATGGTAGATAGTTGAAAGAGAAGAGAAGAAAAGAAGGTGTGAAGTATTTATCCATCAGTAAAATGTCTATGTGACAAAGAAGAGAGTGTATTCTATTCATTGGAACTAATCAAGATAGAAAGTCTAACTCTTAGTTCACCAAGATCTAGATATAGTGTGTATTTGTTATGCAAAAGGTTGCAGTCTTCACCATTTGAGCATTGTGCTCCCGGACAGTGTGTCCCGATCCCTAACAGGGTTAAGTATAAAAGACTCCTAACAAGGTCCAATGTTTGACAGGGTCACTGTACTTAATGCATTGTAAAGATCAACTCGTAATAGGGTTGTAAGATTCTCTAACATGGATCATTATAATGTAGTGCAGTTTATAGTTGGTGCTAATTCCCATTGGTGTTTCTACCTATTTGGGTTTCCCAATAACCAAAATTGTGGTGTTGTGTTAAGTGTTCTCTTATTGTGTTTATGCTTAATATTAATCAGTACTTAATTGGATAAAGAATTAAATCTTGTAGATAACTAATTCACCCTCCTCTTAGTTATCTCTTGGGACTATTCCTAATATCCATCCCATCACATTAATTACATTCCTCTAAATATCATCTCCTGCAGTTATTGTATCATGTGGAATGCACACTACAACACCACCCTCTTGTTCTATAAATAGTCAATAACACTGGGAATTAAAATACTTGCACATAAAATACTTCAAGGAAACTCACAACAACACAAAAGAGCAAGAAACTTGAGGGGAAGCACACAACAACAGGGAATTTAAATGAAACTCAAAGAAACATCTGGGATTTTAACAAACTTACAATACTTTGATTCATTCTTGGCCCTTCTTCCCTCCTCCATTTCCTACAAATTTTATTTATTTTAATACCAAAAATTATTTACCTTAGTGCATTGGGAAAAATATTTACTATAATAGAGATGCCTGCCAATATGATGAAGCTGATTTGAACCAATATATTATGAAAAAACAACTCTTCAACAACCTAGAAATGCTGAATATAAAAGTTAGAGGGGTTCTTATTATCTATAGGCCTAAATTAAGGTTAGAAATCAAATTCTCTACCTAGACAGAGTCACACCTCAAATTCAATTGTTAAATTACCTCTCCCAAAATGCTTAGCAATTTGAAGGTATATAGTATACACAATTATTTCTCTAATAAAGGTGTATAGACAAATATTTGTCTTTCATTTTAAATTTCTTATTACTTCTACATAATTTTTTTCTTTGTGAGACACCACGGTGTGACCTAGATTCAGTTGGTTTTCATCTACACAATATTAGATTTGATTTATAATTTTTTGAAATTTGTACAAGAACCAATCTCACCCTCTACAAAATAGTAGATTTCCATTTAAAATTAAATGCTAAGTATTTTTAATTACCATTTGAATCTGAAATTGAATGTAAATTATACAAATATTTTACTATGGCATTATTAGTATGCTTATTAATACAAACGGTTGTACAATACCTGAACTTTGACTAAGGTTTTTATAAGGGTTTTAGGACTCTTTGTGTCCAGTCTGATTGCTTGGCTTGGTTTGGTGCCTTGATGGATTAGTGAGGAAACCTCCTACACATCAAGGAATCTCAACACACCTAGCCACCTTTTCCATGCTTCAATTTGATTCCAACTTCACAATCCTACCTTCTAGAAGCTCTGCAACCTCACTCTTTCCTAGTCGGGCATTCTTTGGCTCACCTAGGGAAAGAGTTTAAAAATAACTCCATTGCACTTGAGGGCCCCTTCTCCTACACATGGAAAGTACATAATGTAAAATCACTATCCCCAAGAGGTCGTACTATTTCTACGGTGGGATAGTGAGTTACATGCTTGGCAATCCCAACTACCTTGTTCAGGATAGTGAGCACACAAGAACACAAATAATTAAAAAAGCTTAAAAGAAATGCACACACACCTAAAATAGTAAATCCAAAACACTATAGAGAGATTATGCTTCAAATCCAAATGATTACTATCAGCAAGTCAAGCCAATCTTGCTTCCATTTACACACTGTTGCCAAAACTTCACACAAAAAGTTGTATTCAGAACTCTGTCCATACAATTCTAACACCCAATGCCAACATTAGGGTTTCTTGGGATAATATATCCCCTTCCAAAATATTAGGGTTCACCATGTGATCTTCTCTAGTGACCAAAATTTAAGTCCTTATTTATAGGGAGCTTATAGACAATGTTACCGAGCAACTTTTAAAATTGCAAAGTTGCAAGAAATGCAAGTTTTGGCAACTTTTGCACAAAAATCACAAATTACATAATTTAGGCCAATTCCTTGCACATATGCACTTATTAGGTGTTGTTTGACTTGAGTCAACCCAAAATGACTCTTATGACATTAGGTAGCCCCTGGATGACTCCTGATGATGTCATCTCACAAAAGGCCAATTTCACAATAAGGCCACAAATGCACTAAAAGACCTACAAACATGAACCTAATGAACTTCTAAATTATGTTGAAAACCACATAATGCTCCTCAGACCCTTATTTCATTTAGAAGGCTCACTAAAATAATTCCTCAACAAAATTTTAATGGTGAGCATCCCATGCTGACTAGGTACCCCTGCACCATTATGCACCTATGATAGAAGAAGAACCTAGACCTACCAGTAGAGAAACAACTACTGAAGAAATGTTTGATAGCATTGACATGTTTCTCAATGACCCTAAAACAAGTGAAGAAGAATAAAAAAATTTAGATGAGAGAGTCACACCTAATGTTCCTAAATTCACATCTAGATACCATTCAAAAGAAGACAACATTAGAGATCAGAATAGAAAAGTCATGACAAGATCAAAAGAAAAAACTTTCACAATTGGTAAAGCAGTATGTTTAATTTCAAAAATTGAACCCTTAAGTGTTGAAGATGCTTGTACTGATTCAGATTGACATGAAGCTATGAAAGAAGATCTAGATCAGATAGTTAAGAATAATACATGGGAATTAGTCCCTAGACCTAGTGACAAGAATGTGATTGGAACCAAGTGGATATTCAGAAACAAGATGAATGAAGATGGAATAATAGTAAGAAATAAAGAAAGAATAGTATGTAAAGGATATGTATAAAGAGAAGGAATTGATTATTCTAATACATTTTCCCATGTAAGAACATTGGAAGCCATAAAGTTATCTCTAGCCTATGAAACATTCAAAGACTTTAAAGTATATCAAATGGATATAAAGTCAACATTTCTAAATGGAGAGTTGAAGGAAGAAGTCTACATAGAGTAGCCTGAAGGATTTACTCTATCAGACAAACTTGATATGGTATGTAGACTGAAGAAAGCCCCTAGAGCATGGTATGAAAGATTAGATGGTTACTTGACTAAGATTGGATTCAACAAAGGAGCAATAGATTGTAACTTATTCATAAGAGAGACACATGATGGACTATTACTAGTTGCTATTTTTGTTGATGACATCATTTTTGGTGGTAATGACAAGCTTAGTACAGATTTGCTAAAGAAATGCAGAGAGAATTTGAAATGAGCATGATTGGACCTATCAAGTACTTTTTGGGACTGAATGTGCAACATATAGACAAAGTTATTTTCATTAATCAGTGTAAGTATGTAAACGAGATATTGAAGAAATTCAAGATCGATGATTGTAAGCCACTAAATATCCTTATGATAATAGGATGAAAGCTTACAAAAGAAGATGATTCGATAATTGTAGACATAACCCTATATAAGTCTATGATTGGTAAACTCATATATCTTACTCAATCTAGACCTATTATTTCTAATGCAGTTGGTATAATTGGAAGATTTGTAATAGAACCTAAACAAAGTCATCATATGGTAGTAAAGAGGATATTCAGATATTTGAAAGGAACTATAGACTATGGTTTACAGTATCCTAATTCAGAAAATGTAGAACTTCATGTGTATATAGATGCAGATTGGGCAAGTTGCGTGGATTATAGAAAGAGTACCTCAAGAGGAACGATATTTCTTGGAGATAGACTTGTTACTTTGACAAGAAAGAAGCAGAATTTTATTTCTCAGTCCACAACAGAAGAAGAGTATGTAGCAGAAACATTAAATTATTCTACAATTGTGTGGATCATGAAGATGATAAAGCATTTTGGAATTCAGATCGATTATCCTATTGTTATTCATTGTGATAACACTAGAACTATCAATATATCAAGGAATCCTATGATGCATGCAAAGACAAAACACATTGAGATAAAATATCACTTCCTAAGAGAGAAAGTTACACAGAAAGAAGTAAAATTGGAGTATGTGACCACAAAAGAATAGCTAGCAGACATATTCACAAATCCTTTACTGAAGGATACATTTGAGTATCTCATGGAGAAGCTGGGATTAATTCCCTTCCCTGGATTTGATTAAAGTTTGCAGTAGTGCATTAGTCCTCAATGACTGATGAATGGTTGACTACTCTACTTCAGGAGTAGTACCAATGCTTATTTTTTTGGTGCCCTTTTCCAATAATGTCAAAGGGGGAGTAAGTATATAGTCATGAAAAAAAAAATAGTTGTTTTAATATAGAAAGGGGGAGTATATTCTAGAAAGTGGGCGTAAGTATTAGTAAGGGGAGTATACAATAGTTGATATTCAGAGCATTCAACAATAGATGGAGGATTCCTCCTTGGGGGAGTCTTTTTGAGGAAATGGAAAATGTTGTGAAATAATTGTACATTTGGATTGGTGGTGTTTTTCTTTCCATATGTTGTCATCAATGCCAAAGGGGGACATTGTTGGAGATTTTCCAACAAGCCAATGTTAAAATTCACTCTAGAGTGCTTTTTTGGCCAAAATTAGCTAACCCTGGAGTGGTACCTTGAGTTGGGGGCTAGTTTTTAGCTATGGGAAAGTCTAGATCATCATTATGGCCCTCCAAAAAGGCTACTTGTCAAAAGTGGAGAAAATGGAGATGGCCACATGTATTCTGACTTGTACCAGAGTCCTTGCTAAACCCACAATTAAGAGGGGGGACAAGAGGTAATGCCAAGGACTAGTGGTCATGTCTCATTAATTTCTTGATCATGAGTAGGATTTTGGAGGTCTTTTTAGAGGGCTTGGAGAGACTTAGTGGGTTTTCACCCACTCTCTAATTTTAGAGACACTTAGGCCCGTTTGGTAGAGGGAATTAGACTAGAATTGGCATTTGTTAGTTCCCATTTCGTCAAATCCTCAGTTTGGGAGTGCAATATGAAAATAGAATAGGAATATGTAAATGCTCATTTGGCCAAAAATGAGCATTTACATCTTCCATTTGGGAAGGTGGAATTGGAATTTGAAATTCAAATTTGAATGGAGGGAAAGAAAATATTTAAATTTTTCATGTCTACACTTAATTTTTTAATTTTTTTTTTGTTTGGTAGGGATTTAATTTATTTTTTATTTAGATCCATTAGATTTCCATAATCCATATTGTTGTGAGTATCAGTTTTTGGATTCAATTATGTAGCATTTTTTAACCATCAACGTTTCAGATCATACTACACAATCCATCATCAAGATGCTGCTAGAGAGAAAAGAAACATAAAATGATATGTTGCAGATTTGGCATAAAATATAAAGAAGAGGGTGCTTTGTAACAAGATCTGGCATACAATAAAATGATTTATTTTTTATTTGTCTGGGTGGTTTGTAACTTTGTTTTTTAATCTAATTTTTTCAAAAAAAATTCAAATTTTTTGCCGAATTTTTTTTGAATTTTCTAACTAATTTTTTTCAAATTTTTTTTGAATTTTTTTAAATTTTTTTGAGGATTTTTTCTCTAATTTTTTTTTTTAAATTGATTTTTTATTTTTTTGAATTTTTTCTCAAATTTATTTTCCAAATTTTTTGTTGAATTTTTTTCGAATTTTGGTTGTAGTGATTGTAACTTGGTTGCCTACCACCAACTTTGGCTACCTAAAATGGTCTGTGATTCCATTTTAAATTCAATTCCATAAATAAAAATGAATTATTAAATTTAAAAACATTAAAACAATTCAAAAAAATTTATAAAAAAAAGTCATACTCAAATTCCAATTCCAGTTTCAAAAACTAGAACCAAACAATCCAAACATAATCCAGAAATGAAAAACTACATTATCAAATCTATGATTTGACCATTTCCAGCATTTGATCAAATTCATCATTTCCTAATTCCCACTACCAAACGGGCCCTTGGGGTTGGAGAAAGGAAAAGACAAGGGATAA
Source organism: Chamaecyparis obtusa (assembly GCA_027943335.1). Lineage (NCBI taxonomy): Eukaryota > Viridiplantae > Streptophyta > Pinopsida > Cupressales > Cupressaceae > Chamaecyparis > Chamaecyparis obtusa. The sequence continues at coordinate 294,107 of BSBK01006708.1, forward strand.
GGTCTCTACTCAACCTCATTCTTCCATTTTGCATTAGACCAAGGTTGGTGGTCTTACCATGAGGAAGTTTCTTTGTTTTGTAAATTCATGTGAAGATAATATTGTGTAGAATGTATGTGTGGAAATGGATGTTCTCCTTGTTGTGTAAATGTTTTGTTGTTGATTGTGGTTGGGTATGAGTGACTATGGATTGAATCTTCTTTTTGTTTTGTTTTTTGTTGATATGCTTGTTCATGGGAGTTTAAGGCATCACTCACCCTTTGGGAGGGAAGTAGTAGCCTTGGGTGAAGGGGTTAGTTGGGCTCTCCATTGTAGTGAGAGTCTCTTCTCTTGGAGAAGAGGGAGAGTTTCATGGGGTATGGGCTCCATGAAGCCATGTTGTAAATCTTTGTATTTGGGATTGGAAATGACAAAAAATTGAATATGGAGGGAATGTCAATGTAGCCTTGGAAAGGCATGGAAAACTCTTGTTAGAAATATGTATGTATAATGACATTCCCCTCCTTGGAAAATCCCACCTTCACCCTACTTCAATGGGTTTGGAAAACTCATTTGTGAAGCCATGGTTGGGAGTTTGAGGTAGTTTTTTTAATATATGTATTTTGTGAGCTATGTGTTTTGTATGTACCCATTTGGCCTTGATTCTACAAGTTTGGGGGTGGTCTCCTTGAGACCTTGAATGGGAGGTGAGCTCTCCATGGTTTTCCCCTTTCATTTGCAAGCATTTGGAGACTATGCTCATGTGGATAGCTATGGGAAGAATCCTCCATTATGTTGTTATTGTGAAAATGATCCTTACTATTACATTTGTGAAACCCTTGCAATGGGAAAAGCTCTCCATTGTAGGAATGTATACTTGTAGTGTTACAAAATTATACTCTCTCTACATTTAGTTATTGTGAAGTTGTATATTGAAAATTTAATGGAAAGAATCTTATTCATTCTTCTTGTAACTCATATTTGAGGAATGCTACAAATTTGTATTTCATTATTGTAATAATGTAAGATGGAAATCAATGATAGGAATAGAAAACATGTTGGAAGTTTATCTTGATGTTGCAAAATAGTGTTCCTCAAATTTGAGAAAATAATCTCTCTCTAGCATTTTAATTCAATATAGTGTAGAATGGGTATTCATAGTGGAAAATGAATTAATGTTGCTAATTTTCTTGATTTTTCAAACTAGTGTGTCTATAAAAATAGAAATCATATGAACATATCTCAATACAAATCCTCTCGATAATTCAGTGTTAGTATTCTTGTGAAAACAATAGAAAAAAAAGAGAGAAGATAAACAAACAAATAAGCTATGTGTAAAGGTCAAAAAAAAAAAACAATCCAAGAAAATGGCAAAGGAGACCTACAGGTCTCTGGAAAATGTATGGGAAAAATCCCATACATTTTCCACAAACCACAGTTAATATTTTATTAGAAAACCTTCTCCACTTACCATAAACAAATCCTTGTTAAATAAGAGAAACAAAAAAAAACTATATTATATTTCCTTCAAAAGAGGTCAAATCCAGTTGGTGGGACCCACCTAGGTCCCCACCCCAAAAGGCCTCCTCATAAGAAATCATAATAAATATAAAAAAATAAAATTTATTGAAAACTTTTTAAAAAGGAGGGTAATTGATAAAATTTTATATTTTATAAAATTTATAAAAAAAATCAAAAAGCAAATATTGTATGTGGGTGGGGTGGTCCCCACATGCCCCTTCACGACACCCTACGCATGGTAGTGCGACCCTGCTGAGGTAGGGTACCGCACTATCAGCAGTGTGGGCCCGCAGTCTCTTGGGGACTTAAAACCCCCTAAGAAATGTGCCTGTCTTTTAAATATTTGATTTTGTTTTTATTTTATGTTATATTTTTTTAATTTGGTTATTGATTAATTTAGTTTTGTTATTGAGTGGAATTATTATTATTATATAAAAAAAATGATATTCAAATTAATATTTAATAGTAAATTTATTAGTAGTAAAATTAGCATATTTAAATTTAGATAGTTTATTTAAGTTATTATAATTAGTATACTTAATTTGGTTAGTATACTTATTTTAGTTTAATTTGCACATTTTATTTAGATAGTCTAATTAATTTAGTTTACCTTGTTTACTTAATTTAATTTATTTTTATTGGAAATTCTTTCTTTTACTTGATCAAGTAAATTAAATTAACTAACGTAAAAAATTTGTCCTTTTATACGTTTTACTCCTCTTATATCAGACAACTTGACTAGGTCTTATAGTGTCTTGATATTATTTTTGAATTATCAATGAAACATAGTAAACACCACCTAAGAATAATTATAAATTTAGATTTGTTTATTTAAACTCTTACATGATATTTTGTAATGTGTTTAGATAACTAAATACACATGTGGACAATAAAATTGGAAATTAGTAAGAGCACTAGTTATACATACGACGAATTTGGTTTTTGAATGTATACTCTATTTATACACACGCATGATAGTCAACCCATCATTGTATATAACTAGGCTTATGTCAACAAGTATCCTTGGAGGGATCCAACATATTAGTGAGTTTGAACTTATCACCACCCTCCTCCAAATAAGATAAAGTTTCTTAAAATAGATTAAGGGTTATTAATCAACAGGATTAATGGAGAGTTTATCAAATGAATCCAGTAATTAGGATTTAAACATTCTTTAGTTCTATACCTTGATAATAGTAATATTATGATTGATGGATATGTCCTAATGGATTTTAGGATTTTGAGGAAATAGAACTAATCATATGACTACCGAATATATTACCTAATTTAGTTATCAACCTTCATTTAAACCTTGTTCCGAGATTATTCCACAACTCCCTTCACACCTCACTATCTTAACAGGAAACTAGGGGTTAACGCTATGGATAAATAAGACCTAGGTTATGATTGGCTTAACCATACTCGACTTAACCCTTGAAGCTCAAAACAACTAGTTAAAAAAAAAATTGTTGCATTTTTGTTGGTTTAAGTTTTGGGCATGATAGTATTCATTCAGTCATTTAATGTTTAAAGAAAACTACCAAGGATCATTAGAACAAGAGAATACACAATTGCTTGATCGATGAAAGAAACACTAACTGCTAATCCATAACTAGAGATCAGACCACTAAAGGGAGCAAGAGAGAGATCCAAACACAATCGCTTGTTCGGTCAATGAAAAGTGACTTAAAAAATACATCCTGAGATTTAGCGAACACTAGGAAAGAAAAAAGACCATGTGCAAACATGAAAAATTAAGTGGGTCATAATGTAACAGGAAAACATAGGGATCTAGGGCACACTTAAGACATTTTCAAGAACAAGAACCCTACCGATGACAAAAAAGTAAACAATTTCGGATTTAGTAGTCGCTAACAAGTAATTCCGATAATCTAAAACATTCCATTGAATTACAATATTTGCAATCATATTATATTTCATACAACTAAATTGATTAATAAAAATTCATAATAATAAGACAACAATCGATCAAGAAATACATCAAAGACCCTCGCTTGATCGCTAGATATGAGAGGACTTAACCATTTAAACAAGCGAATGAGCGACTGTTGCATTCACTCGATCGCTAAATATTTAAAGAAACCTACCATCGATCATGAGAACAAGAGAATACACAATCGCTTGATCACTGAAAGAAACACTAACCGCTAATCTATACCTGAAGATCAGCCGACTAAATGGAACAAGACACAAATCCAAACACTTATAGCATAACTTTACTCTCTCAAATTTCATAAAAGATCACATCGATATAATAGAACAAATTCACTCACAACAATTAGAACACTTGAAGCTCCTACGAACAAAATCTAATAATGATTACTTTAATTAATACTCTTCAAAATCCTATACATAATCATTAACACATTAAATAACCTATATAGCCTAAAACAAATGCAATCAAGATGAACACATAAAGTAAATGATTTCAGATTTAGTAGTTTGGTACATGTAAATCTGATTTTCTAAAACATTTCATTCAATTATAATATTTGCAATCATATAAAGTACAAAAATGATGCAAATATCATAAGAACCGCTTTTTCAATTTATCATCATCTTACATCGATATTATACATCAAATTAACCATGTCAAATTTCACATAAGATGACATCGATATTATCTATCAAATTAACTCACAATAATCAAAACATTTAAAGTGCATCCATAGAAAATCTAAAACAGAGTTCGTTAATTAATACTCTTCAAAATCTTATACAAAGTCATATATTAAAAAATTTATAATTTAAAATTGAGTACATTACTAAATTTTTTTGATAATATTGTAAATTTCTATATCTATTTTTCAATCATACAAAATTTGAAAATGTTAGAAAATCCATACAAATTGATTTTCTAATTTTACAATGTATCACATCAATATTCAATAAAATATATTCGATTTCAATATTTAATTTCAAACTATATTGAAAATTTATAATTATGTTATTAAATTCTTAAGTGTGAAACATATAATATAAGTTAACTGTGTCAGATTTTACATAAGATGACATCGATATTATACATCAAATTAACTCACAACAATCAAAACATTTAAAGCACATCTGTAGAAAATCTAATAAAGATTTCATTAATTAATATTCTTTAAAATCTTATACAAAATCATATATTTGTAAAAGCTAATTTTACTATAAAAGGATCAACAACAAAATGAATTCCTTGCAAAGTTCATTAGAGCACATAATAAAGCTTACCACAAATCAACAATTACCAATGGAAGCTACATTTACGTTTCAAACAAGCACACAACAAATAGATTTCTTTGGGAGATTAGACCATATATATTTTAAAAACATATTACTTTGCAAGAATAACTCTATTGTGCAAGTAGTTCGATGAAGATTAGGCAAATAATTTCACAATACCACCCATTGATATTGCCACAACAGAGTTATTGCCACTATGTTAATGGCTTGGGGTTTAGAAATTGGAGAAAATGTTCACAGTGTTCATTTTGTCATGGTCTCTCTTTTCCCTAAAGATTTGATTATCGGACTAAATTTGTTGCTACAATACGCACATCTTAGTCAAGGATTTGAATACAGTAACTATTTTGTAAATGAAGAAGACAGTAAAAAAATAGAAATTCTTCCTTTTCTGCGATGGCCCATGTCAATTGACAAACAGGCTTACAAGAAAGATATCAAAAATCAATGGGTAATTCTATGTAAAGAAATTAGGCAATATAAGAAAATTCAAGCCACATCATTATTTCTAGTTGTGTTTCCGCAATGGCAATGTTCTGTCTATGTACAAATAAAAAGGAAACTTTGGAATTATCAAGATTCTACTAAAAAATCAACTTTGATTAAGGATGCCAATAATCTATCAAAAATGTCATCACACTTTACGACAACAAAGACAAAAGATAGTTTAGAATTTTGCAACCTAACAGAAAAAAGGTATTTACTATCATATTTAGTTTTTATTAAACATAAAAAATCATAACACTGTTTTCAGTGTTTTTGATTAGTTTTTGTCAATGTTTTTCTTTAGGTACCTTAAAGCATATACTATTGGAAATGACATAAGAAGAACAACATATTTTCAATTTTATATGGTAAGTTCTTCAAAATTGCAATAAACTACCTTCTTGTTAAAATATCTGGTTTACATTTTTTTGCGTAAATCATATTGTAATTTTTTTTTTCATAATTTCAATTTTTAATATAGAATCTAAGTCTTTTTATAAATGTGGATACACATTTCAGTGTTTTCAATGAAAAATAGCTATTTCAATAGCAATTACATTTTTTTTTATATTCTTAAATATCTTTTAATTGTATCAGGCATGACTAGAAAAATGATTTATAATTCAATGTACGATTGAAAAATCAATTAATAAATAATATTCTACTAAGTATGAACAAATTATAAAAAAAAAATTATTTTCACATCATATCACATTTATGGAGCATTAAAAACTTATTTATTATCATGTAAAATAGATCTACGAATCATTTATAATGTTAAACACAATTAGACAACACTCAACACTCAAAACAATAACATTAGTTTGATATACATACGTGCAAAACACACATCACCTTACTCACTACAAAAAATTGACGTATTTATATTTATGCAAATAATCAATTTAATAGAAATTAATAATAATACCCGAAAAAAATAATCATTGCAAACTTCTTTCAGTCATCTTAGCATTCAACTCTACATAACACCAATTTTGAAAATTGGCTAGTAGTAATGCAAGATGTTGATAGCTTATATTTAAAAATTGCAAAGAGAGCAAAAAAATGATTAATGTGTCATCATCAAAAAACCATCAATCATATCGTAACCCTTCTTTTAACTCATCGTTTATCTACAGATTGAGAAACTGAAAGACTTCACGCGATCTCCACATCATTCTACTAACTTTAGTTACATCGCGAGATCGAGCGACTGAAAGCTTTATTTGCGAAATCTCTGAATGAAAACCTTAACTCAAATTTGACCTTGAGATCTAGTGACTATTGTATTGTCATGATCTTTGAAAGATTATACTAACCTTGGTTATATTGGGAGACTTAGTGAACACCATTATCTTTGAATCGCTAAATAAAATCCTTAACCTTTGTTCTTTTTCGAGATTACACGTTGACTGTTGATCTTCACTATTATCCATGGCTATTGCTGAATCATTGGATGCTTTAAGACTTAAGAAAATTATCTCAAAACTCAATGATAACCTTTAGTCACTTATTTGCTGAATGAAAAAACCATTATCTTATCACCTTTTCCCTTTCTTGCTAGATTTTTAGATAAAAACTCTCTAAGCTTCACCTATATTTGATTAAGCAAAGACTATGTTCTCTAAATTGCTGAATATCTTATCTTTACTACTATCTTAGTGTCTAGACATTACGTGACTAAAGAATAATTCATCCTGGATTGTTGAATCGCTTAAAATTTTGCCTTTAATCACTGAGTCTTGGAGATTGAGCGAACACCTTGTTCACTTGATCACTGAATCCATTATACATTGTAGAGTTAATATTGAGATATAATACAAATCATTGATTCTGATCTTCATCTACGACTCTCGCGTAATTGCTGAACACTTTACCAATTCACCATTACATTTAGTGAATGGGAGAAAACCACTGCGTTGTGTCACCAGATGTTTAGAGGAAACCTCTAGGAATCACACGAATTGGAGATTGCATTGTCGTCGGATCGCCAAATCAAATCATAAAATGCCAATTTAAAACTAAATCAATACCTGAAAATTCAAATTCAAAGTCAATAGTAAATTTATTATTATATTTTCAATTTATAGAGGTCAAATTAACTTTATCTAAATTATTTACATGATTTTTTTTATGAAACTTACATGCCAATGCGAACTCTTCATTGTCTGCTTTGGAATATTTATACAATATATTTTGATTATATTTACTATATTAATCATTTACTATATAATGCTTTAAGATTTGCGTTTAGCCAAACTTTACACCCAATATAAGTAATTGAACAAAAGATCTACATAATTAAATTGTATTTTACATATATCTCAAATTATTTGAAAAAGGTCAATAAAAAAAGATAATCAAATTTCTAATATTAAAAAACTTTTTTTTTCATATGTTTCTTCACAATTTTATTATTTATTATTACAATATTTGAATCAAATTAATAAACAATATTTAATAAACTTACAATTAAAAGAAAAATTTGATAAGTTTCTTCACAACTTTATTATGTAATATTTCAATTTTTGAATATAATTAATAAACAATATATAATGCTTAGGGTTTATGACTTATTTAATATCAAGCTTAAAATTAGGGCTTAATATTAGGGATAGGGTTTTAAACCGATCATCTGAAACATTCCATTCATTTAAAATAATTACACTATATGTTTTGATTTCATTTCAAAGATTTACATACAATAACCATCTGCCCAATGGAATAGGCATTAATTGGATGTGTGTTTTGAAGTCATTTTTCAGTCATCAAACACAAAGGTGTCAGTTATCAATTAAGGAAGATTAGATGACTCCAAAAGTTTTGGGCATTTCCATCGCCTGAAAGCATCAATTGTTTTGTTTTTTTTCTTGTTTTTAGATTGAAGATTAAAAATATTCGAAGCTTGTTGCATTCTCATTCTATAAAGGATTCAAAGATGTTTTAACTATATATATTTGAATTGTAATTTCTAATTTCGAAATTTTTTATGTTATACTCTTGTAAGCTTCTATTCAAACTGCAAGCAATATACCAGGCATTTAACAATATATGTTTTAATTTCTTCCTGTGGATTTTCATACAATAAGCATGTGCCCAATTTAAGTTGAACAATAATGAAACATGTTTCTGTCACATAAATTAATAGTGTCAGATTTTGCATTAGAGGACATCGATATTATACATAAAATTAACTGACAACAACCAAAACAATTAAAGCACATCCATCACAAATCTAAGAAAGATTTTTTTAATTAATACTCTTCCAAATTGTAGATAAAGTCAAATATTTTCTTTGAAGGCAATGTTTTTGATCATTGGATATATATGCCAGTCACTACTATATCCGACATTGACAAGTTATAAAAAATAACAAAAGGTAGCCCTATTTTTATAATAACTATAAAATATACCATAAGATCAACATGTAAATTATTCATTGAACTCGTTGGTTATTATAAAAAGTACAATAAGAAAGCAAAGACCATACGTATTCCTTTTCAAATTTATTGGCATTTAATATCTATCAACAACCACGGATAAAATATTACGATTAATATAATTGTATACATTAAAAAAATATACATCTAGATTGATCTGAAGACACATTCCACTTCGAAGTATTTGCAGACATACTCTCTCATAATGGTTTTATAGTGCAAAAAATTAAAATGATACTTTTTATATCTGTGATTAATTAAATTTTCCAATATGTATCAAGATATTTGTTATGTTTAAATATATAAGACTTTTGGATACCGACATAAATAGTTGTTCGATGATTCAGAATGACTATTTATTTCTACTCAATTACTACTCGTCCTCGCTGTATTTTTAGTTTTTTCTTCTATAGCTAAGAGTTGTTGAAAACAAATTAAATTGCATTCAATGTTAAATTTTTTGGTTGGTAACAGTTTTTCCTTTTCCTCTTCAACATGACCACCTTAATTGACCGTCATAATAGCCTATATAAGAACTGTTTTGCTAATAATTTTTTGAACCACCAACATATTTTATAGAAGAGTTTATATAGTTTTCAATATATACATTCTCTTGAGCATTGAGACATTTCAAGTTCATCATTATGGAGGCATTGTTAACATAGGTTCTTTTAAGTTATATTTTTAGAGTTGTGCATTTTCTTGAATTCTTAGATTCTATCAATTTACATTTTAAAGTTTTCATATATTTCGCTCAAACTTTCACATTTTGTTACAATTTAGAAATTATTTTACAAAATTACAATTTTTAAAATTAACACTAAATAAGTAATTTATATGATTTCAACATTGGACAAATTATTTGTGTTAGAAAATGATGTGTACATTATTTTTTCAAGAATGCATTACTGAGAAATTTAGTGTATATATTTATGATATAGTTTTGATTACTCCCATCAGACTATCTCCCATTAAATAGGTAACACAAATGGCCTTATTAACAAAAGGAGCAATTAGTCAAATAATGGATGCTATTTCCTGTTGGAAATATAGATGGAGTAACTGAGCAGTTGGGGGGGGGGGGGTGTGGGGGTGAACTAGTTAACCACAAAAATATTACCACAGATCCCTTAGATGTCTTATTAATTCATTTACTACTGTCACTCGGTAAACATACAGAGAAATGTTGAAAACTCAGTTATTGCAGTTAGTATTAATTATAACTATTCTTAAGTATTCATCAGTGATTAACATGCATGCATAAAGAAAATAACATGAACACAAGAGACACCAGATTTAACATGGAAACCCAATATGGGAAAAACCACCAATGTAACTAGTTACTATTTTTCACTCTTCTGAAGTGAGCCCTATTAGGAGCCAACCCAGTTAAAGGTTACAAAACACACTGTTAGGTGTGACCTTGTTAGAGGATTTAATCACCCTATTAGGAGTGGCCTTGTAAGAGGTCTTTGAAACAATTCAATAGAACTGTCACCTTGTTAGAGGATTTACAAAATGGCTGTTAAACCAACTTTGTTCAGAGATTTTGAAATCACTGCTATAATGGTGAGAAAGTAATAATGAAATGACCTGAATAATGATGCAACTAAATTTTTTATTATAGATCTCTGTTCTACTTCACTAGATCCTTCCTGATCAAATATATCTCTGTTGCTCCTCAAGGATATCTAACCATCCTTCAAAATTCACTCACACTTTCCTTCTTTTCCACTTGCACACTTCTAATTCACAACTTGACCTTCTATATATAACATTCAGATTGTCTATTTAGATTTTTAATTTGGCACTAATAATCATTACAAACATTACTAAACATTACCACAGTCGGCTGAATAAACAAACACAATTCTTTACTGGGTCGACCTTTCTTCGTAAACACTAATCCTGAAAATATTTCCTTTGATGACTGAGTGAACTCGGTTACCACTACAAATTCTACAACATCCTTTGAAGACTGAGAGATCTCAATAAACATAGAAAACCACCTCACTGACCGACTGAGCTCAGTAATCACTGGGAACTGCTTTGCTGACCGACTGAGCTCGGTAGACACTAGGAACCACTTTGCTGACTGACTGAGCATGATAAGTGATATGACATTTGTGTGACATCAAAGACAACACACAATTAATCCAACAATCTCCTTCAGACAATTGTATCCAACAATCTCCCTCTTTGGCATTGATGGCAACACATGTCATAGCACAATGAAATTTTAGAAAACATAGAGTAAGGAACATATCCTTAGCTTCATTCTGATTCTCATCTATGAGAACTCCCTCTGTCAGCAAACTTCTCTTTCTGACTGAAAAAATCTCCTTCTTAACTTCTCAAACTCTCTAAGAAAACTCTCCCTCTTAGAAATCTTAAGAAATTTCTTGAAATATGACAACAAACTCTCCCTCTTTGACAACACATGCAAAATACAACACATCTAAGGTGAATAGCAATGTACCTTGAGTACTGATTCATATGCAATGATTCCTTGACTAAGATGCATCAACTAACTGATCTTCAACATGCTCTAGTTGATGCATCACTAAAACTTTATTTAGTGAGCCTTAGATAGGGGAATGACCCCTAACTTACCTCTTAGATACAAGAATGCATCCTTAGGTAGTGGCTTGGTGAATATATCTACAATCTGTTCTTTTGTATGAATATATTCCAATCTAATTTCCTTGTCCTGCACCAATTCTCTAACAAAGTGATATTTTATAGCAATGTGCTTGGTTTTGGAATGCATAACTGGATTCTTTGAAATATTTATTGCACTTGTATTATCATAAAATATAACAACTAGTTCTTTGATCTCAACCTTCATGCCTTCCAATAACTATTTAAACCAAACAATATTAGAGCAGTTTATTGCTGCAGCAACATATTCTACTTCTGCTATAGATTGGGATGTGCAATTTTTCTTTTTACTGGTCCAAGATACCAACCTCTTGCCAAGAAAGAATGCTTCACCACTTGTACTCTTTCTGTCATCAATGTTTCCTACCCAATCAGCATCATTAAACATGTTTAAGTCCAGATTGCCTCCAAATTTATACCACAAGCCCTAATCTTTAGTTCCTTTCAAGTATCTCAAGATTCTTTTGATTGTCATCATATGATTTTCTCTGGGTTTTGTTGAGAATCTTGCTACTATACCAACTACTAAGGCAATATCAGGTCTTGTATGAACTACATACTGTAGTTTTCCAATCATTGATTTGTATAAGGTCTAATCTACTTCTTTTGAATCATCATCTTTGGTAAGCTTTAGTCCAGTACACATGGGGGTACCAACTAGTTTTGCATCTTCCATACCAAACTTCTTAAGTATTTCCTTGATGTATTTAGACTGAGTAATGTAGATACCGTTCTTTCTCTGTTGAATCTGAAGACCAACAAAGAACTTTATTTTGACCAAACATAGACATTTCAAATTCTTTTTTCATTTTCTCTAAAACTTCTTTGCATTGATCATCATTACCTGTAAACACAGTATCATCCACAAATATTTCTACCAAAAATTTTTTGTTATCTAGTCCTTCCTTGATGTATAAACTACTGTTATCATTAGCTCTTTTGAAACCAATCTGAATAAGATAGTTGTGTAATCTTTCATACCATGCTCTAGGGGCTTGTTTCAGACCATACAATGCTTTGTGTAACTTGCAGACCATATTCCTTTTGTCTAGATCAACAAAACCTTTAGGTTTCTTAATGTAGACTTCTTCATCAAGAATACCATTGAGAAATGCAGATTTTACATCCATTTGATATACCTTAAATCCTTTATGTGCTGTATATGCAAGTAGAGTTCTTACACCTTCTAATCTTGCAACAGGAGCAAAAGTCTCACCATAATCTATGCCCTCTTCTTGAGAATATCCTTTACACACCAATCTAGCTTTGTTTCTTGATACTTGACCATCTTCATTCAACTTATTCCTGAATACCCATTTTGTTCCAATTACATTTTTATCTTTAGGCCTAGGTACAAGAGTCCATGTTTTGTTCTTCTCTATTTGTTTTATTTCTTCATTCATAGCCTCAATCCAATTTTCATTTTCCAATGCATCTTTGACATTTTTAGGTTCAAAATCAGCAAGTAAACATGTACCTTTTAGTTTACTTCTTGTCATAGTACGATCTAATTTGTTTCCAATAATCTGATCTGGTGTATGATGCCTCCTGACATATTTGGCCAATATAGGTTCCTTGCCTCTTGAATGAGTTATATTGTCATCTTCTTGAATTTCATCTTCAGGTTCTGGTTGCTCAAGCTCAGTTGGTAGCTTTAGCCTGAGACTCAGGTCCTTGTGACTCGGTTTGAACTTCTTCTTGTGACTCAATTTGATCTTCTTCATGTGACTCGGTTGCTGTACTAGGCTCGGTAGATGCAGTCTCCTTATTGACAGATGTGTCTGGTAATGTATCAGGTTCAATGTAAACAAATCTCCTATAATACTCTAGTTCCTTTTTGCTTTCTTCTTCAGTCTTTTCTGCAAACTCATCAACTTTCACATGTGCACTTTCTATGATTTTGTGAGTAGACAAATTCAAACATCTATATGGATTACTCTTCCAAGAATATCCCAAGAATATTCCTTCATCACTTTTTACATCAAATTTTCCTTTTCTAGATTTTTTTAAGATGTAACACTTACTACCAAATACTTTCAGGTAACTTACATTGGGATTATAGCCATACCATAACTCATAAGGAGTTTTGAATGTGTCTTTCTTCAATTGTACTTGGTTTAAGGTATGAACTATAGTGCTGATAGCTTCCTTCCAGTATTTCACAGCAATGTTCTTTTCAATCATTAGAGTCCTTGCACAATCCATAATAGATCTGTTCCTCCTTTAAGCTATTCCATTCTGCTCAAGAGTTCTTGGGGCTGATACCTGTCTTTTGATTCCTCTTTCAATGCAAAAATTATTGAATTCATGGGAGATGAATTCACCACCTCTGTCTGATCTCAAGCACTTCATTCTTTTCCCTATTTCCTTTTCTACTCTTGCCAAATACCATTTGAATTTCTCAAATGCTTCTGACTTTTCTCTTAGATACATAGCAGTCATCATTCTAGAGTAGTCATCAACAAAGAGAATAAAGAATTTTTCTCCAGTATAGACCTCAATTCCAATAGGTCCACATAAATTAGTATGCATAATTTCCAAGATATCTTCAGATTGATAGTTTTTACTTTTAAAGCTAGTCTTTCCCATTTTACCAATCTGACAATTCTTGCAGAGACCAACATCAGGTTTCATCAAGGTAGGAATGCCTCTTACTTTCTTGAATTTTCTTATTTTCACCATGTTATCAAAATTTACATCACATAACCTTTTGTGCCATAACCAACTTTCTTCAATTTGAGTAATAAAACATGAGCATTCACCAAGATCAAGATAAAACAAGTTACCTTTGGTTTGTTTTCTTGATCCAATCAATTTTCCCTTGTCATCCAGCAGTCTTGCTTTGCCATGCATGAATTCAACCTTGAATCCAATGTTGATTAGCTGTGCTACACTCAGAAGATTATGCTTTAGTCCTTCAACCCAATATGCATTATCAAATATAAGTTCTTTGGTTAATGAGATTTGTCCTCTTCCTTTTATGCAACAAGGTTCATTGTTTCCAAACCTTACATTACCACCATCATAGTCTTCAAGGTGTTCAAACTTTGTTCTATCACCAGTCATATGATGTGAACATCCACTGTCTATGATCCATGTATCATTTTTTCTTATATGAGAGATAAGTTCCATCTCATCTTCATCATCATCAGATTCATCTTTTACAACAATGAAGACAATTTCTTCTTCACTATCATCAGAATCCTTAACCAAAAAACATGTTTTCTTACCTTTATCCTTGAATGATTTGAAATCCTTCTTGCCATTGTACTTGTGACCTTTCTTCTCATCCTTTCTTTTTTTGTTTGGGCACCTAGCTACAATATGACCAATTTCTTCACATGAAAAACAGATTAAGAGAGTTTTACCTTTATATTTACCTCTACCTCTAGTATATTTCTTTGCAAGTAATGCTTCAATAACTTCAAGAACACTATCAGAACTTTCCTCTGATTCTTCTTCACTTTCTGACTGGATTTTCTTTCCCTTCTTAAGTGAAAGTTTGCCTTCAAATGCTGATTCAATATTTTTGGAAGTTGGAACGTAGTTGTCATAATTATCCAACTCAAAGGCTATCAATCTTCCCACTAAAGCATCCAAAGTTATATTTTGATTTTCTTCACATCTTCTTTCTTGAATAGCAAATACTCTTATTGCATAGATAGGAAGTAATGTTCTGGGAACCTTATAATAGTTTCATCATCAATTTTTCCTTCAGAAGCTCTGATTGCACTAACACTTGCCTTGATCCTTTCAACATTTTTTGCAATGTTTTCATCTTCTCTCATTTTCATCTATCAAACTATCCTCTTAGGCTTTCTACATTGGCTCTCTTCACATTGTCATCGCCACCATAAATTTTCTTTAGCTTGGTCCACATTGCATAAGCAGTTGTGCAATCTTTGATCTCATCAAATTCTTCATAGCTGAGAGCTGATGTAATGTCTATCATCATGGTGTTATGGTTCTTTTTCTCTGCAATGTCTTCAACAGTTAATGTGCCAGTAGGAGCTGTATATTCTTCATCAATATATTTGCATCCTGAATCACTAATGGAAGCTAGATGAAGTTTCATGAGACTTTTCCATGCTAAAAAGTTATCTTTCTTAAGCCTTGTAATTTCTCTCTTGCAAGACATCGTGATCTTTAGCTTAGGTCCTTGAAACCCTTCCTGCAAGCACCAAATGCTTCGATACCAATTATTGGAAATATAGATGGAGTAACTGAGAGGGGGGGGGGGTGAATCAGTTAACCACAAAAATATTACCATAGATCCCTTAGATGTCTTATTAATTCATTTACCACTATCACTCAATAAACATACAGAGAAATGTTGAAAACTTGGTTATTGTAGTGAGTATTAATTATAACTGTTCTTAAGTATTCATCAATGATTAACATGCATGCATAAAGAAAATAACATGAACACAAGAGACACTAGATTTAATGTGGAAACCCAATATGGGAAAAACCACCAATGTAACTAGTTACTATTTTTCACTCTTCTGAAGTGAGCCCTGTTAGGAGCCAACCCAGTTAAAGGTTACAAAACACACTGTTAGGTGTGACCTTGTTAGAGGATTTTATCACCTTGTTAGGAGTGGCCTTGTAAGAGGTCTTTGAAACAATTCAATAGAACTATCACCTTGTTAGAGGATTTACAAAATGACTATTAAACCAACTCTGTTAAGAGATTTTGAAATCATTCCTACAATGGTGAGAAAGTAACAATGAAATGACCTAAACATTTATGCAACTAAATTGTTGATTACAGATCTATGTTCTACTTCACTAGATCCTTCCTGATCAAATATATCTTTGCTGCTCCTCAAGGATATCTAACCATCCTTCAAAATTCACTCACAGTTTCCTTCTTTTCCACTTGCACACTTTTAATTCACAACTTGACAATCTATATATACCATTTAGATTGTCTATTCATATTGTCAAGTCAGCACTAATAACCATTACAAACATTACTAAACATTACCACAGTCAGCTAAATAAACAAACAAAATTCTTTACTGGGTCGACCTTGCTTGGTAAACACTAATCCTGAAAAGATTTCCTTTGATGACTGAGTGAACTCGGTTACCACTACAAATTCTGCAACATCCTTTGAAGATCGAGAGATCTCGGTAAACACAAAAAATTGCCTTGTTGACCAACTAAGCTCAGTAAACACTGAGAATCACTTAGCTAACCGATTGAGCTCGGTAATCACTGGGAACTGCTTTGCTGACCAACTGAGCTCGGTAGACACTGGGAACTACTTTGTTGACTGACTGAGCATGATAAGTGATATGACATTTGTGTGACATCAAAGACAACACACAATTAATCCAAAAATCTCCTTCAGACAATTGTATCCAACAATTTACATCAAGGAACCATGTTTTCAAATTGTATCATTACATTCTATTGAACAAAAATGTACTAAAAGTACAAAATATCATCTGGAACTTTCTGATGGTGTGCATACACACTTTGCCCTTTTGCTGGAATAATTTAAGACACTTGTAGTGGAGGAGGCTTTAGTTAAAATTTCTATTGTTTGCATCAAAGAATACTCTTGCAAGTGACTCCACAATTACATGTATGCAAATTATTTTACTATATTTTATTGTACTTATGAAAATTCCATTATAAAACTTTATTAAATATCTATTTTCTTTCTACTTGTAGGGCTATCCTAATTGATAATTTGCATATAGTGTCAAATAATGGAGACATTATTGGATCTCTAGTACCTATAGTACAAGGTAATAAACAAATACATCTAGCAGTCCAGGAGTTTTAGATTCTTTTTCATGTAACATAATTCCCATAAAACTCCTGACCCCATACCACAAGTTATGGACTATTAAGAGTTGTGCTTTACAAAAATCGCGTATCCATTGTTTCAAAAAAGTGTCTAAAGAGGGTAAAGTATTTGGATTTGACTTTATAGACAAACAAGGAACTGGTGTACATATAACTTGTTTCAATGAATTGGTTGACAATTTTTATGAAATTATTCAATCAAATAATCTTTATTTGATTTCTAGCGGTTCTATAAAAGATGCAAATACAAAATTTGATAGTTCAACCAATCCATATGAAGTAGTTCTTCAAATTTCTTCAATAATCACACCTTCCACATGTGTTCAATCTGCAGTTCCTGAAAATGATTACCATATCAAAAGCATTGAATCTCTTGAAACTTTTCTTGTTAATTCACTAGTAGATGTGATTGGAATTGTTGTTTCTATCAATACGTCAAGTACCATTAGAAAAACAAATGGTAAAGAAATAAAAAAATGTAATACACATATCAAAGATATCTCTGGCTGCTCTATTGAAGTAACTCTATGGGGACATCATTGTGAGAATGAAGGACAACAAATTCTAAATTTGTTCAAGAAAAGTAAAACATTTATTCTTTTAATTAAATCTCCTCGCTTGCTTTCATGGTTTGGTAAGTCATTGGATACTATTTTTTCAACCAATGTTCTTATCAATCCAAATTTGACTGAGGCTACTACTCTGTTGACATGGTGTACAAGAATAAGAGAAGATCAATCTTCTATTTCTCTGACTAAAGAGCCAACAATACTTGGTAGATTTACCAATCCACAGCTAATGTCTACCATTTGTAAAACAAACTTCATTTCCATGATTCTTTTTCACGTAACAACACAAATTTGTAGACTTGATTTGGATAACTTTTATTATCTCTCATGTCCACAAATCATGGATGGAAAAAAATGTAAAAAAAAAAGTTATTCAGAATCATACTGGGACATATGAATGTCCTAAATGTTGTCTTCATATTCCAATATGTGATTTCACCTACATGTTTAATATGGATTTGCAAAATCCATTAGGAAAACTTCATAATGTTACTAACTTTGAAGGCCCTACAAATAATTTATTAGGTGTGGATGCAAAAGATTTTCAGCTACTGTTTGCTGAACCCGGTGTAGATATACAACTTTTGGATAATTTGTATGATTCTGAGTTTGTATTTGATCTAATTACCAAAACATCTTCTTTCGTCGGGCAAGAAACTCAAAGCATAATTGTTCTGGCTTTGAAGCTTTCTTAAGATAGTAGTTTACTTATAATATTGAACATATCTAACCATATGTTTATGTATATATGTATATTCGAAAATAAATTGTGTCATGTTAATGTTATGTTGTTTTAGTTTTTGTGAAATATATAAATGTTTTTAGATCTTTTAAAACTATGTAGTACTGATATACTGAATTTCTTTAGATCTTTATATAATTTACTTTAATATTAGTATATGTTTACATTTTACATTATTATTCTATTTTGTCTAATAACTTGCCATTTCCTTTCTATGAATACAATATGCATAGATCTTATAAAGAATTAATATTTCCAAATTTACCATGTTTCTTTTTAGATAACATTTCCATATCTTAGTATTCTTTTCAAATTTATGATTTTCAATTATTACTGATATAAATGACAATTATGTATGCACTGCATAGAACTTATAAAGAACAAATATTTCTAAATTTACCATGATTCTTTTTTTATTACATTTCCATAAAATAAACTATGTAGTACTCATATACTGATTTTATTTAAATCTTTATATAATTTACTTTAATATTAGTATATGTTTACATTTTACATTATTTTTCTATTTTGTCTGATAACTTGGCATTTACTTTCTGTGAATACAATATGCATAGATCTTATAAAGAATCAATATTTCCAAATTTATCATGTTTCTTTTCAAATTACATTTCCATATCTCAGTATTGTTTTTAAATTTATGATTTTCAATTATTACAGACATAAATGACAATTATATATGCACTGCATAGAACTTATAAAGAACCAATATTTCCAAATTTACCATGATTATTTTTTTATTAGATTTCCATATGTCAATATGTTTTTTAACTTTATGATTTTCAATTATTATATATAAAGAGATAATTATATATGCAGTCACATGGATAATGCAAATAATGAAAGAGAAGCTAAGCGCAATCACATAAATCATATGCAGAGAGCTAGATATGATGCCAAAAAAAACTGTTATTAATGAAATAAGATGAGAAACCTTTCAAAATATTGAACTTGCAATTTCTACATCAGATTTATATTGTTCAAACATCTCACCTCATTTAGAACCAGTTGAACTTCCAAATTCATATCCTCTACCAAATTCTATTATGAAAAATCCTTCCTTGTCAGAACTTCAAATACCTGATTGTATTGAGGATCATACAACATCCATAAATACAATTGACCATATTTTTAGTTCACCTTTCTTTGAAAATTATTACAATGCTAGAAAATATTTCCGTAGAAAGATAGATGATATTTCAAACTATACAAAGTGTTCTATTTGTATGGAAAGATATCCTAGAATTAAAATGTGCATGTCAGATGAAACTTTAATATGCTACAGATTCAATTCAGAAAAAGATGGACATTGGTTCTCAAAGTGGAACAATATGGATCCATGTGAACAACCATTGTGTTTGAAAACCTTAACACAAATTGAACAAATGTTGATAGAAAAAATAAGTCCTATTTTGCAAGTTACATATGCAAAAGGTGGTCAACACAAATATAGTGGTCATACTATTTGTTTTCCTCAAAATATTTCTAGTATCACAACATTTTTGCCAAGATGAATAGATGCATTGGATATAATCATTGTTAACAAAGAGAGTATAGGAAATAAAAAATATAGTTTTTATGTTAGCAGATCCCATGTTTATGAAGCATTAAAATATAAAACATTGAATGACCCATACTATAGGGATGTACAAATAGATGAAAATGCATTAACATCATTGCCTTTACAATCTACTGATATTTTAGACCTAATTTTTAATGCATAGGAAAATAGACATCCTATTGAAGATAACTCATCCATTTTAGATGAGATAGAAGAAAATGAGTTTGATTAGAGTCAAGAATTTAATAGCTCATTTGTTTGTAATCTACCTACTCCACACAGAGAAATAGAATAAATACATTCTTTGTTGCATTTAGGTGAAGGTCAAACAACATAATCTATTGCATGGCCTTCTATCACACCTTTTCCTCTAAATGAATACACAATTGAAGGTTTATTTGTAGTGGCATTTCCAAATTTGTTTCCCAATAGAATGGTTGCATTCAAAAAACCACATATCAAAGAAGTCAAACTCCATGATTATGCTCTTCACCTTCTATGGTACTATGATAACAGATTTTGGCAGCATTCAAGATTCTGGTACTTTATATTGAATATTATCATGCATCATCAAAGCCAGGCCACAACATCTGTGTTTGTTCACAAACAATTGGATGGATCTTTACCTGTAACAATTGCAGATCTTTGTCAAAAGCTACGTGGGATGTACCTGATGATAAATTGGTAGATTAGCTGATGATATTTGGCTCTTCTATACATGGAACTAGATCTTTTTGGAATCAATGAAGAGTAGAATTGATAGACATGGTTATTCAAATTGGTTGTCCTACACTTTTCTTTACCCTGAGTGCTACAGATACCAAATGGCCTGATTTACACAATATCATGCCATCCAGCACACCAGCAAATCCATCTATGGCTACGAGATGGTGAATACAAAATATTATTGAAAATCCTCATTTGACAACTGTATATATGCATCATAGATTCACTACATTTTGAGAGGAATTCTCAGAGAAACTACTTGGCACAACTAACTATTGGTACAAGTAAACAATCTATTTAAAATCTTATTAATTCCTATGTAGTTTTATGTTTATTTACTTACTTAAATTTATATCAGGTCTAAATGGAAAAATAGAGGTTCTCCACATATTCATGGGTTTATCTGGTTGCCAAATGCACTAGATATTAGATATTTAGAATGGAATAATGATCTATCAATGTAGAAAGCTTTAGATTACATAGACCAGTATGTCTCTGCATGGAATCCACAAAGCATACAACAAAGAAATAAAGGGATCTTTTCCAAATATCTTCATGATTTTTGTCTAATGACTACACAGATGATATATGCAACAGATGTGGCTTTTAATTATAGTGATTTGGTTAATTATGTTCAACATCACACAAAATATTCTTTGCAGACATGTTTAAGAAGAAAAGGTGATGCTATTTCACATTGTTATAAAGCTCCATGAGCCACAGAAGAAAAATCTGAATTACAACTTACAGATAAAGCCAAACCTAAACATACAATAGCACACAATGATGATCAACTAAACTTACATAGCATACAAATGCTTTCCATTTGGAGAGGTAATATAGATTTTCAAGCTATTCTTTCAATTGATGCAGTTATCAAGTATATAGCAAAATATGCAGCAAAAGCAGAACAAAAATCAGAAACATATTGTGTAATGTTAAGTAGAATATCTTCAACTTTGAATGGTGCAATGCCTGCACCAGCAACACTTCAGAGAATGCTTCTTGAAAATCTTTTTGATCGTGATATAGGTGCCCAAGAAACCTACCATCTTCTACAGAAGTTTCACTTATCCATCTAGAGTAGGCAATTTGTATCTTTGAATGTGAACCAAAAAAAGCTTCAATGTCTACCTATATTAGACATGCCAACAAGCTTATGCCATAACCAAATTGATAATTATTTTGTATGTCCACCAAGTTTAGAAAAGTTTTCCCTTATTGGTATAACCTAAAGACGGACATTTAGAGCTACCCGAATGCAAGTCAAATGGAAAGAAAGAAGATCATCTTGTATAGTTAGAGTCTCCCCTAGATTTATCAGTATTCCTTCCTGAAAGGACATTTCTTATCCTAATTTTTGCTGGAGTGAACTTTTATTATACAAATGATTCTACAATATTGAAATAGAATTTGTAGCATTAGATGAACAAATAATAGAATAATGGGAATCTTTTTCAAGATCATATGAAGCATGACATGTATGTAGAACACATTCAGATGTAGAAGAAGAATATGATCCGACAAGCCTTACAATAGATCTAGATGCAATGTAAGATAGTATACCAAATGAATGGAAAGTTTTGTGTCATTTATATCTAGGCATGCCTATCCATTTAAATGATCTAAATATGCTTCGATAATGAGATTTTGATTCAGGAAATAATTGGTTGGAAAATAATATTACTCCTTTACAAAAAGCTACAGCTACAAATTTCATTCAATCAAATCAAGAAATCTTTTAACAGAATCTAGTTATGCATCAACAAACTTATTATAAATTATCTATCAAACAACAAAAAGCATATGATATGATTATATCACATAGCCAAAGAAGTATTGTACAACAACCATTACACCTAATTGTACAAGGCACTGCTGGCACTAGAAAATCTCATCTGATAGCTCAAATAAAAGCTAGTCTCACTCAATCAGCACCCAATGAACAGTCACCTGTTCTACTTCTTGCACCAACAGGAGTTGTTGTTGGCATAATTACATTCATGGTGCTATAGTTATAACTATAAATAACTGCACACTAGCTATGTGCTATAGGTAACAGTTATTTTTTAACCATTATCTACACTATTTAATATTGTAGTCATTGATCAATATGTATTGCACATTTTTAATCTCCTTCATTTGGTATCAGAGTGATGACAATCCTGTACCAGCATCCCAAGAAACTCATATCAAAAACTCATAGTTATTTTCTCAGTTCTGTGATTAACTTTTCTTTATCCCAAGAAACAACATCGGACATCACAATAAGCCTCTTGCTCTACTCGGCAAATACAAGCCTACATATCAGTAGTTTTTCCATAGAAAACCTCCCATTTGCACTAGACCAATCGTCTCCTCTTGGAATTTGGTTCATTTGAGGTGGTAGAAGATCATCATCATGGATGAATGATACACCATGGCTACCAGAGTCTTGATCCCTAGGAAATAGCATGGTGATAGTAATCTTTTCCCTTATGTTTGGAGTGTGGTATTCATTATGTTCGAGACAAGCCTGAGAAAGGAATGTGTGAGGAAAAATAGGAGGTTATCATTTCTTTTGTTGTTTGTTTACAATCTCATTAAATAGTGTCTTCTTATGGTAGTTAAAGGTTGTTACTAGAGTTTCTTCCAAATTTGTTAAAAGGATATTTTTGAGAGTGATTGAAAGGTTCCAAGTTCTAAGGGCATATTCTCATTTGAGTTTAATTGAACTATTGAGGGTCCCTAATCTATGTTTATAAAGAAATAATAAAGAAGATATACAGATTTGTGGGATGCCATCGATGTCTTTGCATCAGAGTTGTTGAAGTGTGTGCACAAAATATGTGGATTTATTGTTCCTAAGATAGTTTTGTGGATTGTGACAACAACTTTTCCCTGTCAGAATGGTTGCAACTATTTCTTAAAATGAATCATTTCTTCCAACAGTGGGCACTCGTAGAATGACATGTTGATACTGATTGTTCATAACATCATTTTAGAAATGATCTCAAATAGAAGTCTCCAACTTCTTTTAGGTGAGAACACTTGCATTTAAAATTGTTGATTTGGATTGTATTGGTTTGAAATGGAGTTTCTATTAGATAAATACTCTGGTTTCAATTTTCATACATGGTGAATAAAAATCCAAATACAATTGATGAATAAAAATCTATGGGGCATAGTAAGCGGAAAAGAAAAACCATCCATAGATGCAAATAAATTATTGGAGTGGAACAGTAGAAATGATAAATCCAAGCCTATTATTGGTCTTGCTCTTGTTGATTCTAAGCTTCATCACGTAGATCTAGATAACACTTCTGTCAAAATTTGGGATAATCTAAATAAGTTGTTTGGAGAAAAAGCTGTCAATGCAAAGTTTTCTCTCAAAATTCAATTTTTTAGATTCAAAATAGAAAATGGAATCACAATGTCCAATCATATAAGTAATTTAAGGTCTCTCATTGGAAAAATTGTAGAAGTTAAGGCTCCTATTGATGATGATGATGCTAAGGCCATCTTGGTAAATAGCTTATCTTACAAATATAGTAATGTTGTCTTTACATTAAGTTAACTCACTTCACAGACTCTAGAGGATATGATTTCAGCCCTTCTAGTAGAAGGAAATAGGACAAAGGAAGTCATAGAAAAAGCTCATCAAATAGATCAAGCCTTATACTCACAAAGTACCAAAAAATGGTCAAATAAAAATAGAAGAGACAATAAATATTTCTACTATAAAAAAAAGCGGCACACAACATGGATTTGTAGAACTAGAGCTAGTGATGTTCTTAAAGGAAAAATCAAAGAACAATCTGAAGAAGGAAATGTTGCATGCATTGAAAATGAGGACACATCAGATGATGGAGAAGTTGTTAATGATTTCCAGACTCCTATTAATCCCAATCTTGTTCTTTGTACCTTCACTCGTGGAGGTTGGTGGCATCAGAGGTTGGAGGAATCTCTATCATCTCAAGTTAGCTTCTGCCTTTGAGATGGTGTTCTACATGAGAAGTATTTTTGGCTTTCTATTTTTGTTTTTCTTTCTAATGCTGACAAATTTGAAGAATGTATGTCTTGTGAAGACTCATTTTGGAGACAGGTTTAAGATTTGGTAGTGCACTCAATATGGATTGTTGTCAAGTGAGATTTAGAGTATATGATCAAGAATTATACCCTTTTGCAGTCACTAGACAATGATAGAGATCTATCGCATCTCTTAGGGATCATTATTGAATAATTCAAGACTGTGATTCGAGAGTTCGGGACTAGGAGCTTAAGAACACAACTTGAAGCTACACCTTTTCGAGGGTCACAAGATAGCTTGATGGAGCCTTTCATTATTCAGGATCTACAACTTCAAAGTAAGATTTTCTCAATATATATATTCATATTATGTAATCAACATGTTTTTTGTTATGGAAACCTTCTGGGGGGATTCCTAGGGCAAGGTGAATTTGATGTGTTTTAGGATCAATGTATTAAGGGGGGAGTGTTTTCCTAATTACATTGATGGTGCTATAGTTATAACTATAAATAATTGCACACTAACTATGCACTGTAGGTAACAGTTATTTGTTAACCGTTATCTGCACTATTTAATATTGTAGTCATTGATCAATATGTATTGCACATTTTTAATCTCCTTCAACAGCAACATTTAACATCAAGGTGTCTATAGTTCATTCAGCTCTAGGCATTCCTATCAAAGAGATGGTACAATTACAAGGTCAAAAACTAGCAAAGTTACAAGAAAATTTGTATTATGTTTAGTACTTTATTATAGAAGAAATGATTTTTATTGGTCCTAAATTATTTGAAAGAATTGATATGATATTGAGAGAAACATTTCCAAATAGCAACCATATTCCTTTCGGAGTTTGTTCAATGATTCTCTTTGGTGATATGGGTCAGATTCCTCCAGTTAAAGATATTCCAATGTATGCTTCAAATACTTATGGTAGACAATTATGGAAATCATTTAGAAAGGTAATCACTTTAGGGGCTAACTTTCACCAAATTTGTAACATAGATGTTCAGGTACAATTTTGTTCTCTTCTTACAAATCTAAGAAATGCAAAACCAACAATTTAATATTGGACTCTACTCATGTCATGGACAAGAACTGCTCTCAGTAAAGACGAACAAGAAGATTTTCATTCTAAAGTACACCTTTTTGCAACTAATGAAATGGTAGCTCTTCATAATAAGAGTATGTTATTATCTCTACATCAACCTGTGGCTCTTTCAATAGTAGAACAACAAAAATATTTTGAGAGCTTGAATGCAGATGAAGAACAACTTCAATCTCACATTCTTTTATGTATAGGGAAACAAGTTTTGCTATGTACTAATTTATGTGTCCAGACAAGGCTACTTAATGGTGCTATAGGAGAAATCAAAGCTATTGTATATAACAATTGTGAAAAGCCTCCTCAACTGCCATTGATAGTTGTGGTTCAATTTTTTAACTACATTGGTCTAGCTTGGGATGATACTAATCCAAAGAATATTCCTATCAAACCAATTAAAAGGGGTTGCCACCATCAAATGCCTTTGCAAATGTCATGGGCTTTAATAATACACAAATCATAGGGTTTGTCTCTTGTAAAAGAAACAATTGACATTGGAAGCACAAAATGGTAAGGATTAACCTTTACAGCTCTTTCAAGAGTTCATTAACTTTCAAGACTTTGTATTCATCCAGCTTTCAGTTTTGAAAGATATTCATGCATGCACAAAAATGTAAATGTTACAAGGTGAAAAGAAGAAGAAATACGCTTAAACACGTTAACAAAATACTAACACATTTTTGTATCATTATTGTATATTCTTCATTGAAATCACAAATATGTATAGATGATTCTCAGATTATGAACTCTGAAGTTGTAGAATATACAGTCCTTTTAAAATAGGTATAAACATAGTAACAATAACCATTTTATGGGAAACTGTACTGTCTGTTGAGACTCAATGACTATACTATATTTTGTTGTTCATGAAACAATTATCATATACTGCTTTCATTCAAATGGAAATACAATACAAATTTCTTTTATCAAAATCATAATAATTATATATAGTCTCTAAAATAGCTATAGTATACTTTATTGATAGGTCAAGCAGTTCTGTTACTCATGTTAATTCATTCAAATGAAGTCTGTCAGATGAAGACATAACTAGCTAGAAGGTGCCATGAACTTGAGTAGCCTACCATGTATTGGATATACTAAAGCCTAATTTCACTTTCCAGGGAAACTTTTATTAAATTTATAATTCAATTTATGCTTATCACTCCAAGTCGATCATATATAACATGTTATCAAAATATAGTACCCAAATTTAGAAGTTCAGTTCAACAAATAGAAAGCCCTACAATAGTAAAAAAAAATTATATTGAAAGTTTAAAATTTACATCATCATAAACATTACATGAATATACAAGTTTCTAACATCATCTTCAGTCTAATTATATGATAACAATATATAGAAACCCAATGCCTTAAATCTAAAAAATATCCGACCAAAACCATTTTTCATATAATTCCATCAATCATAGACAGAGTAACAAGTTTACCAAATAAATCTCACAGACAAGCAGACCTAAAATACTAGATTTCAGCTTCATAAATCATGAACAGTTCATCGAAGTAAATATTTTTTAAAATAATAGAAGAGTCATTTAATGAAATCACTTCTCTAATCTCATCATTTATAATACTTATAAGATCTTCTCATATATATATCATTAACACCTCTTCATACTGCATTATAGTTCCTACCCACTTCTATAATGATATAATCATACATAAAAACATCTGGTCACTAACCATGACCTAAACAATGGTACAAGTACTAGATATGCAGCCCTCAATTTCTTTAGCAGACAAAAATTATCACTGTCCAACCAGTGAGGACAAAAAAAATTTGGAATTTGGGCATGGTTGAAAAAAAGTTCTAAATATTTATGGCTTGCAGTTTTCTCATTTTGTTATAATCTAAAATCTAAAATCACTACAAGTTGACAATATAATCATACTTAAAAACACCTAGTCATTAACCATGACCTAAAGAATGGTACAAAAAAGGTTCAAATACTAGATATACTAGATATACAACCTTCCATTTATTTAGCACACATATTTTATCATTGTCCAACCAGTCACAACAAAGATAAACAACTACAATTTGAACATTGTTGAATTTTTTTTTCCAATTTTTATGGCTTGCAGTTCGGTCAATTTGTTGTGATGAAATACATAGCTAAGTCTTATTTTAACATTCACATATTTGGAAAAATTGGTGTGTGAAAAATACCAGTGGAGAAAATAAACATTGGTCAGATGAGAGACACCATTGTACCAAAATGTGCAATTTGAATCAACCAATAAGAAATAACTTCATAACTGGATAACAAAACTTGGTTTCTTTGATAAACAAAGCATTTTTCCAACAAAATAGACTATATTTGATTTTATGCTTACACAAACTCAAGATATTGCTCATTGCTTGATACAAACTGCACATTTTCATACAAGAATGTCTCTCACTTAACCAAACAATGTTTTCTACACTGATATCGTTCAAATAACAAATTTTTCTAATAAATTGTTAGCACGTGCAAACAATTTCATGGATTCATCATCTCTCCCCTAGTATCTATAGTATTTTTCATGTCTCTGGCCTTAAACCCTAAGCAAAAATTAAAAAAAACTAGTCATTGCATAAAAAACCCTTTGTATTGCCCTAGCCCTGTTCTAATTTGTTGTTAACTTTTTGGGTCACTTAAGTTCCTAAAGGTCCACATGCTTAATATTTCCCTAAGTCTAGCACCCAACAGATTTTAATATTTCCTAAGTCCTAATAATTTATTTCTTCCTAAGTCCCTACGCTAAATTTTTCTATGGTTTTGGCTTAAATCTTTCATGGGCCCATCTCTAACACCATCTTAATCCTATGATTATCGTAAGTTCGCAAGGGTTTTGTCAAAGGTAGTCTCTCATTCATCAAGGGGTCTTATGCAATAGGATGGGGTCAGGCTTTCATGATGAGAACAAAGATTCAGAATCTACGGTGGGTGCATGATCTCAAAGAATCTTTTGAACCCTTGAGATTGTGCGCCAGCCGTTCCATTCTCCATGTGTGCAGGATGACTATTGTGGGTCTGCCGACAGGTGTTACAAATGGAGCTTTCTTATTGGTTGTGTCAGTGGGACCATTTTCCATGTGTTTCTAGAATGTTCACTTTTGATTGGTCCGCGTGGTTATGACTGGGCATGTGTCAGTGGGGCCTGATTTCTAGCTTGTCAGAGGGTCTTGACATCTGTAGAGGATCAACGACGGGAATAATTTCTCATGAGATGTGTCAGAGGTTTGAGATCTTACACTAGCCATTGATCTTACTTTTCTCAGAGGTGATAATGTGACGCAGGTCCACTACTATGTGTACTCAGTTGGTAGTTTCTTATTGGTCGTTGAATTATTGAGTGGGATCCTGTCAGTGGGGCTTGTAGTGAAGGTTTTTAAATCTATGGTCGGCACATGATATCAAGAAATATTCCTACCCCATGAGATCATGCACCATCCATTCATCTCAAATCTTACTTGGATGTGTCAGTGGGTCCTATGTCAGTGGTGACCAAGCATGAGTATTGAGTGGTGTAGTGATAAATGGCATAAAGAAGGCCCAGGTGGGGTCTAAGGTCTTAGCAGTCCAGACAAAATTGTTTTGTAGTTTTGATAGATTTTAAAAGGTTTCACTCGTTCACACAATAAAATAGCAGTGTTCTAAATGATGTGGCAATTCAACAAAGGAAGGTCGCGTAATCACTAAATTATTTAGCGATAGTATAAAGTATTCCATGAATGGTTGATTCCCTTTAGTCGCTAGTTCGCTAAATGTTACGGAGGTCATATTAAAATGTTAAGACATAAAGCTCATGAAATGGAAAGATCTAATGGTCAGGACTTAAAGTTGATCGAGTTTTGAATATAGACTGCCAATTTGCTGCTGGCACCTTGGAAATGACCGTTGCAGTTTGAATTCAAATTTTCAGAGGGTTTCTAGTGATAGAAAGGACCAAAATTGAATTCTTTCATAGCCAGATCTAGTAGAATTGGTTTTTTTGACTGTTGCAGTGTGGTCTAGGGTGTTCCATGATCATTTACAGGGGTCTGTACTATGTTCTTTGTGCTTGAGGTGTGTTTGAGGTGGCCGAACAGGTTGACAAATTGGGCATTTTCATGGTTCTTAGTACTTTCTCAGTGGTATTGTCATGATTGAGGATCACTCCAGGATCTATTTTCTCCTGGTTGCCTAGGTTTCTTCCCCTGGATTTAATTTTTGACTAATTTGGTTGTTTCATTGGGTGAAACCCTAACCCTAGTCATCTGAAGCTTGTTGCATCCTATTTTGGGGTTTCCAAGATGACTAGTGGTGGTATATATTGAAGAAAGGAGTATTTTGTAAGGGTTGTTGTTGATGGTATTATACTGAACAAGGAGAGTTTGGATTTAGGGTTTTATTTCTCTTTGCATATTGTTGTTTGAAATAATGTATTGATTCTGCAAGTTTTGATGAGAATATAGTTGAATTCCAATCTCATAGTGGTGTATGTCTTCTTGTTTTTATATTAAGCTCATATATGTTAATGTCACAAAGTGAGTTAGCATATGGTAAACAAAGAGTATTGTGAAATTATCTTTGAGTTCTTAACAAAGTTAGGATTAAAGTCTTTCAGGTAATTTCAGTGAGTTCATGGCTTGATAAGAATTTGATGTCCTGGTATGTGAGTGAGAGGGATAATAGGCAAAGCACTTATCCTGAATTCAAGTATGTTTGAGTTAGAATTTTTAGTTGGTATAAGTTATTTAGTGACTCTATGCCCTGGGTTAAGGCATTGATCTATTCTCTAGAAGTAGTCCATGATCATCAATCACACACATACATTTAAATGATAATATCTTGCAGTCAATTAGTAAAGGACATAGTTGTATATTGTTTTGAGACTCCTCTGGAGAAGTAAGTCAAGGGTACACCCGCCTGAGCATCTTGGCTCAAAGTGTAGGAGGATCTCATTGTTGATCCTTGTTAATTGGCCCTCTTCCTTGTAGACTTTGGAGTGGTGATAGAGTCAAAGTTATATTAAAGTTATCCATCAAAGTATAAATCTACAAGTTGAAGATCAAAGGGAACTACCAACAAAATGGTGACTTCGCTAGGGAGAGTCTAGAGATAAAGGTTTTCAAAGGGCACTCTTGTTTTCCTATTATGTTCAGTTAAAGATTTTTCACTTTGGTGGGTGGTGACTCTAAAGGTTAGAACCAGTGTCATAAATTGATCATGGAAAAAAGGAGGAATAATAGGTCCTTTGTCAGGAAAAATATAGAGGTTACTCTAGAACAATTATCTAGATAGGAGAAGAAGAGTTGGATTAGAAGAAATGGTGAGTCTACTAGTGCTCCCATAAGAGAACAAAGAAATACTAGAGGTAGAGCACCACATGTTTCCTCAAGTGAGGAAGGTTCACAAGATAGAGTTTCTAGATTAGATGGTGGTCGCTCTAAAGATAAATTTTATGATACCCCAGAAGTTGTATTTCAAGACAAGGGTTCATTGCCTGCAGGTCAGGATGAACAAGCTAGAGAGATGGGTTTTGAGATTGATTTAGATCTTGATGAGGATAATTTCAGAAGGCAGCCCATGGAACTGAGGTGAGTGCATTTCCCACATCAGCATCCTACTGATGTAGAAGTATCATCAAGCTCTAAAGAGAACATGATAGATCCACATGACCCAAATGCACTTAGGTTGTAATTGGAAAAGGAGGATGCCATGTACAAAAGGTTACAAGAGGAGAGAGAGAGGCTGAAAAAGTCAATGCTCTAATGGAGAGGCAGTCTGTTTTAAGAAAAATTAATGAAATGAAGGAGAGGAACAAGATGCTTGCTTCTGCTCCTAGGGTGTTGCAGCATGATGTTTTTGGTGATCTTGAAGCTCTAAGAAGTGAGCAGGAACACTTGTTGCAAGACCATGAGTTTGATGAAGAAGGCCCTGTGATTAGACAAGTGCAAAGTTATGCTCCTTTGCCTAAGGGTAAGAATGGACATGATATCACTAGACCTACTGTAGTTATTAATGAAAAAGGAAAGAAAAAGATGGTGGGTGTCTGAATAAGCAAACCAGTGACAATACTAGGAATCCCACCACCTAAATCAAATAGGGAGATAGAGATAGAAAGAAAAAGAAAAGAGGATGAAGCTTAGCTCAAGAGTTGGAAAGAGTTGAGGTTGATGCTGCTATTGTAGAGAAAAGAAGAAAGATCTAGTTCTTGAGGGCTTCATAAGCTAATGTTCATGGCCCTTCTACTATTGAACTAGGTATGTCATCTATGAACACTACTATTCCACTTCGCAATGCTACTAATAGTAATCTAATTCCTAATGTATCTACCAAATCATTTGTTGATCCTAATAGACAGTCAAATGTGCAAGTGGGTGGGAATGTAGATAAAAATAATAATCCTATGGTTAACACAAGTTCAAGTTTTCAAAGAAGACCTATGCAACTGGAAGGCTATAGATAGATTAGCTTTGATGGAATTTCGGGCTACCCAAATGCTTTTCCAAATGATATAAGAGATAAGGTACCTAAGTTTTCTGGTAATAATGCTATTAGTTGTGAGGAGCATCTTAGGTTATTTGTTGATATGCTTAATGATTATGAGGTAGAGCATGAAGATGTAGTCATGAAATTATTTGTTCAATCTCTAATGGAGGATGCTAGAGATTGGTTTAAGAGACTTCCTGATAAATGTATTGATACTTGGGATTCCTTTGAGAGATGTTTTAAAGAGTAGTATGGTGATAGGCATAACACTAGTTTCATGTTGAATGAATTCAATACAATAAGAAAAAATTAGAATGAGTCTGCAGCTGGATTCAACATGAGATTTTAGAAGGGTATGCATAAGTTGTTTCAAGTTATCCGGTTAGATGACAATGTTTGTCTAATCACATACTCCAATGCATTTGATGGAAAAATTGGTTATTTTTTGAGGGACAAGGAACCAAGAACTCTTAGAGATTCTTTTAGGATTGCTATCAATATTGAGAATAATATGAAGATATCAGGGAAGTTGGGTGGGAAGAGAGATGACCCTAAGTTGTTTGGGGACAAGAAATACAGAAAGGAAAATGATAGGAATGTTGGAACTAGGAGGCAA
Organism: Chamaecyparis obtusa; assembly: GCA_027943335.1. Lineage (NCBI taxonomy): Eukaryota > Viridiplantae > Streptophyta > Pinopsida > Cupressales > Cupressaceae > Chamaecyparis > Chamaecyparis obtusa. Next base: position 327,088 of record BSBK01006708.1, read on the forward strand.
GAAGAGGATAAATTGGATAAGGTACTCAATGCATTGAAGGATTTGAAGGCACCTACAAATAGGAACATCAGTACTCCTACCAATGAAAGGCTTCAGTTCAACAACAATTTTAATAAGCAGAATATATTGTAGAATTACCCCTACAACACCCAATGGAAGGATGGCAAGCCTGTTGTCCCTATTGCGAGAGGAAACCATGATAGAGGTGTCCCTGACCCTCTACAAAAAGCTTCAATAAATGTAATAGAGGATAGACCTTGGTGTGTTGCATGCCAGTCCCCTCATTCTGCAGAGCATTGTGTGGTTGCACATTCTATGGCTGCAAATCAAGATTGTGGCAATAAGGAGATAGATCAAGAAGAGACTCAAGATGATGTTCAATGCAACATGGCTACTTCATATCTAGGATATGAAGATGATTTTGATTTTGATGAAGAAGCAGATGTAAATGTGAAGAGACACAATCGGGCCCTTTTTCATCAAGAGGAATTTTCTGATAGTGAAGACATAGATGAGAAGACATGTAACATGAACTATTTTTCTAAGCTAGTAAATTTGAGAAGACCATCTAGAAAAGAGATGGATAGGATTACTATAGAAATTATTGCTCAAGTGCAAACTAGAGGCATGGTAGCAAGAGATACAAATGGAAAAGCTACAGGAATGTTTATAAAGAGTACCAACTCTGGAGAGCCTAATGAGAACAAATCAAAAGCTAATCACATGGTGAAATTCAAGAATGTAAAAGGTAAGAATTGTGAGCCTAAGGGAGTTGGAGTTGAAGGATTTTCTAGTGAGATAGAGAAGCCAGTTAACACAATGGCTAAGAATGAAAAAATGAGGATGGCCAATACACCTAATGTATCAGATAAGAAAAAGGATACTAAGGCTATGCAAATTGAGATTCCTCATTCTGCTCCTATTGATATGTTAGCTGGATTATCTCAAATTGCAGTTAAGGTTCCATTGTCAGAATTGTTGAGGATCCCCGAACACAAAGACAAAACTATGGCATGGGTAGATAATGTTCATAATAATGATGTTTCATGTAATGGGTCTTAGGATAAAGCTTTGAAAGGAGTTGCTGCTTAGGGAATTGTATCTCAAATTCCTCCTATATATTTGGACAATTCTATCAGTGCTAGCCTTGAAAACATTGATCCATTATTTTTAAGTGTCCTTGTGAATAGAATGAAACTAAGAAATTGTATGATTGATTGATGAAGGGTGCTCCCCTTAATACCACAACACATAACAAAAATAGAGAAACAACAACAATAATATGCAAGAACAAAAAATTGGGTTCTTATTATCTCCACAAATGTGGAATTACAAACTTTCAGAATTACAATATGCAAAGCCACATGGGCATTCCTTAAATATTCTATAGGACAAAGCCTCAAATCAATACCCAGATCTACTACCCAGAACTATTCTGAACTACCTAAGACAATAATACAACCTTCCTTATATAGGCAATTTTTCCACCGCCTGGGAAGGTTCCAGAATTTTAGCCAATAAGGCCGACCAAACTTAGAATTATTTTATTTTACATTTTATTACATCATACTCGGCTCAACATAACCTTTGAAACCTGAACAAAAATTTTGAAGAAAATTATTTTCCACCATTTCAGGTGGCCCAACTTCCGAAGACCATAAGTCATCACCAGTTGACCCGATCGGCTATTATAACCCCATTTTGAAAACACCACGAAGCACTCTACAGACTTGACCCACGCAAGTGCTCGTCACCCAAATCTTTGACCTCATCCGGGGCCTCTAAAGCCTTCAAAACTGAGTTCAAAGTTTCTGTACCCTGCTGCCAATACCGAAAATCTTCAATATCTTCCAATATACACTTGATCTGGCAATGAAACTTTACTGGCAGACTTATATGACCAAAATGAACCTCCAAGAAAGAAATTAAATCATTCTGAGCACATACAAAAATTATCAAAAATAGTAACTTTCCATAAATAGTAGCTCTACACAAAATAGTCCTTATTGAATATAAAAATAGAAATATTCTTTTTTTTTTGGGTGATGCAAGATTGCTCTTACACCCAGGATGCTCCTGCATCAGACACCCAGGGTAATTTGAGAAGTGACCCTGTCACGACTCAGGTGTGCAGAGGAAAACCAAGACGGCTAACCTCCTCCTTTGTCAGCCATGATGAATCTTCAATAGGTCATCCTTTCCACTTGACCAGATATTCTTCATATGTCCTATTCCTTGTGTTTCTACCAACACGACTATCCAGTATATCTTTGACCTCCTTAGTGTCTAAACTAGTTGCTGGAATACTCCATTGTGCTGCTGTGATCTCATCTTCAACACCTCCTTCATGATACTCTATCAGATTTGAAATGTTAAACACTGGTGAAATATTTAGCTCAGTAGGCAATTCTACCTCATATATGTCTCTTGAATCATGTTTCTTCAGTATCCTACATGGTCCAAACTTCTTCATTTTCAGCTTGTTATATGTACCAACTCGAAACTGCTCCTTCCACAAATGAACAATGACTTCATCACCAACCTGAAATTCTTTATACCTCCTTTTCTCATCTACCTTAGCCTTATACTGTGCATTCATCTTGGTAATATGCTTCCTCACCTCCTCATGGATGTTCTTCAAGTGTTCTACAAAATCCTCAGCTTCAGCACTACTTATTTCTCCTTTATCTATCTTCCTCAATTCAGATGCATTTATTGGAATACTTCCATATACAATCTGGAATGGTGATTTACCAGTGCTCCTATTGATAGAATTATTATATGCAAATTCCACTTATGGTAAAATCAAATCCCATCCTGTTGGCTTATCTCCAACCAAACATCTCAGCAAATTTTCCAAACTCCTATTCACCACCTCTATCTGTCCATCAGTTTGTCGATGATGTGATGAGCTGAACTTCAAATCTATCTTCAACTTCTTCCACAATGTCCACCAAAAATATCCAACTAACTTAGTGTCCCAATCTGAAACTATGGTCTTTGGCAAACCATGAAGTCCTCTTGCAAGGAATAAAATGTGTCATCTTTGAAAATCTGAAAACCACCACAAAAATTGAATCATGTCCCCACTGAGTCCTCGGTAAACCAAGAACAAAGTCCATATTGATATCCTCCCAAGGCTTTTCAGGTATAGGTAATGGCTGATACAACTTTGTATTCTACTTCACTCCTTTCGCCATCTGACATACTCTACAACTCTGTACAAACTTCTTCACATCTTGCTGCAACTGTGGCCACTAATAATTCTCACTAACCAAACCAAGAGTTTTATCACGATCAAAATGTCTAGCCAATCCTCCTCTATGCTTCTCCTTGATGAGATTCTCCCTCATAGAACTTCGTGGAATGCACAACTGACTCCCTCTGAATAGCATATCATCCTGGATGATGAAATCCAACCATTTCATCTTGTCTAGAGTAAAAGGTTCTATACAAGCTTTCCAAGCTTCACCAAAATCAGGATCCTCTGGATATAAATTCTTGAGTTCCTTAAACCCAACCACCTCAATCTGCATCTTTGTCAGCAATAGTTGCTTTCTGCTAAGAGCATCTGCAACCCTATTAGACTTTCCACTCCTGTGTTTCAAAACAAATGTATAACTCTGCAAAAATTCAACCCATTTCAAATGCCTTTGATTCAATTTTCCTTGACTATTCAAATATTGCAAAGCTTAATGTTCGGTATACAAAACAAACTATTTAGGAAGTAGATAATGTCTCCACTTCTTTAATGCCTAAACTATAGCATAAAATTCTTGATCATAAATAGAATATTTCCTCTTGGCATCATTTAACTTCTCACTGAAATAAGCAACAGGTTTACCTTCTTGGCTCATAACAGCTCCTATTGTAGTACCACTAGCATCACAATCTACTTGAAACACCTTATTAAAATCTGGAAGTGCTAAAACAGGTTGTTCTGTAACTTTTTGTTTCAACAATTGAAAACTCTTTTCTGCCCCATTAGTCCACTTAAACTCTTTTCTATCCCCTCTCATTATTTCAGTCAAGGGTCCACAAATACTGCTAAAATTTCTGATAAATTTTATGTAAAAGCTAGCCAAACCATGAAAAGATCTTACCTCAATAGCACTTCTTGGAGTAGGCCATTCAAGGATAGCCTGTACCTTCTCTGGGTCTATTTCTAGACCTTTTGCTAAAACTACAAATCCCAAATACACTAACTGTTTCTTCACAAAACTGCACTTCTTCAAATTAATGAACAATTTCTCATCTCTCAACTTCTCAAACACCATACGAATATGCATCATATGTTCCTCCAATGTCTTGCTAAAAATCAAAATATCATCTAGGTAAACAATGACAAACTTACCCAAAAATTCTTTCAGAACCTCGTTCGTGAGCCGCATGAAAGTGCTCGATGCATTGGTTAGCCCAAAAGGCATGACTAACCACTCATATAGTCCTTTCTTTGTCTTGAAGGTAGTCTTCCATTCATCTCCTTCTCTGATCCGAATCTGATGATATCCACTCTTCAGATCTATCTTTGAGAAATACACAGCTCCACTCAAATAATCTGTAATATCATCCATTCGTGGCAATGGAAACCTATACTTGATTGTGATCTTGTTTATTGCTCTGGAATCTATACACATCCTCCACTCTCCATACTTCTTTGGTGCTAATACCGCTGGTACAGTACAGGGACTCAGACTCTCTCGAATCAATCTTTTCTGTAACAGTTCATGTACTTGTCTGTTCAACTCCTCACTTTTTGCAGGTGTCATTCTGTGTGCTGCCTTATTCGGCAAACTCGCTCCTGGGATCAAGTACATCTGATGACTGATCTTCCTGACTGGTGGTAATTCATCAGGCACGTTATCAGATACAATATCCTGAAACTCATTCAACAAATCTGCAACTTCTACAGGAACATCTTCTACTTCCTCTTTACCAACTTTTGGAATTAAAGCAAAACATACATGCTCATGCCTCATACCATCTAAGAAATTTTTTGACTCAACAAAAGTTATCCTTGCATTACCACATACCTTTTCTTCGGTCTCCTTCAATGGTTTTAGCTTGTGTAACACTCCATCCTTTGTCAGGGAATAGGTATTCGCACAACCATCATGTACATCACATCTGTCAAACTGCCATGGTCTATCCAACAACATATGACATGCATCCATAGATATGATATGACACAATACCTCATCTTGGTATCCGCCAACCTTGAACTTTACTAGGCATTGTTGATTGACCATGACGTTGTGGTCATCCTGTACCCAGGCAATCCGATATAGATGTGGGTGTTTCTATTTCTTGAGCTTCAACTTTGTCACCATCTCTTCTAACACCAAATTGTCAGTGCTTCCACTATCAATAATCACATTACAACATTTACCTTCTCACTTGCACCTGGTGCGAAACAGGCTCCTCCTTTGTTTAGGTTCATTCTCACCACTCAGCAAGACTCTTCTGTTAATTAGCATTTCTCCTCTTTCAGCATATTCAAAATTTGACGATCTAGCATCTTCATCTACATGTGCAACACTAGCCTGGCCTTCATTTCTCCTGTCTAGTCTACCTTGGCACTGAGGATATTCAAATGCCCTATGACCTTCTTCTCCACAGTGAAAACATGTTCCACGGAAGCCACTTCTTCCAGATCCTTGTCCTCTTCCTCTTCCTCTCTAATCTCTATTATTCTGATCGTAGAAGTGATTGGAATTATTTCCTTGCTAATTCTGACTGCTACTGGCCTTATCCTTCTTTTTCAAATCTTCATTTTAGCCACCATATGACTATCCACTAGATCTTCCACCATGACCTCTTCCATTTTGTCTGCTCTCAAACTTCTTGTTCAGCTTTTCCTCTACTTTTAGGGAAAACTAGTATGCCTCCTCAATACTGTTCATTTGAACCAGATTCAGCTCCTCTTAAATGCTTGGCCTTAACCCATTAAGGTATCGGGCAACTTTGTCCTTATCAGCTTCTGCATGGCCTGTTCTGATGAGGAGTCGATAGAACTCCTCTGTATACTCCTGAATGAATTTTCCTGCTTGCTTCAAAATTTGCATTTTCTTTAGTAGGTCAAGCTCATAATCAACAGGAATAAACTGTCACTTCAATTTATCCACCATCCGATCCCATCTTGTAATTTTATCTTTCCCTCTTCTATTTCGCTCCAACTGAATTTCTTGCCACCAGATCTTCTTATGACCTTTCAATCTGGCCTTCGCAAATTTGACCCTATCAGGATCCTCAACATCTTCATACTCAAAATATTCCTCACATTCATTGATCCAGTCGATCAATTCCTCTAGGTTAAGATCTTCAAAAAATGTAGGAACTTCAATCTTAGGTCTTTTTCCAATCTTAGAAATTGCCCAAAAAAGTCTTTCTTCCTCCTGGTTCACAATTTCAGCTTCTCCTTCTTGATATTCTTCTTCGGCTTCATCCTCACTTTCGTCTCTGACATTAAGATTCATTCCTTTGTGAATCTCTTCTTGCAATACTCAGACTTGTCTCTGCAGCTCTGTAACCTCAGGTGTTACAACACCAACTCTTCTGCCATGTTCCCTTCGTGGAGGCATTTTCGCGATGCGCACTGAAACCCTAGCCATGGCCCTGGTGCAAACTACCTCACAGTCGGTGATCTATTTACACACTCAAAAAAATTTGGCTCTGATACCACTAGATGAAGGGTGCTCCCCTTAATACCACAAACACATAACAAAAATAGAGAAACAACAACAATAATATGCAAGAACAAAAAATTGGCTTCTTATTATCTCCACAAATGTAGAATTACAAACTTTTAGAATTACAATATGCAAAGCCACATGGGCATTCCTTACAATATTCTATAGGACAAAGCTTCAAATCAATACCCAGATCTACTACCCAGAACTATTTTGAACTACCTAAGACAATAATACAGGCTTCCTTATATAGGCAATTTTTCCACCGCTTGGGAAGGTTCTAGAATTTTAGCCAATCAGGCCGACCAAACTTAGAATTATTTTATTTTACATTTTATTACATCATAGTCGGCTCAAGATAACCTTTGAAACCCGAACAGAAATTTTGAAAAAAATTATTTTCTGCCATTTCAGGTGGCCCAACTTCCGAAGACCATAAGTCATCACCAATTGCCCCGATCGGCTATTATAACCCCATTTTGGAAATGCCACAAAGCGCTCTACAGGCTTGCCTCATGCAGGCACCCATCACCCAAATTTTTGACCTCATCCGGGGCCTCTAAAGCCTTCAAAACTGAGTTCAAAGTTTCTGTACACTACTGCCAATACCAAAAATTTTCAATATCTTCCAATATACACTTGATCTGGCAATGAAACTTTACTGGCAGACTTATATGACCAAAATGAACCTCCAAGAAAGAAATCAGAACATTCTTAGCACATACGAAAATTACCAAAAATAGTAACTTTCCATAAATAGCAGCTCTGCACAAAATAGTCCTTATTCAATATAAAAATAGAAATATTCTTTTTTTTTTAGGTGATGCAAGATTGCTATTACACCCAGGATGTTCCTGCATCAGACACCCAGGGTAATTTTAGAAGTGACCCTGTCATGACTCAAGTGTGCAGAGGAAAACCAAGATGGCTAACCTCCTCCTTTGTCAGCCATGATGAATCTTCAATAGGTCATCCTTTCCACTTGACCAGATATTCTTCATATGTCCTGTTCCTTGTCTTTCTACTGACATGACTGTCCAGTATATCTTCAACCTCTTTAGTGTCTAAACTAGTTGCTGGAATACTCCATTGTGCTGCTGTGATCTCATCTTCAACACCTCCTTCATGATACTCTGTCAGATCTGAAATGTTAAACACTGGTGAAATATTTAGCTAAATAGGCAATTCTACCTCATATGCATTTCTTGAATCATGTTTCTTCAGTATCCTACATGGTCCAAACTTCTTCATTTTCAGATTGTTATATGTACCAACTGGAAACCGCTCCTTCCGCAAACGAACCATGACTTCATCACCAACCTGAAATTCCTTATACCTCATTTTCTCATCTACCTTAGCCTTATACTGCGCATTCATCTTGGTAATATCCTTCCTCACCTCCTCATGGATGTTCTTACAATGTTCTACAAAATCCTCAGCTTCAGCACTACTTATTTCTCCTTTATCTATCTTCCTCAATTCAGATGTATTTCTTGGACTACTTTCATATATAATCTGGAATGATGATTTACCAGTACTCCTGTTGACAGAATTATTATATGCAAATTTTTCCTGTGGTAAAATCAAATCCCATCCTGTTGGCTTATCTCCAACCAAACATCTCAGCAAATTTCCCAAACTCCTATTCACCACCTCTGTCTATCCATCAGTTTGTGGATGATGTGATGAGCTGAACTTCAAATCTGTCTTTAACTTCTTCCACAATGTCCGCAAAAAATATCCAACAAACTTAGTGTCCCGATCTGAAACTATGGTCTTTGGCAAACCATGAAGTCTCACTACTTCTCTGAAAAACAATTTTTCTACATGAACATCATCATTAGTCTTCTTACAGGGAATGAAATATGTCATCTTTAAAAATCTGTCAACCACCACAAAAATTGAATCATGTCCCCACTGAGTCCTCAGTAAACCAAGAACAAAGTCCATGCTGATATCCTCCCAAGGCTTCTCAGGTATAGGTAATGGCTGATACAACCCTGTATTCTACTTCACTCCTTTCGCCATCTGACATACTGTCCAACTCTATACAAACTTCTTCACATCTTGCTACAATTGTGGTCAATAATAATTCTCACTAACCAAACCAAGGGTTTTATCACGACCAAAATGTCTAGCCAATCCTCCGCTATGCTTCTCCTTGATGAGATTCTCCCTCATAGAACTTCGTGGAATGCACAATTGACTCCCTCTGAATAGCATATCATCTTGGATGATGAAATCCAACCATTTCATCCTGTCTAGAGTAATAGGTTCTGTACAAGCTTTCCAAGCTTCACCAAAATCAGGATCCTCTGGATATAAATTCTTGAGATCCTTGAACCCAACCACCTCAATCTGCATCTCTGTCAGCAATAGTTGCCTTCTGCTAAGAGCATCTGCAACCCTTTTAGACTTTCCACTCTTGTGTTTCAAAACAAATGTATAACTCTACAAAAACTCAACCCATTTCAAATGCCTTTGATTCAATTTTCCTTGACTATTCAAATATTGTAAAGCTTGATGATCGGTATACAAAAAAAACTCCTTAGGAAGTAGATAATGTCTCCACTTCTTTAATGCTTAAACTATAGCATAAAATTCATGATCATAAATAGAATATTTCCTCTTGGCATCATTTAACTTCTCATTGAAATAAGCAACAGGTTTACCTTCTTGGCTCATAACAGCTCCTATTGTAGTACCACTAGCATCACAATCTACTTGAAACACCTTATTAAAATATAGAAGTGCTAAAATAAGTTGTTTTGTAACTTTTTATTTCAACAATTAAAAACTCTTTTCTGCCCCATTAGTCCACTTAAACTCTTTTCTATCCCCTCTCATTGTTTCAGTCAAGGGTCCACAAATACTGCTAAAATTTCTAATAAACTTTCTGTAAAAGCTAGCCAAACCATGAAAAGATCTTACCTTAGTAGCACTCCTTGGAGTAGGCCATTCAAGGATAGCCTGTACCTTCTCTGGGTCCATTTTTAGACCTTCTGCTGAAACTACAAATCCCAAATACACTAATTGTTTCTTCACAAAACTGCACTTCTTCAAATTAATGAACAATTTCTCATCTCTCAACTTCTCAAACACCATACGAATATGTATCATATGTTCCTCCAATGTCTTGCTAAAAATCAAAATATCATCTAGGTAAATAATGACAAACTTACCTAGAAATTCTTTCAGAACCTCGTTCATGAGCCGCATGAAAGTGCTTGGTGCATTGGTTAGACCAAAAGGCATGACTAACCACTCATATAGTCCTTCCTTTGTCTTGAAGGCAGTCTTCCATTCATCTCCTTCTCTGATCCAAATCTAATGATATCCACTCTTCAGATCTATCTTTGAGAAATACACAGCTCCACTCAAACAGTCTATAATATCATCCATTCGTGGCAATGGAAACCTATACTTGATTGTGATCTTATTTATTGCTCTAGAATCTATACACATCCTCCACTCTCCATTCTTCTTTAGTGCTAATACCGCTAGTACAGCACAGGGACTCAGACTCTCTTGAATCAATTCTTTCTGTAACAGTTCATGTACTTATCTGTTCAACTCACTTTTTGCAGGTGTCATTCTGTGTGCTACATTATTCGGCAAACTCACTCCTGGGATCAAGTCCATCTGATGACTGATCTTCCTGACTGGTGGTAATCCATCAGGCACGTTATCAGATACAATATCCTAAAACTCATTCAACAAATCTGCAACTTCTACAGGAACATCTTCTACTTCCTATTTAGCAGCTTTTGAAATTAAAGAAAAACATACATGATCATGCCTCATACCATTTAAGAAATTTTTTCCATCAACAAAAGTTATCCTTGCATTACCACAAACCTTTTCTTCGGTCTCCTTCAATAGTTTTAGCTTGTGTCGCACTCCATCCTTTGTCAGGGAATAGGTATTCGCATGACCATCATGTACAACACATCTGTCAAACTGCCATGGTCTACCCAACATCATATGACATGCATCCATAGATATGATATCACACAATACCTCATCTTGGTATCCACCAACCTTGAATTTTACTAGGCATTGTTCATGGACTATGACCTTGTGGTCATCCTGTACCCAGGCAATCCGATATGGATGTAGGTGTTTCTGTCTCTTGAGCTTCAACTTTGTCACCATCTCTTCTGACACCAAATTCTCAGTACTTCTACTATCAATAATCACATCACAACATTTACCTTCACACTTACACCTGGTGTGAAACAGGCTCCTCTTTTGTTCAGGTTCATTCTCACCACTCAGCAAGACTCTTCTGTTAATTAGCGTTTCTCCTTTTTCAGCATCTTCAGAATTTGACGATCTAGCATCTTCATCTACATGTGCAACTCTGGCCTGGCCTTCATTTCTCCTGTCTGTTCTACCTTGGCACTGAGGACATTCAAATGCCCTATGACCTTCTTCTCCATAGTGAAAATATGTTCCACGGAAGCCACCTCTTCCAGATCCTTGTCCTCTTCCTCTTCCTCTCTGATCTCTATTATTCTAATCTTGGAAGCGATTGGAATTATTTCCTCACTGATTTTGATTGCTACTGGCCTTATCATTCTTTTTTGGATCTTCATTTCGGACACCATATGACCATCCACCAGATCTTCCACCATGACCTCTTCCATTTTGTCTGCTCTCAAACTTCTTATTCAGCTTTTCCTCTACTTTTAGGGCAAACTGGTATGCCTCCTCAATACTGTTCATTCAAACCAGATTTAGCTCTTCCTAAATGCTTGGCCTTAACCCATTAAGGTATCGGGAAACTTTCTCCTTATCAGCTTCTGCATGCCCTGTTATGATGAGGAGTCGATAGAACTCTTGAACGGATCTTCCTGCTTGCTTCAAACTTTGCATTTTCTTTACTAGGTCAAGCTCATAATCAAGAGTAATAAACTGTCCTTCAATTTATCCACCATCCGATCCCATCTTGTGATTTTATCTTTCCCTCTTCTATTTCGCTCCAACTGAATTTCTTGCCACCAGATCTTCGCATAACCTTTCAATCTGGCCTTCACAAATTTGACCCTATCAAGATCTTCAACATCTTCGTACTCAAAATATTCTTCACATTCATTGATCCAGTCGATCAATTCATCTAGGTTAAGATTTCCAAAAAATGTAGGAACCTCAATCTTAGGTCTTTTCCCAATCTTGAAAATTGCCCAAAAAAGTCTTTCTTCCTCTTGGTTCACAATTTTAGCTTCTCCTTCTTGATATTCTTCTTTGGCTTCATCCTCGCTTTCGTCTTTGAAATTAAGATTCATTCCTCTACGAATCTCTTTTTGCAATGCTCACACTTGTCTTTGCAGCTCTCTAACCTGAGGTGTTACAACACCAGCTCTTCCGCCACGTTCCCTTCATGGAGGCATTTTCACGATGTATGCTGAATCCCTAGCCACGGCCCTGGTGCAAATTGCCTCATAGTCGGTGATCTGTTTACACACTCAAAAAAACTTGGCTCTGATACCACTTGATGAAGGGTGCTCCTCTTAATACCACACACACATAATAGAAATAGAGAAACAACAACAATAATATGCAAGAACAGAAAATTAGCTTCTTATTATCTCCACAAATGTGAAATTACAAACATTCAGAATTACAATATGCAAAGTCGCATGGGCATTCCTTACAATAATCTGTAGGAGAAAGCCTCAAATCAATACCCAGATCTACTACCCAGAACTTTTCTGAACTACCTAAGACAATAATACAACCTTCATTATATAGGCAATTTTTCCACCGCTTGAGAAGGTTCCAGAATTTAGCCAATAAGGCTGACCAAACTTAGAATTATTTTATTTTACATTTTATTACATCATAGTCAGCTCAAGATAACCTTTGAAACCCGAACATAAATTTTGAAGAAAATTATTTTCTGCCATTTCAGGTGGCCCAACTTTCGAAGACCATAAGTCATCACCAGTTGACCCGATCGGCTATTATAACTTTATTTCAGAAATGCCACGAAGCACTCTACAAGCTTGACCCGTGCAAGCGCCCGTCACCCAAATTTTTGACCTCATCCAGGGCCTCTAAAGCCTTCAAAACTAAGTTCAAAGGTTCTGTACCCTGCTGCCAATACTAAAAATTTTCAATATCTTCCAATATACACTTGATCTAGCAATAAAACTTTACTGGCAGACTTATATGACCAAAATGAACCTCCAAGAAAGAAATCAGATCATTCCGAGCACATACAAAAATTATCAAAAATAGTAACTTTCCATAAATAGTAGCTCTACACAAAATAGCCCTTATTCAATATAAAAATAGAAATATTCTTTTTTTCTTTGGTGATGCAAGATTGCTCTTACACCCAGGATGCTCCTGCATCAGACACCAAGGGTAATTTGAGAAGTGACCCTGTCACGACTCAAGTGTGCAGAGGAAAACCAAGACGGCTAACCTCCTCCTTTGTCAGCCATGATGAATCTTCAATAGGTCATCCTTTCCACTTAACCAGATATTCTTCATATTTCTTGTTCCTTGTGTTTCTACCAACATGACTGTCCAGTATATCTTCGACCTCCTTAGTGTCTAACCTAGTTGCTGGAATACTCCACTGTGCTGCTGTGATCTCATCTTCAACACCTCCTTCATGATACTCTGTCAGATCTGAAATGTTAAACACTGGTGAAATATTTAGCTCAGTAGGCAATTCTACCTCATATGCGTTTCCTAAATCATGTTTCTTCAGTATCCTACATGGTCAAAACTTCTTCATTTTCAGCTTGTTATATGTACCAACTGAAAACCGCTCCTTCCGCAAATGAACCATGACTTCATCACCAACCTAAAATTCCTTATACCTCCTTTTCTCATCTGCCTTAGGCTTATACTGCGCATTCATCTTGGTAATATGCTCCCTTACCTTCTCATGGATGTTCTTCAAGTATTCTCCAAAATCCTCAGCTTTAGCACTACTTATTTCTCCTTTATCTATCTTCCTCAATTCAGATGCATTTCTTGGACTACTTCCATATACAATCTGGAATGGTGATTTACCAGTGCTCCTATTGACAGAATTATTATATGTAAATTCCACCTATGGTAAAATCAAATCCCATCTTGTTGGCTTATCTCCAACCAAACATCTCAGCAAATTTCCCAAACTCCTATTCACCACCTCTGTCTGTCCATCAGTTTGTGGATGATGTGATGAGATGAATTTCAAATATATCTTCAACTTCTTCCACAATGTCTGCCAAAAATATCCAACAAACTTAGTGTCCCGATCTGAAACTATGGTCTTTGGCAAACCATGAAGTCTCACTACTTCTCTGAAAAACAATTCTGCTATATGAACAGCATCATTAGTCTTCTTGGAGGGAATGAAATGTGTCATCTTTGAAAATCTGTCAACCACCACAAAAATTGAATCATGTCCCTGCTGAGTCCTCGGTATACCAAGAACAAAGTCCATGCTGATATCCTCCCAAGGTTTCTCAGGTATAGGTAATGGCTGATACAACCCTATATTCTACTTCACTCCTTTCGCCATCTGACATACTCTACAACTCTGTACAAACTTCTTCACATCTTGCTGCAACTATGGCCAATAATAATTCTCACTAACCAAACCAAGGGTTTTAATACAACCAAAATGTCCAGCCAATCCTCCGCTATGCTTCACCTTGATGAGATTCTCCCTCATAGAACTTCATGGAATGCACAACTGACTCCCTCTGAATAGCATATCATCCTAGATGATGAAATCCAACCATTTCATCTTGTCTAGAGTCACAGGTTCTGTACAAGCTTTTCAAGCTTCACCAAAATCAGGATCCTCTGGATATAAATTCTTGAGTTCCTTGAACCCAACCACCTTAATCTACATCTCTGTCAGCAATAGTTGCCTTCTGCTAAGAGCATCTACAACCCTGTTAGACTTTCCACTCCTGTGTTTCAAAACAAATGTATAACTCTGCAAAAACTCAACCCATTTCAAATGCCTTTGATTCAATTTTCTTTGACTATTCAAATATTGCAAAGCTTGATGATCGTTATACAAAACAAACTCCTTAGGAAGTAGATAATGTCTCCACTTCTTTAATGCCTGAACTATAGTATAAAATTCCTGATCATAAACAGAATATTTTCTCTTAGCATCATTTAACTTCTCACTGAAATAAGCAATAGGTTTACCTTATTGGCTCATAACAGCTCCTATTATAGTACCACTGGCATCACAATCTACTTGAAACACATTATTAAAATCTGGAAGTGGTAAAACAGGTTGTTCTGTAACTTTTTGTTTCAACAATTGAAAACTTTTTTCTGCCCCATTAGTCCACTTAAACTCTTTTCTATCCCCTCTCATTGTTTCAGTCAAGGGTCCACAAATACTGCTAAAATTTCTGATAAACTTTCTGTAAAAGCTAGCCAAACCATGAAAAGATCTTACCTTAGTAGCACTCCTTGGAGTACGTCATTCAAGGATAGCCTGTACCTTCTCTGGGTCCATTTTAAGACCTTCTACTGAAACTACAAATTTCAAATACACTAACTCTTTCTTCACAAAACTGCACTTCTTCAAATTAATGAACAATTTCTCATCTCTCAACTTCTCAAACACCATACTAATATGCATCATATGTTCCTCCAATGTCTTGCTAAAAATTAAAATATCATCTAGGTAAACAATGACAAACTTACCCAAAAATTCTTTTAGAACCTCGTTCATGAGCCGCATGAAAGTGCTTGGTGCATTGGTTAGCCCAAAAGGCATGAATAACCACTCATATAGTCATTCCTTTGTCTTGAAGGTAGTCTTCCATTCATCTCCTTCTCTGATCTGAATCTGATGATATCCACTCTTCAGATCTATCTTTGAGAAATACACAGCTCCACTCAAACAGTCTATAATATCATCCATTCGTGGCAATGGAAACCTATACTTGATTGTGATCTTGTTTATTTCTCTAGAATCTATACACATCCTCCACTCTCCATTCTTCTTTAGTGCTAATACCGCTGGTACAGCACAAGGACTCAGACTCTCTCAAATCAATCTTTTCTGTAATAGTTCATGTACTTGTCTGTTCAGCTCCTCACTTTCTACAGGTGTCATTCTGTGTGCTACCTTATTCGGCAAACTCGCTCCTAGGATCAAGTACATCTGATGACTGATCTTCCTGACTGGTGGTAATCCATAAGGCACGTTATCGGATACAATATCCTGAAACTCATTCAACAAATCTGCAACTTCTACAGGAACATCTTCTACTTCCTCTTTACCAGCTTTTGGAATTAAAGCAAAACATACATGCTCATGCCTTATACCATCTAAATTTTTTTTTCCATCAACAAAAGTTATCCTTGCATTACCACATACCTTTTCTTCAGTCTCCTTTAATAGTTTTAACTTGTGTCGCACTCCATCCTTTGTCAGGGAATAGGTATTCACATGACCATCATATACAACACATCTGTCAAATTGTCATGGTCTACCCAACAACATATGACATGCATCCATAGATATGATATCACACAATACCTCATCTTGCTATCCACCAACCTTGAACTTTACTAGGCATTATTCATTGACCATGACGTTGTGGTCATCCTGTACCCAGGCAATCCGATATGGATGTGGGTGTTTCTATCTCTTGAGCTTCAACTTTGTCACCATTTCTTCTGACACGGAATTGTCAGTGCTTCCACTATCAATAATCACATCACAACATTTACCTTCACACTTGCACCTGGTGTGAAACAGGCTCCTCCTTTGTTTAGTTTCATTCTCGCCACTCAGCAAGACTCTTCTGTTAATTAGCCTTTCTCCTCTTTCAGCATCTTCAGAATTTGACGATCTAGCATCTTCATCTACATGTGCAACTCTGGCCTGGCCTTCATTTCTCCTGTCTATTCTGCCTTGGCGCTGAGGACATTCAAATGCCCTATGACCTTCTTCTCCATAGTGAAAATATGTTCCACGGAAGCCACCTCTTCCAGATCCTTGTCCTCTTCCTCTTCCTCTCTGATCTCTATTATTCTGATCCTGGAAGTGATTAGAATTATTTCCTCACTGATTCTGACTGCTACTGGCCTTATCCTTCTTTTTCGAATCTTCATTTCAGCCACCATATGACCGTCCACCAGATCTTCCACCATGACCTCTTCCATTTTGTCATCTGCTCTCAAACTTCTTATTCAACTTTTCATCTACTTTTAGGGCAAACTGGTATGCCTCCTCAATACTGTTCATTCGAACCAGATTTAGCTCTTCCTAAATGCTTGGCCTTAACCCATTAAGGTATCGGGCAACTTTCTCCTTATCAGCTTCTGCATGCCCTGTTATGATGAGGAGTCGATAGAACTCCTGAACGGATCTTCCTGCTTGCTTCAAACTTTGCATTTTCTTTAGTAGGTCAAGCTCATAATCAACAGCAATAAATTGTCCTTCAATTTATCCACCATTCGATCCCATCTTGTGATTTTATCTTTTCCTCTTCTATTTCACTCCAACTGAATTTCTTGCCACCAGATCTTCGCATGACCTTTCAATCTAGGCTTCGCAAATTTGACCCTATCAGGATCCTCAACATCTTCATACTCAAAATATTCCTCACATTTATTAATCCAATCGATCAATTTCTCTGGGTTAAGATTTCCAAAAAATGTAGGAACCTCAATCTTAGGTCTTTTCTCAATCTTGGAAATTGCCCGAAAAAGTTTTTCTTCCTCCTGATTCACAATTTCAGCTTCTCCTTCTTGATATTCTTCTTCAGCTTCATCCTCGCTTTCATCTCTAAAATTGAGATTCATTCCTTTGTGAATCTCTTCTTGCAATGCTCGCACTTGTCTCTGCAGCTCTCTAACCTTAGGTGTTACAACACCAGCTCTTCCGCCACATTCCCTTCGTGGAGGCATTTTTGCGATGTGCGCTGAAACCCTAGCCAGGGCCCTGGTGCAAACTGCCTCACAGTCGGTGATCTATTTACACACTCAAGAAAACCTGGCTCTGATACCACTTGATGAAGGGTGCTCCCCTTAATACCACAAACACATAACAGAAATAGAGAAACAACAACAATAAAATGCAAGAACAAAAAATTGCCTTCTTATTATCTCCACAAATGTGGAATTATAAACTTTTAGAATTACAATATGCAAAGCCACATGGGCATTCCTTACAATATTCTATAGGATAAAGCCTCAAATCAATACCCAGATCTACTACCCAGAACTATTCTGAACTACCTAAGACAATAATACAGCCTTCCTTATATATGTAATTTTTCCACCGCCTGGGAAGGTTCCAAAATTTTAGCCAATAAGGCCGACCAAACCTAGAATTATTTTATTTTACATTTTATTACATCATAGTCAGCTCAAGATAACCTTTGAAACCCGAACATAAATTTTGAAGAAAATTATTTTCTGCCATTTCAGGTGGCCCAACTTTCGAAGACCATAAGTCATCACCAGTTGACCCAATCAGCTATTATAACCCCATTTTGGAAATGCAACGAAGTGCTCTACAGGCTTGTCCCGCGCAAGTGCCCGTCACCCAAATTTTTGACCTCATCTGGGGCCTCTAAAGCCTTCAAAACTGAGTTCAAAGTTTCTGTACGCTGCTGCCAATACCGAAAATCTTCAATATCTTCCAATATACACTTGATCTGGCAATGAAACTTTACTGGCAGACTTATATGACCAAAATAAACCTCCAAAAAAGAAATCAGATCATTCCAAGCACATACGAAAATTACCAAAAATAGTAACTTTCCATAAATAGCAGCTCTGCACAAAATAGCCCTTATTCAATATAAAAATAGAAATATTCTTTTTTTTTTTTTGGGTGATTCAAGATTGCTCTTACACCCTGGATGCTCCTGCATCAGACACCTAGGGTAATTTGAGAAGTGACCCTGTCACGAATCAGGTGTGCAGAGAAAAACCAAGATGGCTAACCTCCTCCTTTGTCAGCCATGATGAATCTTCAATAGGTCATCCTTTCCACTTGACCAGATATTTTTCATATGTCATGTTCCTGGTGTTTCTACCAACATGACTGTCCAGTATATCTTCGACCTCCTTAGTGTCTAAACTAGTTGCTGGAATACTCCACTGTGGTGCTGTGATCTCATCTTCAACACCTCCTTCATGATACTCTGTCAGATCTGAAATGTTAAACACTGGTGAAATATTTAGCTCACTAGACAATTATACCTCATATGCATTTCCTGAATCATGTTTCTTCAGTATCCTACATGGTCCAAACTTCTTCATTTTCAGCTTGTTATATGTACCAACTGGAAATCGCTCCTTCCACAAATGAACCATGACTTCATCACAAACCTGAAATTTTTTATACCTCCTTTTCTCATCTGCCTTAGCCTTATACTACACATTCATCTTGGTAATATACTTCCTCACCTCCTCATGGATGTTCTTCAAGTGTTTTGCAAAATCTTCAGCTTCAGCACTACTTATTTCTTCCTTATCTATCTTCCTCAATTCAGATGCATTTCTTGGACTACTTCCATATACAATCTAGAATGGTGATTTACTAGTGCTCCTGTTGACAGAATTATTATATGAAAATTTCACCTGTGGTAAAATCAAATCCCATCCTATTGGCTTATCTCCAACCAAACATCTCAGCAAATTTTTGAAACTCCTATTCACCACCTCTGTCTGTCCATCAGTTTGTAGATGATGTGATGAGCTAAACTTCAAATCTATCTTCAACTTCTTCCATAATGTCTGCCAAAAATATCCAACAAACTTAGTGTCCCGATCTGAAACTATGGTCTTTGGCAAACCATGAAGTCTCACTACTTCTCTGAAAAATAATTCTGCTACATGAACAGCATCATTAGTCTTCTTGTAGGGAATGAAATGTGTCATCTTTGAAAATCTGTCAACTACCACAAAAATTAAATCATGTCCCCACTGAGTCCTCGGTAAACCAAGAACAAAGTCCATGCTGATATACTCCCAAGGCTTCTCAGGTATAGGTAATGACTGATACAACCCTGTATTCTGCTTCACTCCTTTCGTTATTTGACATACTCTACAACTCTGTAGAAACTTCTTCACATCTTGCTGCAACTGTGGCCAATAATAATTCTCACTAACCAAACCAAGGGTTTATCATGACCAAAATGTCCAGCCAATCCTCCGCTATGCTTCTCCTTGATGAGATTCTCCCTCATAGAACTTCGTGGAATACACAACTGACTCCCTCTGAATAGCATATCATCCTGGATGATGAAATCCAACCATTTCATCCTGTCTAGAGTAATAGGTTTTGTACAATCTTTCCAAGCTTCACAAAAATTAGAAGCCTCTGGATATAAATTCTTGAGTTCCTTGAACCCAACCACCTCAATCTGTATCTCTGTCAGCAATAGTTTCCTTCTGCTAAGAGCATCTGCAACCCTGTTAGACTTTCCACTCCTGTGTTTTAAAACAAATGTATAACTCTGCAAAAACTCAACCCATTTCAAATGCCTTTGATTCAATTTTCCTTGACTTCAAATATTGTAAAGCTTGATGATCGGTATACAAAAAAAACTCATTAGGAAGTAGATAATGTCTCCACTTCTTTAATGCCTGAACTATAGCATAAAATTCCTGATCATAAACAGAATATTTCCTCTTGGCATCATTTAACTTCTCACTGAAATAAGCAACAGGTTTACCTTCTTGGTTCATAACAGCTCCTATTGCAGTACCACTAGCATCACAATCTACTTGAAACACCTTATTAAAATTTGGAAGTGCTAAAATAGGTTGTTCTGTAACTTTTTGTTTTAACAATTGAAAACTCTTTTCTACCCCATTAGTCCACTTAAACTCTTTTCTATCCCTTCTCATTGTTTCAGTCAAGGGTCCACAAATATAGCTAAATTTTTCGATAAACTTTCTGTAAAAGCTAGCAAAACCATGAAAAGATCTTACCTCAGTAGCACTCCTTGGAGTAGGCCATTCAAGGATAGACAGTACCTTTTCTAGGTCCATTTTTAGACCTTTTGCTGAAACTACAAATCTTAAATACACTAACTCTTTCTTCACAAAACTGCACTTCTTCAAATTAATCAACAATTTCTTATCTCTCAACTTCTCAAACACCATACAAATATACATCATATGTTCCTCCAATGTCTTGCTAAAAATCAAAATATCATCTAGGTAAACAATGACAAACTTACCCAGAAATTCTTTGAGAACCTCATTCATGAGCTGCATGAAAGTGCTCGGTGCATTGGTTAGCCCAAAAAGCATGACTAACCACTCATATAGTGCTTCCTTTTTCTTGAAGGTAGTCTTCCATTCATCTCCTTCTCTGATCCGAATCTGATGATATCCACTCTTCAGATCTATCTTTGAGAAATACACAGCTCCACTCAAACAGTCCATAATATCATCCATTTGTGGCAATGAAAACCTATACTTGATTGTGATCTTGTTTATTGCTTTGGAATCTATACACATCCTCCACTCTCCATTCTTCTTTGGTGCTAATACTGCTGGTATAGCACAGGGACTCAGACTCTCTCGAATCAATCCTTTCTGTAACAGTTCATGTACTTGTCTGTTCAACTCCTCACTTTCTATAGGTGTCATTCTTTGTGCTGCTTTATTCGGAAAACTCACTCCTCGGATCAAGTCCATCTGATGACTGATCTTCCTAACTGGTGGTAATCCATTAGGCATGTTATCAGATATAATATCCTGAAACTCATTCAATAAATCTGCAACTTCTACAAGAACATCTTCGACTTCCTCTTTACCAGCTTTTGGAATTAAAGTAAAACATACACGCTCATGCCTCATACCATCTAGGAAATTTCTTGCATCAACAAAATTTATCCTTGCATTACCACATACTTTTTCTTCAGTCTCCTTCAATGGTTTTAGCTTATGTCGCACTCTATCCTTTGTCAGGGAATAGGTATTTGCACGACCATCATGTACAACACATCTGTCAAACTGTCATGGTCTACCCAACAACATATGACATGCATCCATAGATATGATATCACAAAATACCTCATCTTGGTATCCGCCAACCTTGAAATTTACTAGGCATTGTTCATTGACCATGACCTTGTGGTCATCCTGTACCTAGGCAATCCGATATGGATGTGGGTGTTTCTATCTCTTTAGCTTCAACTTTGTCACCATCTCTTCTGACACCAAATTGTCAGTGCTTCCACTATCAATAATCACATCACAACATTTACCTTCACACTTGCACCTGGTGTGAAACAGGCTCCTCCTTTGTTCAAGTTCATTCTCACCACTCAGCAAGACTCTTCTGTTAATTAGCATTTCTCCTCTTTCAGCATCTTCAAAATTTGACGATCTAGCATCTTCATCTACATGTGCAACTCTGGCCTGGCCTTCATTTCTCCTCTCTGTTCTTCCTTGGTGCTAAGGATATTCAAATGCCCTATGACCTTCTTCTCCACAGTGAAAACATGTTCCACGGAAGCCACCTCTTCCAGATCCTTGTCCTCTTCCTCTTCCTCTCTGATCTCTATTATTCTGATTCTAGAAGCGATTGAAATTATTTCCTCACTGATTCTGACTGCTACTGGCCTTATCCTTCTTTTTCGGCTCTTCATTTCGGCCACCATATGATCATCCACCAGATCTTCCACCATGACCTCTTCTATTTTGTCTGCTCTCAAACTTCTTGTTCAGCTTTTCGTCTACTTTTAGGGCAAACTGGTATGCCTCCTCAATACTGTTCATTCGAACCAGATTCAGCTTCTCCTGAATGCTTGGCCTTAACCCATTAAGGTGTCGGGCAACTTTCTCCTTATCAGCTTTTGCATGGCTTGTTCTGATGAGGAGTCGATAGAACTCCTCTGTATACTCCTGAACGGATCTTCCTGCTTGCTTCAAACTTTGCATTTTCTTTAGTAGGTCAAGCTCATAATCAACAGGAATGAACTGTCACTTCAATTTATCCACCATCTGATCCTATCTTCTGATTTTATCTTTCCCTCTTTTATTTCGCTACAACTGAATTTCTTGCCACCAGATCTTCGCATGACCTTTCAATCTGGCCTTCACAAATTTGATCCTATCAGGATCCTCAACATCTTCGTACTCAAAATATTCATCACATTCATTGATCCAGTCGATCAATTCCTTTGGGTTAAGATTTTCAAAAAATGTAAGAACCTCAATCTTAGGTCTTTTCCCAATCTTGGAAATTGCCTGAAAAAGTCTTTCTTCCTCCTGGTTCACAATTTCAGCTTCTCCTTCTTGATATTCTTCTTCGGCTTCATCCTCGCTTTTGTCTCTGACTTTAAGATTCATTCCTCTGTGAATCTCTTCTTGTAATACTTAGACTTGTGTCTACAGCTCTCTAACATCAGGTGTTACAACACCAGCTCTTTCACCACGTTCCCTTCGTGGAGGTATTTTCGCGATGCACGCTGAAACCCTAGCCACGGCCCTGGTGCAAAATACCTCACAGTCGGCGATCTGTTTACACACTCAAGAAAACCTAGCTCTGATACCACTTGATGAAGGGTGCTCCCCTTAATACCACAAACACATAACAGAAATAGAGAAACAACAACAATAATATGCAAGAATAGAAAATTGGCTTCTTATTATCTCCACAAATGTGGAATTATAAACTTTTAGAATTACAATATGCAAAGCCACATGGGCATTCCTTACAATATTATGTAGGACAAATCCTCAAATCAATACCCAGATCTACTACCCAGAACTATTCTGAAGTACCTAAGATAATAATATAGCCTTCCTTATATAGGCAATTTTTCCACCGTCTGGGAAGGTTCCAGAATTTTAGCCAATAAGGCTGACCAAACTTAGAATTATTTTATTTTACATTTTATTACATCATAGTCGGCTCAAGATAACATTTGAAACCCGAACAAAAATTTTGAAGAAAATTATTTTCTGCCATTTCAGGTGGCCCAACTTCCGAAGACCATAAGTCATCACTAGTTGACCCGATTAGCTATTATAACCCCATTTTAGAAATGCCACGAAGCGCTCTACAGGCTTGACCCATGCAAGTGCCCATCACCCAAATTTTTGACCTCATCCAAGGCGTCTAAAGCCTTCAAAACTGAGTTCAAAATTTTTGCACCTTGCTGTCAATACCGAAAATTTTCAATATCTTCCAATATACACTTGATTTGGCAATGAAACTTTACTGGCAGACTTATATGACCAAAATGAACCTCCAAGAAAGAAATCAGATCATTCTGAGCACATACAAAAATTACCAAAAATAGTAACTTTCCATAAATAGCAGCTCTGCATAAAATAGCCCTTATTGAATATAAAAATAGAAATATTCTTTTTTTTTTGGGTGATGCAAGATTGCTCTTACACCCAGGATGCTCCTACATCATTGATGGTGGTGCCTCTAATACTATTATGCCTTTTAAGATTATGGAAAAGTTGGGCCTTAAAGTTGATACAGTTCAAGGTAGATGTTGTGCAATGGATCGGAGGGAGGTACCAGTCATTGGGACTATCAATGCAATGCCATATAGATTGGTAGCATATCTAGAGAAAGAGTTAACAAT
Organism: Chamaecyparis obtusa; assembly: GCA_027943335.1. NCBI lineage: Eukaryota > Viridiplantae > Streptophyta > Pinopsida > Cupressales > Cupressaceae > Chamaecyparis > Chamaecyparis obtusa. The sequence goes on from BSBK01006708.1 coordinate 351,341, forward strand.
GAGTGTTTTATTGGTGAACATCCCTCCTCATTATTGGATGCTACTATCTAGAAGGTGGAGTGCTACAATGGGTGGAAGTTTAGAGTGTCGTCTGTCCTATGCCACTTTTAAGATTGATGATCAGTTTGTCAAGATTGATCGAGAGCCAAGAGTATGCCACATGATTGAGAGAAATATTGATAATGAGACTACATGTTTTGTGGATACTAATATTAATGCTTTTAGGGAAGAGATCCTTGTACTTGAGGAGGAACCTATTTTGTCACCTATCTCTATTGAGGTAAGTGTTAATTCTATGAAGGGTGATTTGTGGGTAATGTACTTTGATGGTGCAAGTTGCAAGGATGGAGGAGGAGCAGGTATTTACTTATTTCTCCTAATGGAAACACCTACAAATTGTCTTTCACATTGAATTTCTTTTGTACCAATAATATAGCAGAATATGAGGCATTGTTGTTAGGACTGAGGTTGGCACAAAAACATGGTATGAAGTTCTTAAGTGTTGTTGGTGATTCTGACTTGGTGGTGTCCCAAGTCAGGTCAGTATATGCATCCAAGAACAAATGGTTAAAACAATATAGGAATGTAGTTTGGGATTTGATTGAACATTTTGATGCCTTCAATATTGAATGGAAGGATAGGAGTAATAATAAGATGGCTGATTTGTTAGCCAATATTGCAATCAATCCCATTGGTATTACTTTTGCTGGTCTCTCTAAAGTTGAAATTCAAACCAGACCTAGTGTAGCAGACAATATTGAAAATTGGCAAGTTTTGATCATGATAATGATATCTTGAAGTTTATGAGTTGTGAAGATCAGTATCATGGTCAGGAATTTGATCACTCAACTTTGGTTGAGTGTATAGAAGGAAAGGAAGTTGTCTTTGGTAATGAGGTTATTCAACTCAAAACTAGCAAGGTGCCCAAGGGGCTTGTTGTTTTGGAGACTATCTTTGATAACCAAGATAGAGTTCAGAAGAATATCAAAAGAGAAGATCATGCTAATCTAGAGGAGATAAATCTCAGAACACATGAGGCACCTAAGAAGGTATATATTGGTAGGGACATGTCTCACAATGTGAGAAAATATATGATTGAGTTATTGAGAAAATTCAGGCATGTGTTTGCATGGTCATATGATGACCTAAAGGTTTATAGAGAAGACTTGTTTCAGCATATCATTCCTTTGAGGGAAGATGCTAAACCTTTTAGGCAGAAACAAAGGCCTATAAATCCCACTTTGGCACCTAAGATGCAAGAAGAATTGATGAAGTTAAGAGATGCTGGCATTATCAAGCCTATAAGGCATTCTTCTTGGGTGTCAAATCTTGTCCCTATTAGAAAGAAGAATGGTGACATTAGACTTTGTGTGGACTTCAGGAATTTGAACATCAAATCATTAAAGGATAACTATTGTCTACCCAATATGGAAGCTATGTTGCAGAGGGTAACCGGATTTGAACTAATGTCTATGATGGATGGCTTCTCTGGTTACAATCAGGTGATTGTTAAGGAATCATAATAGTTTAAAAGACAAGTTTCACTACACCTAGGGGGACATATGTTAATGTGAGAATGCCTTTTGGTCTCACAAATGCTGGTGCTACTTTTCAGAGGGCAATGGATGTTGCCTTTTCAAATTTCATAAATGATTTCTTTGTTGTCTATCAAGATGATTTAACTACCTATTGTACTCATTTAGAGAAACTATTTGTGAGGGCTTTGGAATATGGCATTTCATTAAATCCAAGGAAATGTGCATTTGGTGTCACTGAAGGTAAGTTTCTTAGCCACTTAGTTGGAAAGCAAGGAGTGAGAATTGACCCTGAGAGGGTGGTAGCTATTGATAGATTTAGAGGCCAAAGAATATTAAAATAATTCAGTCCTTCTTTAGTTAGGTCAATTTCTTAAGGAGGTTTGTGACAAATTTTGTAGAGGTTACTAGACCTATATCCAAGATGTTGAAGAGGGGATCTGCAATCAATTGGGAGGGTGAGCTTGATGAGGTTTTCAAAAATATCAAGCAGACTATCAAAGATTCACCAATGCTTAAGGCACCTGATTATAATGTCCCAATGCACATCTTTTCCTTTGCATCTTTTCACACTATTGCTATAGTTTTGTTACAAAAGAATAAGGATGGTTTTGAGAAGCCTATTGCATTCTTCAGTAAATCTTTGCAGGCTACTGAATTGAAGTATGACATAAATGAGAAACAAGCATATGCATTGGTCAAGGCTGTAAAAGATTTTAGATGTTATTTGATGGGAGGAGTTGTGATTGCTTTTGTGCCAAGTGCAGCAGTCAAGGATATCTTCTCATAGCAAGAGGTGTCTAGAAGAAGATGCAGATGGATCAATAGGATCCAAGAATTCAACATTGATATCCAAATTACTAAATTGGTTAGAGGACAAGGATTGGAAAAACTGATGGCTCAATCTAATCTTGATGCAAATCAGATAAATCAAGCTGAAATTGATTATACATGTGACATGGATGATTGTATCTAGTATTGGGATATTATCTATTACTTGAGAAATATGAAATGTCAAGCAGACATAGATGACAATAAGAAGAGGACATTAAAATTACAGGTTGTCAAATATGTAATTGTGAAATGTAAATTGTATAGAAAGAATTTAGATTGCATACTTTTGAAATGTGTTGATGAGGATCAGGCTAACAAGTTGTTAAGAGAAATGCATGAGGGGGTTTGTGGAGGACATTATATGGGTAAAACTACTACTCAAAAGATCTTGAGAGTAGGATTCTGGTGGCCCACAATCTTCAAGAATGCAGAACAGTTGATAAGGAGGTGTGATGCTTGTCAAAGGTTCTCTGGTAAGCTTAAATTTTGAGGTAATGTGCCCTTAAGGCCAGTAGAAGTACAAGCTCCTTTCCAACAATGGGGAATTGATTTCATTGGGGAGATACCAAACAAGTCAAGTGGAGGACACTCATGGATCTTAGTTGCCACTGATTACTTTACTAAGTGGGTAGAGGCCATACCTACAAGAAATGCAACTAGTAAGGTGGTAATTGATTTTCTATTGAATAATATTGTTACAAGAATTGGGTGCCCTGAGAGAATAGTAAGTGACAATGTCATGTGCTTCAAGTCTGCTAAATATAAGGACTTTTGCAAAGGTTTAGGAATTTAGATTTCTTATTCCTCACCTTATCATCCATAAGGAAATGGTCAGGCAGAATCTACTAATAAGAGTTTGATTAAGGTCCTCAGGAGGATCCTTAAAAAGAATAAGAAGGCATGGAATTCAAAACTGCCATTAGCTCTATGGGCGGATAGGGTAACTATGAAGAGGGCAATTGGTTGTGCACCATTTGACCTAGTATATGGAATACATGCAAGGATGCCTCAGAATAATTTATTGGAAATGTATAAGTTTGTTCAATTATATGATGATGACATAGATGATGAGATGCAATTGAGAATTGAGGACCTCATTAGGTTGGATGAAATTAGGAGAGATTCAGTTGCAAGAAATGCCAAATTGTAGTTACAGGTTAAGAATTTGTATGACAAGAAGACTGTTGAAAGAAGGTTTGAGCCTGGTGATTTGGTGTTAGTTTGGAATGCCAGATTGAAGGATAAAGGAAAACATGAAAAATTTGACCCAATCTATCTAGGGCCATATCAAATTCATGAGAAATGGAGCCAAGATTCATACACTGTGAAACGGTTAAGTGGTGAAGTTCAGGAATTGCTAGTTCATGGACAATTCTTGAAGAAATATTTCAATTGAAGGTATTTTATTTCCATGAATAGTAGTTAGGTTCTGTACATTCTATAAATTTTTTAAAGTTGCTTGCCCCTATCCTATTTTGTCCTAGTCTGTAGGGTTTTGGTCCTGTTGCTCTTTGTTGTCAGTTTTTCCAGTGGGATGGTCTGCTTTAACTAGTGTTTCTAAGTCCTTGCTATGCCTGCAGGAGGCATACATCCCCAAACAAAGCCACTATTATCATGTGCAAAAAATTTCATGGCTTCATCATCTCTCCCTTAGTCTCTGTAGTATTTTTCATGTCTCTGGCCTTAAACCCTAAGCAAAAATTCAAAAAAACTAGCCATTGCATAAAAAAGCCTTTGTATTTCCCTAGCCCTGTTCTAATTTGTTGTTACTTTTTCAGGTCACTTAAGTTCCTAAAGGTCCATGTGCTTAATATTTCCCTAAGTCTAGTGCCCGACGGGTTTTAATATTTCCTAAGTCCTAATAATTTATTTCTTCCTAAGTCCCTACGCTAAATTTTTCTATAGTTTCAGCTTAAATCTTTCCTAGGCCTGGCTCTAACACCATCTTAATCCTACGGTTGTCATAAGTTCACAAGGATTTTGTCAAAGGCTTGCGATCTTACGATGACTGTTGATTCCTTTTCATGATGTAATGCTTTAGATGGGCGGGTCCACTGCCACATAAGCACACATGGTAGTTCTTTATTGGCCGAGATAAATGATGATATGGTAGGGTTATCAGAAGGACCTATGAGTGAAGGAAAAGTTACATGTTCGCTTGCCAGATTTTGCAACATGGTAGTCTCTCATTCATCAAGGGGTCTTACCTGGTAGGGTGGGGTCAGGCTTTCATGACGACGACAAAGATTTAGAATCTACGGTGGGCGCATGATCTCAAAGAATCTTTTGAACCGTTGAGATTATGCACCAGCCATCTGATTCTCCATGTGTGCAGAATGAATGTTGTGGGTGCACTAATAGGTGTTACAAATGGAGCTTTCTTATTGGTTGTGTTAGTGGGACCGTTTGCCATGTGTTTCTAGAATTATAGAACTGATAGTTTGCAGAGGATCAAATAGTTCTCGCATGTTCGCAAGGAAGCTTTTACATTTTTACATTCATGTGACAACTGCCAACTTTTGATGGTTAGAAGTATCATTTGGAGATCACCACACAAGATTATAGTCACCCATTAAATGTTTTTTTTGGGCATATCAAATATAGCTGTTCATGCCTACTAAATCTGAAACTAATAATTTTCACTTTTTCGCAACATTTTTGTATTTAAAAATCTGTTAATTATACTATATAAATAACTTATTAGAATGCCTCTAGTTAGAAAATATGCAAATAGGTTTTAATAATTAATGAGATCTAGCGACTATAATGATTATTTCTCTAAATATAACTATCGTTGCCTAATCTCTTGATCCATTATACCCTTGCTTCGACAATCTCTATAGACAAAATAGATATATAAGAAAACATTAAGCGAGTATGATATAACTATAGTCGTTAAGTCTCCAAATGTAAGAAAATATCTAGATTTTCCAATAGTTGTAAAATCTCCTGAATACATCAAATTCAAGATTTAATTCAAAAATTAAGAGATTTCATATGAACCATCAACTGAAATTTATAAAGGTACTCGATACAATGTGGGATTTTGTGGTTGCTAAGATATAATTTCAAAATCTAGATTCGAAGGTACTAATTACTAAATCCGATAGTATTTAATAATATATTTTAAGGTCATTAACAACTAGACCTGATATGTTAACTAAAAGTATATTACTATCATATTTGAAATAAGATACAATTTAACAATAATGTAACATTTTAATGATTATTCAATAAAATACATTCTATATATATATTTAAATTAAAACAAAATTGAAAATTTCTAATTAATTTAAAATCTTATAATTAAGTTACATAATTCATAAGGGTATGATATGCAAGTAACTACTAAATAAGATAGCTCGTCCCAATATCTCATTTTGGCCTATCAGATTTAGTTGTTCATAAGTACTAAATCTAAAATTAATTACTTGCAGTACTCTGTAAGAGTTTTTTTAAAAATATTTGTTAACTATGCTGTATAAAGGACTTATCGGAATGCTTCTAGTTAGAAAGTTTACAAAGAATCGAACTGAAGTCGCATGTTCGTAAGAAATCTTGTCTAGACTTCTGAACATGCGAGAACCGTTGATTTTACTTTATTGGCAGGCATTTTAAAACTGTCAGTCCGCTTGCTGGATATTGTGACATGGACAGTTCTGATTGATCAAGCTAGGTGCGGTGGATTACTTAAGGAATCAACAACAGATGAATGATCTAACGGTCATTGTATGTTTGCATGAAAGCTTTCCAAACCTTGCAAACATGTGATAGTCGTTGATCTAGTATGAAGGCCACGATGCTTTACTTTATGTCTAATCATAAAGGAAAATTAATATTGACTACTGAGTCATGCGATTAAGGGTTTACCATTGATGCATCATGATCGAACGGTAGTTGTATGTTCACATGAAAAAATTTCAAAACATTGTGAGCATGCGACAATCGTCAGATTATATTCTAAGGAAAATTCGCAATGCAAATTCAAACTTCAAATAGTACTGTTGCGAAATTGAATTTTCCCATTCACTGATGACAGTTCGATTTCTCAAAGAACTAATGACCAAATTGTGTGGAGTAAACTGCTGAAAAGACTATCTTTGATTGCTAATATATTGAAGGTTTACATATTCTCAGAATCATAAACAGATTAAATTTGCAGACGCCTGGATGAGAAAATTTGCAAAGTTGATTATCATTTCCTCAAGAATTCTCTAAACATGTTAGTCAATATCTACCCATTTCTTGTTCAAAGCTTTATAGATGCTTGTGACAATTCTCTTCCATAATCCATAAAAAAATACATACCCTAAAATGCCGCCAAGAAAGGAGTTAACCACTAAAATTGAGTACAGTGAGAGGGGTTTACATGAAGATCTATTAGAATTACTAGATCACTCAACCACAAATTTAGTGAAGGCCAAGCAATTGACTCCAAAAGAACCTAGGCTACAAATTGCAGATGGTCTATATGATAAGGATAACTACATAAGCGATGCCAAGATTGGCACGATTAATGCAATGGCTCTTCAGATATCACTGGTCTAGGGTTGTTCAAATTATGGTTTAGCTAGAGAAATGCCCTCCCTCCTACCAACAATGTATGGCAATTTGACTTGGGAAAGCTTGTGGTACCCAGTGTTTTCATGGATGTAGATTTAATGATTCAAATTGCTAAGAATTATGACTCGATTACTAGGGTAATTATGAATGTAAGTGGAAATCTACTGATAAGCATCTCAGCTGAAGAAATTAGGAGGTTTTTTAGATTAGGTGAACCCTCAAATGACCTAGAAAGAATTGATTTTGAGTAATTAAAAGAAGTGTATAATTCTCAGAGAGATTACCTCAGGACTGGCCCCTTGAAGGAGTTCTGCGACAAAATTGGAGGAATGATTATGATAGGACCAAGAACACAAGAATCTTTCAAAACATAATATTTTAACTTGAGAGCAAGGAGCGCATATTGGTCACTATGTCTGATCTTTGGAGAAGATGTTGAAGAGAGAATGCCAGTACATTTAATGTACATGATGATCTAGATCTTACATCCTATCCTAGCTGTTACTTTTGACTTTGCCTTCTTCATTGCTGATTTAATTCATAATGGATTGGTAGGAATGCAGAAGAGCAAAGTAGACAAGCCTTTCCGCTGGTACTCTTTTATGATGTATATGTTTTTGTTTATAGGTGCAAGTTATTTTGAGAAGGAGATGGTTTTGATGAAATAGAAGGATGGTGAGGATATGCCAGTCCAATTGTGGAGCCTTAGTATGACATGGGACATACATGATAATAGTTTTATAAATTTTGATAGATGTTTTGGAGCCAGGTTCAAGCTATTACTTGTTCATGAAAATCCAAGAATCCCAACGACCTCGGCTGAACTTGTGAGACCAAAACAATTTGCCAAGACCCTTAAAATTGTGCATAATTGGTGGGATTTCATTTTTTTATCATGTTTCTACTGTTATCAAAATATATTGTTTTAGAGGGGCTCCATTCATATTGCCATAATAAAAAAGAAAATTACACTATTTAATTAAATACATCTACTTAAATTAATATCAACATATAATTAACTTTTATTTAATAAGTAATGATGAACAATCGTATCTACAAAAAAATAAAAATAAATAAAAAAATAAACATTAAACAACATAACATCTATTCGGCGTAAAAATTGCATACCAAGTTGCAATTACTAGTTTAATCTTATAATCAATTCTTATTATCATCAAATTCTGCTCTAGAAACATTACATCAACAATCAATTAGATAGAATGTTAATTGATGATCATGCGATAGTTCAACCAACGCTTCATCAAATCAATTGATATTGATTAAGCCTTATGATTAACTCGGTTAAAGATTAAGAAATTTAGTTATAAAAATTTATTGCTATGGAATCCTTGAGGGTGGATGCGTCTCCTTGATCTGGAAAAAGGTGATCATTGCAAAAGGAAGGGAGAAGAACGTCCAACAATGAATGGGGGGCATTAATAAAAATGGAGACAACTACCTGAGAGAAAAAAACGCGTGGGAAATACTGCAGATTTTATGTCCAATGCAATTCTCTATAGAATTTGAAACGATGACATCAGAGCAAAAGAACATACGTTGATTATCATATATATACACAGAGGGCTGGATGCATGAGAACAGCCAAAGAAAAATCAGTTAGAAAACGGATAGCATTTGATAAAGGGTGGAGAAAAAAAATGGAGCAGAGCGATGACGAGATGAAAAGAATGTGGGTTACCCGGATTTCCAAAAAGGAAGAGGACAACAATACATGAGTAGAGGTGACAAGGGTTTTAGGGTAAGTATTTCTATATCATTGATCACATAATCGCTGCTTTAGGTTGCTTAATCGATCAATGTGCTTCATTAATTTATCGTTTCCTTTTTATGATATTGTAGATGTTCATAAGCTTATCGCTGCTTAGCAATTTTCATCGTTGTCTTGGAGATTGAACAAAATATTTGTTTCTAAATGAATCACAGGCATACCATAGTTTATTTGTGACCGATTCTCTCTGTTCTTGATCACTTCTATTTCCTTGGTCTTTTCTTGTTCCCTCTCATTAATGTTGCTGAATTCTATCAGTGCATTATAACTACTATATGGTTATTAGCCAATCTTATACCTGTGGAATTCGGTCAATGTATTTTTTTGTTGTGAGAACATAACTACCATAGATGATGATGATGTGTTTTTGGGCATGAAAAGTTAATACTAATGTTACTTGGCTGGACTGGACTGATCATAAGGTATAATCCATCCTTTTGTTTGATCTAATTTTTAAATTCAGATTTCTCTAGATTCCAATCCTTTGTTGTTGTTACAACACTTCTCAAAACTTATCATTAATATCGCTTTCATATAATATTTTCTACTGTTAAAATATTGGCAAGATATAATTCTTGTTTGTGTTAGTTTTGTTATAAATACTATGTTATCATTAAGATAGACAAGATGATCTTGTGTTTGAAAAGGGCTATGAGTGCTATCGTGACATTGTAAAGGTTTATATATTATTAGTTATATCTCTATTAAAATATTGCTGCTGTTATGAGACGACTAATATATAATTATTCTTGATGTATTATCCATATAAATACTACTATTATTAAAATGTAATCACGATATAAATTAATTAAGAGAAATATAAAAAAATTACAACTTAGATTTACTAAAGATGTTTACATTGAGATATATTTTCCATTGATGGTCTTCTCATATATTTATGGTCGCTGTTATAGTGCTGTCAAGATATATTCATTGTTGTATGTTATCTTCACATAATGTTTTTATAGAAATGGAAAAAAACTTCTTATATCACAAACGAACAAAATTATAGATCTTTGACTAGCTGTGATGAAGGCTTTTCAATTATAGATAACAAATCATAATTTATAAGTAATGGTTAGAAGGAAATGGAGTGGGAAGTGTTTAGTAAATTGTAATATATTAGTATTGAGAAGATTAGTTTCTTTTCTATTTCTTAAACAACTATTAAAATATGTATTTTTCAATATTTTCATTTTGGTTTATATCAAATAGTTATACTTAAACAAGTCTTACGAAGTGTTGAGAAGGTATATGTCACAGGTAAATAGTCATCTAGTCTTGAGGAAATAATTATATTTTAATGGTCTATATTTACATTCATTTTATAACTTGACATTAGTCACTCATGTTTATGCTTGTTTATATTCAAGGTTTTATACCTTGTCTAAGTTTCATTAATAATTGAGCTTGTTCAAGGGTAAACACTCTTATTTAATTTAATTTTGGTATATGATTTTTACTTCATTAGAGTTGAGCTTTATATCCAATAACCTAAGTATTGCTCATACTTAAAGAAAGTTTATAATTCTTATTGTAAGTTTTGTTTTATAAAGGAGAGTATTGTTATGTTGCCTCTATTTTGCTTGTTGTGTTTATGGGTCATATTATTGGATTTGTTAATAATAATATAAGACTCCAACATCCTTAATAGATACCATCCTTATTTGATTGTTTTTCTATAATGAAATTAATAGAGTTGATGTTTCTCCTATATACAATTAGAGTTTTGAAGCACATACATTAGTAGTACCAGTCCAACTCTTAAGATTTTATTAATTGAGCTTTATATTATATGAATTGATAATCCACCTATTAGACTTATTGAGTTGTTACTGGCATCAATTTTAGTTGATGTCAAAACCTTCACATCGACATCTTGGCAATATCGGTTGGTTGTTGGCATTCTTAGCTATGTACGTATTTGCTATTGGTTATACAATAAATATTTTGGTTATGACAATACATGTTCAATATAGATTATTTTAGCACTTTATGGAAGGTGTACTTGGTTCTACTCATGGCATCCATGTTTCAGTATACTTGTAAGTTTTTTGTTATCAGTGGTGTATGTAGTTTTTTGTTAGTTCCTAGCGATTTCTATGCTTGCAATGTTATTCTAGATGTTTCTACATTGTTATAATTCAACAACTATTTTTGGTATATGGACTATATCATGATCTGGATAGATATGATTAAGGTTCAACTATTGATGGTTTCAAATATTTTATGGAGCAAGTACTAGAATTGGTTATGGTATTCCTATAATATCTATAATTATGATGTGCATTGTATTTATTATGAGTATGACCTATTTTGGGTCCTATTGTAGTGTGTTAAATTTTTTTCTTAAGTATGTCCTAGATTTAAGACAGATGGTAATGCATTTAATGTAGTTATAACCTCGTTTTTAATTTGGGTCATCGCACACATTTTTGTGTGGCCAACATATGTATTCTTTGATACCTATAAATAAATAGAACCATTTTTTATTTGACTATAGAGAGATGTTGTGAATGCATGTGTATGTGAATGTTAAAGGAGACAAGTAAATGGTTCCTCACAATGATGTATGCAAGATGAAGCTAAGTATGGATGACTCTCGAGAAATCAAGGAGGGTATTCAAATACATATTTTTAGTGGACTGGATACTGGTATATTGAGAAAAAAAATATCCCTTGGATCCACTAATGGTAATAATAATTGAGGTTAATTATTGATCTCTTTCATGCATAATTAGATGCAAATATATCAGTTCATCTTTTCTATAAAAAATTATTATGGGTAGTGACCCACTTTGTATTCATAGTGAGCCTATTTGTACTAGCCATGAGCCCCTTTATATTCATAATTAGCCATATTCATTTTTAAGGTTAGTTATCCCAACTAGTAGTGAGCCTTTGTAAAATTAACCTTAACCAGTGTCACCTTAACTGGTGTTTCATTTCATGAAAATTAGCATATACATGGTTTTTTCGAGTTTGGGTTTCCATGTAAATCTTGGTGTTCTCTATGTTGGTATTTTTGTTATTTCATGTTTACATCTATTATGAATGTTTGATGTAGTTAATCGATAAATCAAAAGTTGATATTGTTGATGTTCATAAGTTTACTGACAAAGTAAAAGTTTAGTAGTGTGTGGGAATAACTGATTCACACCCCTCTTAGTCATTCATCATGTTCTAAAATTGGTGTCAGAGCTTGGTCGGTTTCAAGTAGAGCTTAACCACATGAGGGAGTTCTTGGATGTTTGAATAGATAGAATGATAATACTTTATTGAAGAAGACTAGGTGACGATGATGAGTGACTTTGAAGTTTCCAAATTAGAGAATTAGGAGTGGAAAGAGAGTCTAAAAGAATAAAATAAATGTATCAACATGTTGAGATATCAGATCAAAAATTTCAAATAAAGACATAAGGAGGTTAGACATGAATTGGAGGAGTCAAAAGATAAATTTTTGATTCTAGACCAGAAACTAAAGATATCAAAGGAAAAGGTAGATAGAAAAGTAGCTGAATGTCAAGATATGCTATGGGAAATTTGTCAAAGATGGATTACGACATAAGATGAAAAGTGCTTAGATATCTAGAACATAATTAGAAGATGCAATGGAAGAATGGAATGAATCTGAAGAAAAATTCATGGAGATTATAAAGAGAAGGTGTTTGTTGATGAGGAAAAGGATAATGTGATAAGAAAGGTTAAAAATCAAAATACATCCACAAGAAGGCTTTCGGTAAGAAAACCAAATTCTTAAAGGTACTTATATTTTAATAGTTGTTATATTTGCAAGATTTTTGGTCATAAGGTAGTTAATTGTAAGATGAAAAAGGTTTAGAAGGTTCAATGTTTAAATTATTATAAGTTTGTTCATAAGTAAAGTGAATGCAAGAGTGAAGTTTCAAGATAGGATAAGATGAGTGCAGTGAATATTATCTTTCATTGAAATTTTGATATATGTCACAGCTATGGTAACAAGGCTAGTCAATACATATCTTGAATTTAGTTGATAAGATTTGGCCATAGGAATGTCAATTATTTCCAATGTGGTTAGAATGGTCATTATGATAATACATGCAGATCTAGTGAGCTTCTTCAGTAAATGATGGGAATGGCAATAATATTTTGAATAAATCTCAAAAGACTAATATGACATGGAGGAAGAAAGATGTTGCTAGTGTCGAGAGTTTTGTGGTACCAGATCCCAGTACTAGCTCCTCTAAAAATTGAACTGAGTGTTTTCGCTCAAGGGGAGTATTAACATATAAAATCATACCCTCCTTTTCTCTAAGGTGTTACCAATTTGAAGTAGCTTGTTTCTAGTTGGTTGGATAAGAGTATAAATATTGACAGCATGGTTTGGTTTTTTTAGGACTATTTAAAATTATTAGCCCTTGGTGATAAAATCCTGAGAGATCTGTTCATTTTCATAACCCTAGGTTTTGTCATGCTAAACCCTAGATCCTTATTGCTTGTTCTAATTTCTTGTTACTTTTTCTGCCACTTAAGTCTGGATTTATGCATGTGCTTTTAAAAATTGTCATTAGGTGTCCAAATGTCTTAAAAATCAAATGTCCCTCTCACGTTCATGGTACTTTTTAATTAAAGTTAGATCTTTTATGTCCTAACCATCTAATCATTTTTATCAAATGGCTAATCGATGGCGGTTAAAGTACTCTAAGTGATAACTATTTATGTTGCAATCGTTACATTTTCTTGGTCTAACGGTTGGCACAATCCCCCAATCCTTAAGTTGTAGGTCTTTTACCATCTCAAGATCACATCCAAGTGCCACCTATCCGTAGTTGTTAGTGGGACCATATGTTAAGACATTTTCTAACCATCTGATCAAGGTAAATCTGGTGGTCAATGTGAAGTGGGCCGAGTTAATAAACAATATAAGTTTTGGTCAGATCCATGAAAGATCAACAGTACACATAATGCCTTGAAAGAGTTAAGACCAACCTTAATTCATCAAGGGATTGCGAGATCCATCTGATGAGAATATGGATGAGGGAATAGTTTCAGTGGGTTTAGAGGTAAATTTTAGTGGAAAGCATAGGATTTTTATCTAATGGTAGGTGTGAAGCCTTGATAAAAAATTGCATAAAATTTATTTGTCATGGGATCATGCTTTGTTGATGCATGTCTATTGATGATGTCACATATCAGTAGGATCAAAGTTCACCAAAAGGGATAAAGACTTACATCTTGAGAGGGATCTAATGGTTGGTGTTATTTTGTAAAGAAATGATGAAAGGTTTTTAACGATCACGGGATCACACCTATCTGACGTGTGTCCAAATTTGTAAGTGGGACCATAGGGTTTAGAGGTATTAATGTTCAATTAGATAAAATAAAGATTAGCGGTAGGTATGAAGCCCTAAAGTGAAAGATTAAAATAAATTAGGGAAGGTCTAAAGGAGGAAAGAGATTATTATAGGAAGGTCAAGAGTACAAATGATAAAAAATATGAAGAAAATATTAGGGAGATAGTGTGAAAATTTAATCAAAGCCTTGAGCCAAAAATTCTTTATGTCTATGGAAAGAGATTCAATACCATTCTAAATTCTTTGTTAGAAGAAAAGGCTACAATAAAGCCAATTTTGGATAAGTGGATAGACATGCATGGTAGCCTAAAATTATTTTATTCTTTATTCAAGAGTCAAGATTATCCAGACCTAGCAATAAGACCACTACATAAATTTGTGAAGTGTTTGGTGGAGTTCCAGGTTAGAAGGGAAAATTTAGAGAGAAAATTAAATCTTTTGAAGAAATAATTTACTGTTGTCAATTGTGAGCTTGTTCCTAGTATCTTTAGCATGAATGCAAAATTAAAGGAATTGTCAAAGTGGCAAAATGAGTTAGATGATGCAGAGATATCAATCAAGATGAACAATATTCTAAATCTCAAAAGTGAAATTTTGTTTGTCCGGATAATTGAGGTTTTGAAAAAGGCTAGGTCTCACTTTGAGTACCTGGAAAGAGAGATTGAATAGATAAAGGAGGAATGTAAATAATTATCAAGAAATAAGGTTGATATTATTTCTTTTTCTTTCCCAAATGAAGAAACATTCAATGCTTGGAGGCACCAGTACATCCCCCATATTGATAAAGATAGCATTCCACCAACTTCTTTATGGAAGAAAGGGCTCGCCATTTGAAATTTTGTTTGGTCAGAAGATCAGATTAGTTGAATGGCTTGAGGCATTAATGAAGACTCAAAGAAGTTTTTGATCTATTAGGAAATTTGCAAGCTTTCCCAAAATCTAATTTTGTTCATTGATTGCAAACACTGAGTGGTAGTTGTAAACCCTTTGGTGAATTTTTGTTTTTCCCTAAATGATCAAATGCTTTTTTCAATCCTTGTTTATAAAAGGATTTCACATGATCATTTAGAGGTGCTAAGAGTTAAGGTGCCTAAAGAGAGAATAGTTTGTAAAAAATCTAGCTTCAGTGAAGATTGTAACTCTTTTGTATCAATTTTATAAATAGAAGATAGAAAGTTGCAGTTCTTTGGCCATTATTGAGGAGGCTTGTATTCTGAATGTAAATTGTATACAAAGATATGGGTTGTTACACTTAATATATAAATATGGTTCTTATCTCTCCTTTGAGTCAAGTCATATGAATTTTGAATTTTCTAGTTCATTGCATAATATTTTATTTATATGTTTTTATTCCTGAGTTTCTAACCAAGGATCAGATTAAATATTTCTTTGGGTAGGATATAGAATCATCTTGATTTACATAAGGAGTTTTAGTAAGTAGTGAGGGTTTGGGTGGATGTATTTATGGCTATGAATCTGTAATTTTTTTCTAGTCTTTGTATCCTATTTGTTTTAGAATTACTTCCCAATGGATAAGGCACTAGTCTGAGAAAGTATATTTCCTTTTCATACATATGGATCAAAGTTGTTACAATCTGCAAGTTTGAAGCTAAAAGTAGTTGAAATATTTAAGTATTACAGTTAAAGGGTTAAATGTTTTTTCATAAAAATAGAGAGTTAATTAATGTTTGGTTACACTTTAGTAATTTCTTGTTATCTATCTATTGTATTGAATCTAGTTTTGTTGTTGTAGAAGTGTTATATTCACTGGATTAGGTGCACCCACCTTGGTTTTGTAGAGCCAAACTTGCAGAGGGAAGTCTTGTCCCTATAGTTGGTCCAGTTACCTTAAGATATTTATATATTTGGAACTGACCATTCCTTAACATCAATCTGATGGTATAATGGACTCCTTAGAGCGTAAGTCATTTTTGAAACACCAACAAGATGGTGACTATGTTGGGGATTTCTTGTAACCTATCACAAATAACACAAGTTCCAAGTTGAACTGGACTCGTAGCCTACTTATTTTAAACCAGTCAGTTACTATTGATAACACAAAGTTACTATTTCCCTTTGTTTATCCTTTGTTTTACAAGACTCCTTGTTATACATATTATTAAAATCAGTGTTTTAAAACTCCTGACCTAGTTGGGTGGTGACTCAAAGAATCTCTACAGTAGTACTTGTTATACACTAAGTTTTCACCCTTGTTTCAAGCTCTCGTAGTCTTGATAACCTAGTATAACATGGGAATCATCTCCAGGTTGTGGGACCTATGCTAACTGAGATGAGACCTCCAGGTTCTAGGCTAGTTCCTCTTGGATAATAACCATAGTTTTATTTTTTGATAGGAAAAGTAAATCTTTTGAGGGAAAGGGATAGAAGGAATGCTTGAAAGGGAAATGACTGAAAGAAAACTATCCTAGTAGGTGATACACCGAAATGAAAAGAACATAATACACTGGCCAAATTAGCATGAAGGGGCCTTAGATCTAGTAGAACACAATCTTCCTAAATAGGCTTGCATAAGTATTTCACAGAGGGGTCTAGACAAGAGACACAAATTGTGACCTGCAAGCAGATGTTCTTTTTAGTAAAAGGGCACAGGAATGAAACAAAATGACAAGGGGCTAAAATATACCCACAAACTCACTCAAATCAAATCATACACAATAGTGGACATGTAAGATGAAAGGAAAAAGGGCTCTAGAACTCTGAGACTTCTCTAACAACACCAATATATCCCATTCAATAAGAGAAAACATAGACAAGAAAGCACAAGAACATAAAGAATGCCACAAAATACCTTTGCAGTATCTAAGCATAAATGAAAGATTACAGGTTGCAGAAGCTAGAGGGCAGAAAGGATGCCTCAAATAACTCCTGAGAAAGGAAACCTCCCTTTTTACAAAAAGTAAAACTCGGAGCTTCAAAAGCTCCAAAAAACATTATATACATCTCCTCTAATACAGGTAGGAGAAAAAAGTCAATTAGGGTTACATAAATTTCCATATAATAATCACAACCCAAATTCTGTCACCTCTCATCATAAATACATCTTTGCAAATATCTTGAATGATAAAAAAATCTATGTTTGCATGTCCATTTCATGCCCCATCCACCTACAGACAGGTCACCTTGATCCATCCACTTCTCAGCAACTCGGCCTTGAAATCAATGTTATGGTACTTGGGAAACAAGAAAAGACCCATGACGGCTATCCAGACCTTTATCATCAACCTCCCAACTGCAAATGTCTTGAAGAATTTAGTCTGAGCTACCCCTATCATTCATATCCTATTGGATCAAATGCTAGAAAAAACCTTGTAGAAAGATATTTAAATTTAAAAATAAATAGTTACTAGGTTTGGTTTAAAATATGATCGTCGATCCTTTTATTTCCCAGTAGATCAGGCAGCTCATATCAATTTTACAGCAGTCGCAAGCCCCTTGAAAAGTAAAAAGACCATGTGGTCAACAGCACCCAATAGAAAATAAGCATGTCAGAGAGGACTGACACCTCAGAAGTCAAAGGAACCTGGACCTTGCATCGGATGGTGGTCGCATGATCGCATGGGCTCAAAAGATTCCATGTGATCACATGACCACCATTGATCTTTCTTCCCTGCCATCTTACTAAGATACTCGGCCCCACTGATAGATTTCCACATCACTAGCTCGTGACCAATCAAAATCTTTACACATCAGCCCATCTGACAACGCAAACCCATGACCTTCTTTATCTTCATCAGATGGTTTTTTTTTATATTGCCAGCTTAAATAGCATGCATCTTGCCTTGGTGGTATAACGAAAATCGTTGATCCTACTTAGAACTTAATCCTTTGAGGAAGCTAGCTCCACTGACAAACTTCCACCTATTGAAAACCCCAACTAATGAGGAGCGAGCACATCAGAAAAGAGGACCCACTATCAGAGTCATGGCAATAAAGAAGCATAAACGACTATCACATGATCACAAGGGCAAGGAATATTCCTTGCAAACATGCAACAACCATCAAATCCTTGAGGAAAGATAGCCACCGGGCCCTGCTGACACCTCTCCATGTCACCAAACTCATAGCCAACCAAAAGCGGACACCTTAGACTATGTGCCAATGGACCCACTGATAGTAGCATTGTATCAGAAGGAAGATCAACAGTCATCATTACACTACATGCTTAAACAGGCAACATCTTTCCTTAGTGGCATAGCGACAACCATAAGATATTGCCAAGCTTTAACCTTTGTAGATGAAGAATGGGCCCGCCGATACAGGTGTCATCCCATCGCATGATCACAAGGGCTCAAAAGATTCCATGCAAACATGTGACAACCACAAGTTTCAAAGCGAAGGTGGGGAGGAAATATTTGCTGAAAACTTAGGCTTTGGTAGGAAAAAATTAAAAGGGACCCCGCTCGACAACCTAGAGACTTAACACATGAAGGTGGTCAAATTTTTAGCACATGTGTTTTAAAGATTTAAGTGGCTTGAAAAGGTAATGAAGAACTAGAATCAGCCAAAGGGGTCTTTTAGGGTTTTGTAAAAATGGCTAGATTTTCAAATGTACTTGCAGGCCAGAGGGTTTAAAACATTTGCAGAGACCAGAAGATAAGGCAAAAGCTCATAAATTTTTTTGATGGTGTTCAACAGGGTAAAATGAAGCTTTAGCTCTACTTGTGACCAAAAAGCATAGAATAGGGAATTTTGGGTAATATTTTGGTGATTTCTACTAGATGTTGTGATTTCTACTAGATGTTAACCTACTAGACATGGAAAACTAGTGGCCTTAACAACTCATTGGGCATGGAGTCAACATTTGAGCAGAAGAAACCTTCATAGAGAGACAGACTTGGAACCAGAGGGACAGGACTATGCACGGGCACTTATTGGAAAATAGAGAAACTAACCAAGAAATAGAAAATAGAGAAAATAACCAAGAAATAGAAAATAGGGTAACTAACCTAACATAAACTAGCCAGTACTTAACACTGGTCAAACAAAACCATTTACTGTTTGTGAAAAATAGCTTCCCATCCTTCTCAGATTACAATAATCCACATGTCTCTGGAAAGCTATTAAAAGATAAATATAGGAGATATGCAAAATCACCTGCTTGACAAGGATTTGACTTATATGGATTTTACTCACTTGGTCAAGCTGATTGTAGGCAGTATCATTCTGAGGAGAGACAAAAAGCAACAATAAGACCTTACTTACTTGGTCAATGGGGACAACAAGCTAATTTGTTTCATTCTCAGCCTCAGCTTCTGGTGGAATATCATATTGGGATGCTGGCATAATTTGTACTCCTTTGATAACCTCCATCCTGGCCAAATACTTGATAGGGAAACCATGAGAGATGTGGGACCTGGAACTATCCTTGATAGACTCAGGCTCCTGAGGGATTATTTCAGTCTGATTGATCTCTTCCTTATGCTAACTGGAAATGACTATCTCCTGTAGATTGTAAGTGTTCTCTGGAAGTGTGGGCTTGTCATCAAGATGCAAGCAAAAGTATTCCATCTTGTCCCAAAATTGATCTTCTTCTTCTTCTTCTTCTTCTTCTTGTAGAAGTATACCATTGTTAACACAATTATCATGATTTGCTGAGAACTCATTTGTCCTAACCTGTTCAGAGAGAGCCTCTTTGAGATCAGCAATCTTCTATTCAATGCTCTCCTTTTCTCCCTCAAGTTGTTCACATCTCTCAATCTGCATCTGATAGCTTCTTTTATATGTTTCAGTTGTAGAAGCCAGGAATCTTATATTTTGCTTGAGATCCTACAGCTCTCTCTCATGAAACTCCTCATGAGCTCTCTTCTCCTTTTATTTCTTAATCTAAAATTCATTGCCTCTATCAAACATGGCCTCCATAAAATTCCATTGATCTTGAATCACCTTTTCAGAATTATTCTTATGAACCTCTAATTCTTTATAGGCATCCTTCTAAGCTACTAATGTTCTTTGTAAATCTTCCTTTTTTTTAACTATAGCAGCACTAACCTGAATCAAGTTTTCCTTGTAAACTTTGTTCAGCATTGCTAGATTACTTACAAGGGCTGCCTGAGTTTTTTGCTATCCTACAATGATTTCCTCACACTGCTTCCATCTAGCATCAAATTTCTCCTTTTCTTATGTCCGCATATGCCTTTTCTATGTTTCCAACACCTCTTCATAGTGTCTCTTTTGTGCTTCCAACCCTTTAGCGAGCTTAGCCTCATTTCTCTTGTATTCCTCTGCTAGATACCTCCTATAACCTTGATCTTATTGAGCCAAAGCTTGTTGTTGTTGGATCTAGGTACGATGAGCATGCTCTTTCAAGGAAAGCATCTCCTCTTGAGGTTACTAGTATGTGTACTAATGCTGCCATGATACTGGAAGTTGGGTGGGTGGGGGGTAAGTATGAGGTGTATGTTGCTTCATTGCTGCAACTAGATAGTTCTACATGAAATTAGAAGTACAACTACTCTGATCAAGCTGACCTTCATGAAATGAAGGGATGTCCTCATGAAAAGAAGGATGGTAGTCCATTTTAGGTACTGGGTCTCCTTGAAACCAGTGGATGTGAACTCAGAGTTGCCAGATATGCAAAATAATGACCTCTCAAAGGTCTACAACTTGTTGGAAGCATATCAGAACCAGCAAGAACTATGAGAACCATGACCTCTTGGTCCCACTGGGTGTGCCAAAAATGTTATACACTGGCACCAAGGTGGGGAATACTTGAGCTTACATTTGTACTGATAGTCCTTGTGTATTGAACTTCTTTAATCCTTTTGCAGATGAACCAAAAGGAGCACCTTTGGACTTCAATCTGATCTCTAGTCCCACCAGACATGCCAAAATTGTTATACACTAAGTTTGCACCCTTTTTTCAAGCTCTTGTAGTCTTCATAACCTAGTATAACATGGGAATCATCTCCAGGTTATGGGACCTATGCTAACTAAGATGAGACCTCTAGGTTCTATGCTAGTTCCTCTTGGATAATCACCTTAATTTTCTTTTTTGATAGGAAAAGTAAATCTTTTGAGGGAAAGGGATAGAAGGAATGCTTGAAAGGGAAATGATTGAAAGTAAACTATCCTACTAGGTGATACACTGAAATGAAAAGAGCATAATACACTAGCCAAATCAGCATGAAGGGGCCTCAGATCTAGTAGAACATAATCTTTCTAAATAGGCTTCAATAAGTATTTCACAAAGGGGTCTAGACAAGAGACACAAACTATGACCTGCAAGTAGATGTTCTTTCAGCAAAAGGGCATAGGAATGAGACAGAATGACAAGGGGCTGAAATATACCCACAAACTCACTCAAAAAAAATCATACACAATAGTACACATGTAAGCTGAAAGGAAAAAGGGCTCTGGAACCCTGAGACTTCTCTAACAAGGCCAATATATCCCATTCAATAAGAGAAAACTTAGACAAGAAAGCACAAGGACATAAAGAATGCCACAAAATACCTTTGCAATATCTAAGCATTAATGAAACATTACAGGTTGCAGATTCTATAGGGCAGAAAGGATGCCTTAGATAAATCCTGAGAAATAAAACCTCCCTTTTTACAAAAAGTAAAACTTTAAGCTTCAAAAGATCCAAAAAACCTTATATACATCTGCTCTAATACAAGCAGGAGAAAAAAGTTAATTAGGGTTACATAAATTTCCATATAATAATCACAACCCTAATTCTGTCACCTCTCATCATAAATACATCTTTGCAAATATCTTGAATGATAAAAAAATCTATGTTTGTGTGTCCATTTCATGCCCCATCCACCTACAGACAGATCACCTTGATCCATCCACTTCTCAGTAACTTGGACTTGAAATCAATGTTATGCTACTTAGGAAATAAGAAAAGACCCACAACGGTTGTCCAGACCTTTATCATCAACCTCCCAACTACAAATGTCCTGAAGAATTTATTCTGAGCTACCCCTATCATTCATATTCTGCTGGATCAAATGGTAGCAAAACCCTTGCAGAAAGATATTTAAATTTGAAAATAAATGGTTACCAGGTTTGGTTTAAAACATGATCATCAATCCTATTGGTATCTTTTCCTTGCAGGACCAAACTTGAATGAAAAGGTGGGCTTGATCCCCTAATTAGGCACTCAAGTTTGACAAGAAAACATAACCAATTGATGAGGATAGAGAACATCCTCCTTCTTCTTTGAGCTCCACATCACTCAGGCGGGTATTGCCTTATCTGCACACTCAAAAACCTCAAGACAAAGAGTAGGCCTACAAATAGATTATTATCGAATAGTCTTCAAACCCCTTTAGGTATTTTGTACCCTAATGAAAGAAATTCTTAATGCAATAGCCCTACTTGCATAGAATGGGTATGAAAACCAGAGACCTATACTAACAACATGAAAGGGAAAGGGTGGAACTAAAAATAAATGATTTAATGGTGGGTTTGAAAGGACACCTGAGATACACTAAGTCTCTCATACACTAGTGCCTTGTCCAATGGGCCACAGAGTCAACTACCCTATTGCAACAAAGATCTATGAAACAAGAAAGCAATACATTCAAATATGCTAATGCCTTACACCAAACATACACCATTAATCAGGTCATACTTCAACAATCCACCTATGTACCCAAATGTGCTATCACCTATTCAAAGGATATTAACTCTCCCCTTAGAAGAGACCTATAAACAAGTGATACATTAACCAACATCCACTGGAAGACAAACATAAGATACCCTTGATACCCCAGTTCATACACACCTGAAAACCAATCCCAGACCTAGTTGCTTCTGTGAAAACAACTCTATTGTAGACACATAGGAAATCCAAATATAAGGATGGAAACACCCATGATGTTTCAATCAATAAGTGTGAAATTCAAATGGAGACAATTTGATAGTAATAAGAATATACCAAATCCTCATACATAAGACAAATTAGTTATAATACATATCATATTCTCTTAGCCAACAAAGGAGAAAAGAACACCCTATATGCAGAGAAGTAGAGAAAATCTATAGGAAAAGGATCCTTCATGGAACCAGTTCTCCTCAAAAATTTGTAGAAGAAGGAACCCTTACAAAATAAAACATTTCACCATTTATACCATTAGCTGCCTTGGAATCCCAAAGATAGGATCCAACAAGCTTCAGATAGCTAGGGTTAGGGTTTCAACAACTACACCAACCCTAATTACAACAAAAGTTATTGCAGGGGAAGAAACATAAGCAACCTAGAAAGAATGAATCTCAAACAGATCTGAAATCATGAAAATTTGTGAGAAAAGTACAAAACAACAAGGAATTGCCATGAAAACCAGTCAAATCAGGCACCTACAAACACTTTAAGCCACCAAAAATATACATCCCCACATGGTACAAACCCCCCTGCAATCGATCAAGGTAGCCTAGACCACACTGCAACCACTGGCACCACCAAACAAATCAAATCTGACCTCTAAAACAATTAAAACTAGTCCTTTCTATCGTTGGAGATGTCACATGAAATTCAAATTTGAATTTCAACGGTCACTTGATGGCACCTGCGGCAAATTGGCAGTCAAAAATTAAACCTGGATTAACTTTAAGTTGTGGCCATTAGATCTTCATGTTTCCTGGGCCTTATGACCTTAACTCATCGGATAGCCCAGGGTTAACTCAAGAGAACATGCAACAAGGCATTTCCTGTTTACGCAATGAAAACACTAACCCAAGTTTAACCTCGCGAACAAGCGAATGAAGGAAACTTACTAACCCTAGTCCTTTATTTAGCGAACTGGTGACTGATGTAATTTTCTAGTTCGCAAAAAACTTTATGTCTCTACTAAAAAAATTAGTGATTATGCGACCTTCCTTCGCTAATTCGCCAGACCTTTTAGAACACCGCCAATTCTTCTCACAAATGAGTGAATCCTTTGAACTTTGTTGTCACTACTAACCTCATTTATCCAGACTGCTAAACCTTTTGACCCCACCTAGGCCCTCTTTATACCACTTGTCAACATGTTATTTTTTGTTTCCACTCGCTCATCACTGACAGAGGACCCACCTGCTTTAAGCCTTCAAAAATGGATGGCGGGCGTAAGATCTCATGGCTCTGACACAATCGATGAGAACTTATGCCAACCGTAGATTTTTTTCACTGTCATTGATCCTTTTAACAATGACCCCACCGTGCTGACTCCTCATGTTGATGAATAAGATTTGAGCAACTACACACCACCTAGCAAATGGCCCCACTAAGAACATTATACTGCCTAGAAAATTGAACAGACAGTGCATGATCTCAAAGGCTTGGAAGATTTCATGAGATCAAGTGCTTTTCGTTGATTTTGAATCTTCTGATTGAGATATAGGGCCCACCTAACAACACATCTAGCTCACACAATGTGGACCAATCATAGTACAACAAATTAGCACATCTAGCAGATGGACCCGCCAAAAGAAAAGGTTACATCACACAAAAGAATCAGTGGTTGTCTCAAAATCTCCTACATCTGACACACCCCTTGCAAAGACATGCCCACCATCCATCCTCTATAGATGTCAGGACCCTCTAACATGCTGGCAACCCAGGACCCACTGACAACTACCATTGTGTTACAACATGGACCAATAAGATGTCACCATTTGTGCATATGTGTCAACAGACCCACCTGTTTGAGAAGCCCTATCATAAAGGAGAATTGATGGATGTCTTAAGTTCACAAGCCTCTGACACATCTCATAATAATTTACGCCCACCATCGAATGGAGATGGTGTCAGAGAGCCAGGCCTAGGAAAAATACAAAGCTAAAACATTAGGAAGTATTAAAACAGTCAGACTTAGGAAAAATTAAAATACACTAGCTGTGGGAAACTTAGGAAAGATTAAAGCGTAGGTACATAGAAAAAAATTAAAGGAGACCCCACTGACACATGAAAAACCTAACCGCGAACATGGTAAAGTGGTGTCTAATAAGCACATGTAGATTTGGAACTTTAGTGGCCATGAATAAAGTAACACGAAATTAGATGAGGCCAGAGCTTAACAAAGGGTTTTTCATACAATAGCTACATTTTCAAAATTTTGAACCAAGGGTTTAAGGAAGAGACTTGAAAAATGACTTCAGAGACCAGAAGAAAAGGGCCAAGGCCATGAAATTTTTTGCAGGGTACTAATAGTGGCTCTAGTTGGGGATGCATGCCTCTTGCAGGCATGACAAGAAATCAAATCTCTAGGAGAAGCAGACATTCCACAAAACCTTCCTAACCAAATTTATTGAAAATAGGAAAACTACTCCTATTATGTACAAACCATGGCCTTGAACCACTAGAAACTTTGAAAACTTCTTACCTCTATCATATACTTGATTTTCATTTCTTTCTTCTTGAGGTAAGCTAAAAATTTATTCCCAATACCTGAAAAAAAAAAAAAGAACATCCTATTATCCAAGAAGTGTTTGAAATTAGGAAACCCAAAGATAAAGGTAAACAAAAGGCTATTGGGATTACAATCAATGAACCTATTAGTGATAAGGTTCCCATAGATCTGGTGTCAAGGTTGGATTTTGATCTTGAAAAGAGAGAGAGAGAGAGAGAGGGAGAGAGAGAGAGAGAGAGAGAGAGAGAGAGAGAGAGAGAGGAGAGAGAGAGAGAGAGAGAGAGAGAGAGAGAGAGAGAGAGAGAGAGAGAGAGAGAGAGAGAGAGAGAGAGAGAGAGAGAGAGAGAGATTGGCTAAAGAGGTTGAGAGAGCACAACTTGAGGCTACTACCATAGAGATGAAAAAGAAGATTGAGTTTCTTAAACCCACCAGCTAGTGCTAAAGTTTCTTCTATACCAAACACAAAGTCATCTACATCCTAGGGTACTGGCCCATCCTAGGGAGGACCCATTCATATTGAAAGGTACAAACAAATAACTTTCTATTGTATCTCTAGTTATACCAATGCAATCCTAGATGAACTTAGAGAAAATCTCCCCTAGTTTACTGGAAATAATGTCATCACATGTGAAGAACACTTGAACAATTTTGTTTATACAATGGATGATTATAATAATGATCCTCATGATATAATTATGAAACTATTTACTCAATCTTTAACTGAAGATGCTAGGGATTGGTTCAGAGGGTTACCACATACAAGTATAGGATCTTGGGATGAATTCAAAAATTGTTTTAAAGAGAAATATGGTGATAAAAAAATGAGGAGTTCATGTTGAATTAATTCAATAATATTAATAAAAATTAGAATTAATACATTATTGAATTCAATGTGAGGTTCTAGAAAGTTATGCATAAGCTTTTATAGGTTATTAGGCTTGATGATAGGATATTTCTTGTAACATATTTAAATACCTTTGATTCTAAGATGGATACCTCTTGAGAGATAATAACCCTAGAAATCTTGGGGAGGCTTACAAATTGGCTATTAATATCAAAAGTAATAGAAGAATATCAGGGAAGTTGAGTAGAAGAGAGGATTGGAAACCTCAAGTGTCAAATAGGAAAGAACCAGGAAGGTCTTCAAGTTTAAAGACTAAATAAGATGATAATATCAAAAAGATTTTAAATTCTTTAAAGGACCTAAAGCCTAGGGAAACTAAGAACATTAGGAACACAAGTAATGACAAGCCAATTTTTAACAATTTTAGTAGGCAGCCAAGAATGAAAAATTATCCCTATACTACCCAGTGGAAGGATGGAAAACCCATTATTACACAAAAAAGGACAAGCCTGATGATAAAACTTCCGATCCCTTACAAAGGAGTTCAATCAATTATATGACTGATGAAATTATATGGTTTATAGCATGTCAATTCCCACATAGCCCGGAGCACTGTGTTTTTGCTTTGGACATATCTAAAAATGAAGAGCATACTGAGAAATATAATGATAGTGGTTGTGAGATGACTTCTTCACACCTTTGGGATGACGTTGAATCTCATGATGAAATAAAAAATCAAGATGTCCTTTTTTCACAAGTTAGAAGTGAGGTATACCATCAACAAGTTTTCTCTAATGAAGAGGATGAGGAATTTGATAATGTCGGATGCAGTGTGATAAGTGGGAAGAACCAGTTATGTTAAGCCAACCTCTAATGAAGAAATTACTCAAATTACTACAAACATGGTTACTCAAGAAAAGAATAATTATAATATGAAAAATAGGACAGTTGGTAATGCTAATGGTGGGCCAACCAGCATGTTTATCAAGAAATCAAAGATGGACACTAAGAAACCACAAGAAAAGGAAAAGGTTGTTGATGTTGTGAACACAATTAAAATAAATAACTCCGAGTCCAATGGTCCTAGTGCTGTGTATAATGAAAAAATAAAGGCACCAGAGGTAACCATTCCTTCTCCCCAAAGGGATAGTAAGCCACAACACAAGTAGAAGCCAAGTATGATTATTCAAGTGGAAGATAAGGACATTGTTGCTGTGAAGTAAGATACATCAGATCAGAAATATACCCCTATTTATACGGTTAATTTTCTTTCATAGATCACTATCAAGGTTCCATTGTTGGAAATGATGAGAATAGGAAAACATAAGGAGAAATCCCTAGATTGGGTAAATGTTTTCACTTCCACAAATATCTAAAAATCATATGAAAATGATAAGGTAGCATCCTTGGAGGATATACCTGACATTAAAAGTGAAAATTTGTATCCTAAATTCCATAGATCTACCTAGATACAAATGTGGTTACTACCACATTAGGGATGGTACATCATTTCATTTTAACTTTGGTAATTAATGGAAATTTTTTGAAGAATTGTATGATTGATTTTGGGGCATCAAATATTGTCATGCCTATTGAGGTCATGAAGTCGATGGGATTAAGGGTTGATACACCACATTGTAGGTGTCAATCTATGGATTCAAGAGAAGTGCTAGTTATTGGCACTATTAAAGCTTTACCTTACAAGTTAGCAACATATCCTAATAAACAATTGACTATGAGTGTCTTGGTGATGGATATCTCTCTTCAGTAGGGGATTCTATTATCTAATAAGTGGAGTGCTTCTATGGGAGGAAGCATCTAGTGTGATCTATCATTTACTAAATTTTATATTGAAGGGGGAAAGTATTAAGGTGTATAGGGAATTAGAACTCCTCATATGATTGAGGAGGAAGAAGAAGATAATATGAATTATTTTCTAGACACTGACATTGGTTCTTTCCAAGTTCAAGAAAGAGAGTTTGAAGATAAGGTTTAGCCTACCCTTTTAGCTGAGGACAAAGATAACTTGTTAGACCATAATTACTTATGGACAATGTATTTTGAAGTAGCAAGTTCAAAGGATGGAGCTAGAATAGGAGTGTTGTTAATATCTCCTAATGGTAAAAATTTTAAATTTTCCTTCACTCTATTGTTTACTTGTACAAATAATGTTGCAGAATATGAGGCCTTATTGATTGGATAAATATTGGCATCAAATCATGGAATAAAGAGCCTTAATGTAATTGGTGATTCTGAGTTAGTGATTTATTAGATTAGGTCAAGAAATGCATCAAAAAATCAGAGATTAAAATAATACCAAAATGCTATTTGGGATGAAATTGAAAACTTTCATGCATTTGGTATTGATTGGATGGATAGAATCCAAAATAGAATGGCTTGTCTGTTAGCAAATATAGCCTTAAGGCCAAAAGATTTTACCTCTACAGGGATATCTAAAACTAAAGTTTAGACTAGGCCTTCTATCCCAAATAATGTTGAAAATTGGTAAGTTTTTTCTGATGACCTAGACATATTAAGGTTCTTATAATGTGAATCCCTTTTTGATGACAATATAATGCATTTCAGTGCTTATATAGACACTAATTGTGGAAAATAAACTATGTTTGGAAAGGAGGTCTTGCAGTTGAAATCTAATAGAGTTCACAAAGGGCTAGTTGAGAGAGAGAGAGAGAGAGAGAGAGAGAGAGAGAGAGAGAGAATTTGACAATAAAGATAAGGCTTATTCTGCCAAGGTTGTAAAGAAGTTGGAGGATTTGGAGGAGATAAATTTGGTAACAACTATAGCACCAAAAAAATGTTTCTATTGGCAAGAGGTTATCTCCAAAGGTCCATAAGGTATTGATTGATCTTCTCAAAAAATTTAGACATTTTTTTGCATGGTCCTATGACAACTTAAAGGCCTACAGAGAATATTTTTTCCAACAAGAGATTCCATTAAAGGAAGGTACTAAGCCTTTTAGAAAAAAATTAAGGCCTGTGAACCCCACTTTGGCACCCAAAATGTAGTATGAGTTGAAACGAATGATAGATGCTAGGATAATTAAGCCTATCAAATAGTCTACTTGGGTGTCAAACCTATTTCCATTGGGAAAGAAAAATAGTGATATTAGTCTTTGTGTTGACTTGAGAAACCTGAAAATAAATTCATTAAAAGATAATTATGGATTTCCTAATATGGAAAATATGCTACAAAGTGTCACTGGATCAGAGTTGATGTCCATGATGGATGGGTTCTCAAGGTATAATCAGGTACTCGTCAAGGAATCAAAACAATTCAAAATCATGTTTACCACTCCATGGGGAATATATGTATATGTAAGAATTCCATTTGGTCTGACTAATGTTGGTGCTACTTTCCAGAGAGCCATGGATGTGACCTTTGTAGATTTTATAAAAAAAATCTTTGTAGTATATGATGCAGGAGCATCTTGGGTGTAAGAGCAATCTTGCATCACACAAAAATATTTCTATTTTTGCATTCAATAAGGGTTGTCTTGTGCAGAGCTGCTATTTATGGAAACTTGCTATTTTTTAGTAAGTTGGTCATATGATCTTGAAATATTTTGACTTTACATGTGGAGGTTTATCTCAGTCATATCAGCCTACCAGTAAAGTTTCATGGCTAGATCAAGTCTAGTTTTGAAGATATTGAAGATTTTCGGTATTGGCAGCAGGGTAAAAAAACATTGACCTTAGTTTTGAAGGCTTTAGAGGCCTAGGATGAGGTAAAAAATTTGGGTGATAGGAACTTGCATGATTCAAGCCTATAGAACATTTTGTGGCCTTTCTGAAATGGGGTTATAATAGTCAATCGGGTCAACTAGTGATGACTTATGGTCTCCGAAAGTTGGGTCACCTGAAATAGCAGAAAATAATTTTCCTTCAAAATTTCTATTTGGGTTTCAAAAGTTATTTTGAGCTGATTTTGATGTAATAATTGAAAAATAAAATAATTATAAGTTTGGTCAACCCTAAGGGCTAAATTTCTGGAACCTTCTAGGGTGGTGGAAAGTGCCTATATAAAGAAGGCTTGTAGTGTTGTCTAGAGTAGTTTTGGGTATAGATCTAGGTATTGATTCAAGGCTTTGTCCTACAAAATATTGTAAGGAAATTCTCATATGGCTTTGCATATTGTAATTCTGAAAGTTTGTAATTCCACATTTGTAGAGATAATAAGAAGCCAATTTTATATTCTTGCATATTGTTGTCATTTCTCTATTTCTGTTATGTGTTTGTGGTATTAAGGGGAGCACCCTTCATCAAGCAGTATTAGAGCAAGAGTTCTTGACTATGTAAATATATCACTAACTGTAAGTTAGTTTGCACTAGGACCATGGTTAG
Organism: Chamaecyparis obtusa; assembly: GCA_027943335.1. NCBI lineage: Eukaryota > Viridiplantae > Streptophyta > Pinopsida > Cupressales > Cupressaceae > Chamaecyparis > Chamaecyparis obtusa. The sequence goes on from BSBK01006708.1 coordinate 381,958, forward strand.
GGTTTCAGCACACATTGTGAAAATGCCTCCATGAAGGGAACGTGGTGGAAAAGTTGGTGTTGTAACACCTGAGGTTAGAGCGCTCCAGAGATAAGTGCGAGCATTGCAAGAAGAGATTCATAGAGGAATGAATCTTATTGTCAAAGATGAAAGTGAGGATGAAGTCCAAGAAGAAGATCAAGAAGGAGAAGTTGAAGTTGTGAACCAGGAGGAAGAAAGACTTTTTCTGGCCATTTCCAAGATTGGGAAAAGACCTAAGATCGAGGTTCTGACATTTTCTGAAAATCTTAACCCAGAAGAATTGATCAACTGGATCAATCAATTTCAAGAATATTTTGAGTATGAAGATATTGAGGATCCTGATAGCGTCAAATTCATGAAGGCTAGACTGAAAGGTCATGTGAAGATCTGGTGACAAGAGATTCAATTAGAGTAAAATAGAAGAGGAAAGGATAAAATCACAAGATGGGATCGGATGGTGGATAAATTGAAGTGAGAGTTCATCCCTGTTGATAATGAGCTTGACCTACTAAAGAAAATCCAATGTTTGAAGCAAGCAAGATGATCTGTTCAGGAGTATACATAGGAGTTCTATCAAATCCTCATCAAAACTAGCCATGCGGAAGCTGATAACGAGAAAGTTTACCATTACCTTAATGGGTTGAGGACAAGCATTCAGGAGGAGCTGAATTTGGTTCAAATGAATAGTATTGAAGAGGCATACCAGTTTTCCCTAAAAGTAGAGGAGAAACACTGATTAATAGAAGAGTCCTACTGAGTGGTGAGAATGAACCTGAACAAAGGAGGAGCTTGTTTCATACTAGATGCAAGTGTGAGGGTAAATGTTGTGATGTGATTATTGATAGTGGAATTATTGAAAATTTGGTGCCAGAAGAGATGGTGACAAAGTTGAAGCTCAAGAGATAGAAACACCCACATCCATATCGTATTGCCTAGGTGCATGATGACCACAAGGTCATGGTTCATGAAGAGTGCCTAGTAAAGTTCAAGATTGGTAGGTACCATGACAAGGTACTATGTTATATCATATCTATAGATGCATGTCACATGTTGTTGCGTAGGTCGTGGTAGTTTGACAGATGTGTTGTACATGATGGTCATGTGAATACCTATTCCCTAACAAAGGATGGAGTGCGACATAAGCTAAAGCCATTGAAGGAGACTGAAGAAAAGGTATGTGGTAATGCAAGAATAACTTTTTTTGATGGAAGGAAATTCCTAGATGGTATGAGGCATGAGCATGTGTGTTTTTCTTTAATTCCAAAATTTGGTAAAGAGGAAGTAGAGGATGTACCTGTAGAGGTTGCAGATTTGTTGAATGAGTTTTAGGATATTGTATCTGATAATGTACCTAATGGATTACCACCAGTAAGGAAGATCAGTCATCAGATGGATTTGATTCCAAGAGCCAGTTTGCCAAACAAGGCAGCACATAGAATGACACTAGTAGAAAGTGAAGAGTTGAATAGACAAGTATATGAGTTATTGAAGAAGGGGTTGATTCGGGAGAGCTTGAGTCCATGAGTTGTACCGATAGTATTAGCACCAAAGAAGAATGGAGAATGGAGGATGTGTACAGATTCCAGAGAAATAAACAAGATCACAATCAAGTATAGGTTTCCATTGCCACAAATGGATGATATTATGGATTGTTTGAGTGGAGCTTTCTATTTCTCAAAGATAGATTTGAAGAGTGGATATCACCAAATTCGGATCAAAGAAGGAGATGAATGGAAGACTACCTTCAAGACAAAGGAAAGACTGTATAAGTGGTTAGTCATGCCTTTTGGGCTAACCAATGCACTGAGCACTTTCATGCAGCTCATGAACAAAGTTCTAGAAGAATTTTTGGGTAAGTTTGTCATTGTGTACCTAGATGATATTTTGATCTTTAGTAAGATATTGGAAGAGCATATGGTGCATATTTGTATGGTGTTTGAGAAGTTAAGAGATGAGAAATTGTTTATTAATTTGAAGAAGTGCAGTTTTGTGAAGAGTTAGTGTATTTGGGATTTCTAGTTTCAGTAGAAGGTCTAAAAATGGACCCAAAGAAGGTACAGTCTATCTTTGAATGGCCTACTCCAAGGAGTGCTACTGAGGTAAGGTCTTTTCATGGTTTGGCTAGCTTTTACAGAAATTTTATCAAAAAATTTAGTAGTATTTGTGGACCCTTGACTAAAACAATGAGAGGGGATAGAAAAGAGTTCAAGTGGACTAATGGGGTAGATAAGAGTCTTAAACTGTTCAAACAAAAGGTTACAGAACAACCTGTTTTAGCACTTCTTGATTTTAATAAAATGTTTCAAGTAGATTGTGATGCTAGTGGTACTGCAATACGAGTTGTTATGAGCCAAGAAAGTAAACCTATTGCTTATTTCACTAAGAAGTCAAATGATGCCAAGAGAAAGTATTCTATTTATGATAAGGAATTTTATGCTATAGTTCAGGCATTGAAGAAGTGGAGACACTATCTGCTTCCTAAGGAGTTTGTTTTTTATACTGATCATTCAGCTTTGCAATATTTGAATAGTCAAGGAAAGTTGAATCAAAGACATTTGAAATGGGTTGATTTTTTGTAGAGTTATACATTTGTTTTGAAACACAAAAGTGGAAAGTCTAACAGGGTTGCAAATGCACTTGGCAGAAGGAAACTATTGCTAATAGAGATGCAGATTGAGGTGGTTGGGTTCAAGGAACTCAAGAATTTGTATCTAGAGGATCCTGATTTTGGTGAAGCTTGGAAAGCTTGTAAAGAACCTATTACTATAAATAGAATGAAGTGGCTTGATTTCATCATACAAGATGATATGCTATTCAGAGGGAGTTAGTTGTGCATTCCAAGAAGCTTGATGAGGGAGAATCTCATCAAGGAGAAGCATAGCGGAGGATTGGCTGGACATTTTGGTTGTGATAAGACCCTTGCGTTGGTTAATGAGAATTATTATTGGCCACAGTTGCAGCAAGATGTCAAGAAGTTTGTATAGAGTTGCAGAGTATGTTAGATGGTGAAAGGAGTGAAGCAGAATACAAGGTTATATCATCCATTACCTATACCAGAGAAGCCTTGGGAGGATAATAGTATGGACTTTGTTCTTGGTTTACCAAGGACACATTGGGGACATGATTCAATTTTTGTGGTAGTTGACAAATTTTCAAAGATGGAAAATTTTATTCCCTGTAAGAAGACTAATGATGTTGTTCATGTAGCAGAATTATTTTTCAGAGAAGTGGTGAGACTGCATGGTTTTCCAAAGAGTATAGTTTTAGATAGGGACACTAAGTTCATTGGATATTTTTGGTGTACATTATGGAAAAAGTTGAAGATAGATTTAATGTTTAGTTCATCAAATCATCCATAGATTGATGGACAGACAGAGGTGGTGAATACGAGTTTGAAAAATTTGTTAAGATGTTTGGTTGGAGATAAGCTGACAGGATGGGATTTGATTTTACCACAGACAAAATTTCCATACAATAATTCTGTAAACAGGAGCACTGGTAAATCACCGTTCTAGATTGTATATGGGAGTAGTCCCATAAATGCATTTGAGTTGAGAAAGATAGATAAAGGAGAAATAAGTAGTGCTGAAGCTAAGGATTTTACAGAACACTTGAAGAACATCCATGAGGAGGTGAGGAAGCATATTACCAAGATGAATGTGTAGTATAAGGCTATGGCATATGTGAAAAGGAGGCATAAGGAATTTCAGGTTGGAGATGAAGTCATGGTTCATTTGCAGAAGGAGCGATTTCCAGTTGGTACATATAACAAATTGAAAATGAAGAAGTTTGGGCCATGTCAGATACTGAAGAAGCATGATTCAGGAAATGCATATGAAGTAGAATTGCCTATTGAGCTAAATATTTCACCAGTGTTTAACATTTTAGATCTGACAAAGTATCATGAGGGAGGTGTTGAAGATGAGATCACAATGACATAGTGGAGTATTCCAGCAACTAGTTTAGATACCAAAGAGATTGAGGATACACTAGATAGTCATGTTGGAAGAAGCACAAGAAACGAGACATATGAAGAATATCTGGTCAAGTGGAAAGGATGACCTATTGATGATTCATCATGGCTGACAAAGGAGGTTAATCATCTTGGTTTTCCTCTACACACCTGAGACGTGACTGGGTCACTTTTCAAATTACCTCAAGTGTCTGATGTAGGAGCATCCTGGGTGTAAGAGCAATCTTGCATCACCCAAAAATATTTCTATTTTTGTATTCAATAAGGACTATCTTGTGCAGAGCTACTATTTATGGAAACTTTCTATTTTTTAGTAAGTTGGTCATATAATCTCAGAATGTTCTAACTTTACATGTGGAGGTTCATCTCAGTCATATCAGCCTGCCAGTAAAGTTTCATGGCTAGATCAGGTCTAGATTTGAAGATATTGAAGATTTTCACTATTGGCAGCAAGGTACAGAAACTTTGAACTCAATTTTGAAAGCTTTAGAGGCCCCAAATGAGGTCAAAAATTTGGGTGACATGCACTTGCGCGAGTCAATCCTGTAGAACATTTCATGGCCTTCCTGAAATGGGGTTATAATAGTCAATCAGGTCAACTGGTGATGACTTATGGTCTCCAAAAGTTGGGTCACCTGAAATGGCAAAAAATAATTTTTCTTCAAAATTTTTGTTCAGGTTTCAAAATTTATTTTGAGCTGACTTTGATGTAATAAATTGAAAAATAAAATAAATCTAAGTTTGGTCGGCCCTAAGGGCTAAATTTCTGGAACCTTCTCGGGTGGTGGAAATTGCCTATATAAAGAAGGCTCGTAGTGTTGTCTAGAGTAGTTATGGGTATTGATTTGAGGCTTTGTCCTACAAAATATTGTAAGGGAATGCCCATGTAGCTTTGCATATTGTAATTCTGAAATTTTGTAATTCCACATTTGTGGAGATAATAAGAAGCCAATTTTTTGTTCTTGCATATTGTTGTCATTTCTCTTTTTCTGTTATGTGTTTGTGGTATTAAGGGGAGCACCCTTCATCATTATATCAGGATGATCTCACAACATATTCAGCCAAAGAGGATCAACATTGTGAACATCTTGAGAAATTTTTTGTTAGATCTTTAGAATATGGGGTTTCATTGAATCCAAAAAAGTGTGTGTTTGGTGTTTTGGAAGGAAAACTCTTAGGACATATTGTGTCCAAGGATGGACTAAGAATTGACCATGAGAGGGTTACAACTATATATAAGCTTTCCCAACCCAAGAATGTTAACGGGATCAGTCCTTTTTTGGGAAAGTGAATTTTTTAAGAAGATTCATTAGAAATTTTGTTGAAACTAGTATCCCCATCTCCAAAATGTTGAAGAAAGGAGCAAAAGTTGAATGGAATGAAGAAACAATTAGTGATCTCTAGAATATTAAACAAGCTATTAAGGCTACTCATGTTTTGAGGACACCTAATTATAGTAAGCCAATGGAGATTTTCTCTTTTGCTTCTTGCCATATTGTTGCAATAGTTTTGTTAAAAAAAATGCAGAGGTATATGAACAACCCATTTCATTTTTTAGCAAGTCCTTACAAGCAGTCAAATTGAAATATGATATTACTAAAAAATAGGCATATGATTTCGTTAGGGTTGTCAAAGATTTGAGATGTTATCTTGTGGGAGCAATTATGGTTACATATGTACCTCATGCTATAGTCAAGGATATACTAGTTCAACAAGAGGTCTCAGAGAGGAGATTTAGATGGATCAACAAGATCTAAGAGTTCAACATTGATATTTAGATTACAAGGCTAGTAAGACACCTAGGACTTGCAAAACTAATGGATAAAAGAAACTTAGTTGCCAATCATATAAACATGCTAGAAGAAGAATAAATGCCATATATTTGTGATATGGATTATTATGACTGGTACAAGGATATCATTGGTTACTTACAAAAAATGTTTTGTCCTCGTAAAATCTATGATAGTAAGAAGAGGAATGTTAAGTTGCACGCTGTTAAGTATGCTATTGTAAGTGGTAAGCTATGGTGGAGAAGAAATGAAGGGTTATTTCTTAAATGTGTAGACCAACATAAATCCAAGATCTTGTTAGGAGAAACACAAAATGGTGTTTGTGGTGGTCATTACATGGCCATGGCTACAACCCACAAGATTCTTAGGTCTAGGTTTTGGTGACCTACAATTTTTAAAGATGCTCATCAATTTGTCAAAAGGTGTGATGCTTGACAAAGGTTTTCTGGTAAGATAAAGTTTAATGGGAACTTGTCCCTCAAGCCTGTTATAGTTCACACAGCATTTCAAAATTGGGGTATGGATTTCATTAGTAAAATTCCAAACAAGTCCAGTGGGGGACATTCCTCGATACTGGTAGAAATAGACTATTTCACCAAGTGGGTAGAAGCTATTCCCACTAGAAGAGCTACTAGTAAGGTTGTGACATATTTTATGACTTAAAATGCCCTCACTAGATTTGGTTTCCCTAAGGTTATTGTAGTTGATAATGCTATGTGTTTTAGGTCAGAAGAGTTTAATGAATTCTATCAACTATATGGGATACAAATTTCATATCCATCTCCTTATCATCCATAGGGAAATGGCCATGCAGAGTCTAGTAAAAAAAGTTTAATTAAGATACTGAAGAGGGTGCTAGATAAAAATAAGAAGGCATGGGATTCAAAGTTACAATGATAGGGTGACTATGAAAAAGATAATAAGATGTGCCCCTTTTGATTTAATTTATAGAATAAATGCTAGATTACCTCAAAATAATTTATTACAAATGTATCAGTTTATTCAAGCATATGATGAAGACTTAGATGATTAAATGAGAATTAGAATCAATGACCTAATACAATTGGATGAGGTAAGGAAGGATGCACATGAAAGGAATATTAAATTGCAATCACAGTGCACAAACCTGTATGATAGAAGAACTATTCAAATGAGCTTTGAAACTGGTGAGCTAGTTTTAATGTGGAATACTAGGTTGGAAGATAAAGGAAAGCATGGAAAATTTGACCCTATCTAGTTAGTTCCATCTCTTATTGAAAGAAGATGGGGAACAAATTCATGTCCTAAAAGATTTAATTGGAGATGCTTTGGAATTTCCTGTTCATGGATAGTGCCTAAATTTTTACTTCTCTTGAAATGTTTTCTTCCATGAGCACTAGTTTGGGGTTCCATGTATATTTTATATATAGGTGTGTTTGTTTTCTATTTTGTGTTTTTTGGTTGTGGTGGTTTGCGTAACCTTGAAATTCTGAAGTCTTTATTGTACCTACAAAAGGTACACATCCCCAACTAGAGCCACTGTTAGAACTATTTAATATTTTTATCCCTTGGTGATAAAATCCTAAGAGATTTGTGCATTCCATAACCCTAGGTTTTTTATGAAGGGTTCTCCCCTTAATACCACAATCACATAATAGAAACAAAGAAACAACAACAATATCAAAGAATAGAAAATGGGCTTCTTATTATCTCCACAAATGTGGAATTACAAACTTTCAAAATTACAATATGCAAAGCCACATGGGGATTCCCTTACAATATTTTGTAGGACAAAGCCTTGAATCAATACCCAGAATTGTCCCGAACTGCCTAAGACAACACTATAGCCTTCCTTATATAGACAATTTTACACAACCTGGGAGGGTTCCAGAATTTTAGCCAACAAGGCCGACCAAACTTAGAATTATTTTATTTTAAAATTTATTACATAAAAGTCAGCTCAAAATAACTTTTGAAACCCAAACAAATTTTTTTAAGGAAAATCATTTTTCGCCATTTCAAGTGACCCAACTTCTGAAGACCATAAGTCATCATGAGTTGACCTGATTGACTATTATAACCCCATTCCAGAAAGGCCATGAAGCACTCTACAGGATTAACTTGCACAAGAACTTGTCACCCAAATTTTTGACCTCAACCGGGGCCTCCAAAGCCTTCAAAACTGAGTTCAAAGTTTTTGTACCCTATTACCAATACCAAAAATCTTCAATATCTACAAAGCTAGACTGGATCTGTCAATGAAACTTTACTGGTAGGCTGATATGACCAAAATGAACCTCCAGAGAAGAAATTAGAACATTCTGAGATTGGATTACCAAATTACTAAAAATAGCAAGTTTCCATAAATAGGAGCTCTGTACAAGATAGCCCTTATTGAATACAAAAATAGAAATTGTTTTGGGTGATGCAAGATTACTCTTACACCCAGGATGCTCCTGCATCAGACACTAGGGTAATTTGAGAAGTGACCCTGTCACGACTTAGGTGTGCAGAGGAAAACCAAGATGGTTAACCTCCTTCTTTGTTAGCCATGATGAATCTTCAACAGGTCATTGTTTCCACTTCACCAGATATTCTTCATATGTCTTGTTCCTTGTACTTCTACCAACATGACTATCCAATATGTCTTTAATCTCCTTGTTATCTGAACTAGTTGCTGGAATACTTCACTGTGCTGCTGTAACCTCATCTTCAACACCTCCTTCATGATACTCTGTCAAATCTAAAACATTAAATACTGATGAAATATTCAGCTTAGTAGTCAACTTGACTTCATATGTATTTCTTGAATCATGCTTTTTCAGTATCCTACATGGTCCAAACTTAATCATTTTCAACTTGTTATATGTACTGATTGGAAATCACTCCTTCCGCAAATGAACCATGACTTCATCTCCAACCTGAAACTCGTGATGCCTCCTTTTCTCATCTTCCTTAGCCTTATACTGCACATTCATCTTGGTGATATGCTTCCTCACCTCCTCATTGACGTTCTTCAAATGTTTTGCAAAATCCTTAGTTTCAACACTACTTATTTCTCCTTTATCTATCTTTCTCAACTCAGATGCATTTCTGGGACTACTCCCATATACAATCTAGAATGGTGATTTACTAGTGCTCCTATTAATAGAATTATTGTATGCAAATTCTGCCTATGGTAAAATCAATCCCATCCTGTTGGCTTATCTCTAACCAAACATCTCAGCAAATTTCCTAAACTCCTATTCACCACCTCTGTTTGTCCATCAGTCTATAGATGATGTGATGAACTAAAATTCAAATCTATTTTCAACTTCTTCCATAATGTATGCCATAAATATCCAATGAACTTAGTGTCCCTATCTGAAACTATACTCTTTGGAAAACCATGTAGTCTCACTACTTCTCTGAAAAATAATTCTACTACATGAACAACATCATTAGTCTTCTTACAGGGAATAAAATGTGACATCTTTGAAAATTTATCAACTACCACAAAAATTGAATCATGTCCCTGCTGTGTCCTTGGTAAACCAAAAACAAAGTCTATATTGATATCCTACCAAGGCTTCAATAGTAGAGGTAATGGCTGATACAACCCAGTATTCTACTTCACTCCTTTCGCCATCTGATATACTCTACACCTCTATACAAACTTCTTAACATCTTGCTAGAACTATGGCCAATAATAATTCTCACTAGCTAAAGCAAGGGTTTTATCATGACCAAAATGTCTAGCCAATCCTCCACTATGCTTCTCCTTGATGAGATTCTCCCTCATAGGACTTCTTGGAATGCACAACTAACTCCCTCTAAATATCATATCATCTTGAATGATGAAATCCAGCCACTTCGTCCTGTCTAGAGTAACAGGTGCTATACAAGCTTTCCAAGCTTCACCAAAATTAAGATCCTCTGGATACAAATTCTTGAGTTCCTTGAACCCAACCACTTCAATCTGCATCTCTATAAGCAATAGTTTCCTTTTGCTAAGTGTGTCTGCAACCCTATTAGACTTTCCACTTTTGTGTTTCAAAACAAATGTATAACTCTACAAAAACTCAACCTATTTCAAATGCCTTTGATTCAACTTTCCTTGACTATTAAAATATTGCAAAGCGTGATGATCAGTATTCAAAACAAACTCCTTAGGAAGTAGATAGTGTCTCCACTTCTTCAATGCCTGAACTATAGCATAAAATTATTGATCATAAACAAAATATTTTCTCTTGGCATCATTTAACTTCTCACTGAAATAAGCAACAGGTTTACTTTATTGGCTCATAATAGCTCATTGTAGTACCACTAGCATCATAGTCTACCTAAAACACCTTATTAAAATTTGGAAGTGCTAAAATAGGTTGTTTTGTAATTTTCTATTTCAACAATTTAAAACTGTTATGTGCCGCATTATTCCACTTAAACTCTTTTCTATCCCCTCTCATTGTTTTAGTCAACGGTCCACAAATACTACTAAAGTTTTTGATAAATTTTTTGTTAAAACTAGCCAAACCATGAAAATATCTTACCTTAGTGGCACTCCTTGGAGTACGCCATTCAAGGGTAGCCTGTACTTTCTCTGGATCCATTTTCAAACCTTCTACTAAAACTAAAAATCCCAAATACACTAATTCCTTCTTCACAAAACTACACTTCTTCAAATTAATCAACAATTTCTCATCTCTTAGCTTCTCAAACACCATACAAATATTTATCATATGTTCCTCCAATGTCTTGCTAAAGATCAAAATATCATCTAGGTAAACAATGACAAACTTACCCAGAAATTCTTTCAGAACCTCGTTCATGAGCCGCATGAAAGTGCTTGGTGCATTGGTTAGCCCAAAAGGCATGACTAACCACTCATACAATCCTTCCTTTGTCTTTAAGGAAGTCTTCCATTCATCTTCTTCTCTGATCCAAATCTGGTGATATCCAATCTTCAGATCTATCTTTGAGAAATACACAGACCCACTCAAATAGTCCATAATATCATCAATTCATGGAAATGGAAACTGGTACTTGATTGTGATCTTGTTTATTGCTCTATAATCTGTACACATCCTCCATTGTCATTTCTTCTTTGGTGCTAATACCGCTGGTACATCACAGAGACTCAGACTCTCTCGAATCAACCCCTTTTGCAATAACTCATGTACTTGTCTATTCAACTCTTCACTTTCTACTTGTGTCATTCTATGTGCTTCCTTGTTTGGCAAACTAGCTCCTAGAATCAAATCCATCTGATGATTACTCTTCCTTACCAGTGGTAATCTATCAGGTACATTATCAAATATAATGTCCTAAAACTCATTCAATAAATCTGTAACCTCTATAGGTACATCCCCTATTTCCTCTTTACCAGTTTTTGGAAATAAAGAAAAATACACATGCTCATGCCTCATACCATCTAAGAATTTTCTTCCATCAACAAAAGTTATTCTTGCATTACCACATACCTTTTCTTCGGTCTCCTTCAATGGCTTTAGCTTATGTCACACTCCATCCTTTGTCAGGGAATAGGTATTCACATGACCATCATGCACAACACATCTATCAAACTACCATGGCCTACCTAACAGTATGTGACATGTATCCATATCTATGATATCACATAGTACCTCATCATGGTACCTACCAATCTTAAACTTTATTAGGCACTATTCACTGACCATGACCTTGTAGTCATCCTGCACCCAGGCAATCCAATATGGATGTGGGAGTTTTTATCTCTTGATCTTCAACTTTGTCACCATCTCTTTTGACACCACATTGTTAGTGCTTCCACTATCAATAATCACATCACATCATTTACCCTCACACTTGCATCTAGTGAGAAATAGACTTCTCCTTTGTTTAGGGTCATTCTGACCACTCAGTAGGACTCTTCTGTTAATCAATGTTTCTCCTCTTTCAGCATCTTTAGAATTTGAGGATCTGGCATCTTCATCTACATGTGCCACTCTGGTCTGGCCTTCATTCCTCCTATCCATCCTTCCTTGGTATTGAGGACATTCAAATTCCCTATGATCTTCTTCTCCATAGTGAATACATGTTCCATGGAAGCCTCCTCTTCCTGAACCTTTTCCTCCTTCTCTTTCTCTCTGATCTCTATTGTCCTGATCTTGGAAACAATTGGAGTTATTTCCTCTCTAATTTTGACTGCTACTGGCCTCATCCTTCTTTTTCAGATCTTCATTTTGGCCTCCATATGACCATCCACCAGATCGTCTAATGCGACTTCTTCCATTTTGTCTGCTCTCAAACTTCTTGTTCAAATTTTCCTCTACTTTTAGGGCAAACTGGTATGCCTCTTCAATATTGTTCATTCGAACTAGATTCAGCTCCTCCTGAATGCTTGGCCTCAACCCATTAAGGTAATGGGAAACTTTCTCCTTATCAGCTTTTACATGGCCTATTCTGATGTGGATTCGATAGAACTCCTCTATATACTCCTAAATAGATCATCCCACTTTCTTCAAATGTTTCATTTTCTTCAGTAGGTCAAGCTCATAATCAACAGGGATGAACTGTTGCTTCAATTTATCCACTATTTGACCCCATCTTGTGATTTTATCTTTCCCTCTTCTATTTCACTCTAATTGAATCTTTTGCCACTAGATCTTTGCATGACCTTTGAGTCTAGCCTTCGCGAATTTGACCCTATCAGGATCCTCAATATCTTTATACTCAAAATACTCTTCACATTCATTGATCTAGTCAATCAACTCCTTTGGGTTAAGATTTCCTAAAAATGCAGGAACCTCAATCTTAGGTCTTTTTCCAATCTTGGAAATTGCCCGAAAAAGTATTTCTTCCTCTTGGTTCATAATGTTGACTTCTCCTTCTTGATCTTCTTCTTTGGCTTCATCCTCGCTTTCATCTCCGACATTAAGATTCATTCCTCTACGAATCTCTTCTTGCAATGTTTGCACTTGTCTCTGGAGTGCTCTAACCTCAGGTGTTACAACACTAGCTCTTCAACCATGTTCCCTTTGTGGAGGCATTTTCGCAATGCGTGCTGAAACCCTAACCACGGTCCTGGTGCTAACTACCTCATAGTTGGTGATCTATTTACACAGTTAGGAACTCCTTCTTTGATACCACTTGATGAAGCGTGATCCCCTTAATACCACAAACACATAACAGAAATAGAGAAACAACAACAATATGCAAGAACAGAAAATGGGCTTCTTATTATCTCAACAAATGCGAAATTACAAAATTTTAGAATTACAATATGCAAAGCCACATGGGCATTCCCTTACAATATTTTGTAGGACAAAGCCTCGAATCAATACCCAGATCTACTACCTAGAACTGTCCTCAATTGCCTAAGACAACACTACAACCTTCCTTATATAGGCAACTTTCCACCGCTTGGGAAGGTTCTAGAATTTTAGCCAACAAGGCCGACCAAACTTAGAATTATTTTATTTTACAATTTATTACATCAAAGTTATCTCAAAATAACTTTTGACACCCAAGAAAAAAATTTGAAGGAAAATCATTTTCTGCCATTTCAGGTGACCCAACTTCTGAAGACCATAAGTCATCACCAGTTGACCCGATTGACTATTAGAAACCCATTCCGGAAAGGCCACAAAGTTATCTATAGGCATGACTCATGCAAGCACCTATCACCAAAATTTTCAACCTCAACCAGGGCCTCTAAAGCATTCAAAACTGAGTTCAAAGTTTTTGTACCCTGTTGCCAATACTAAAAATCTTCAATATCTACAAAGCTAGACTTGATCTGTCAATGAAACTTTACTGGTAGGCTAATATGACCAAAATGAAGCTCCAGGGAAGAAATCAGAACATTCCAAGACTGGATTACCAACTTACTAAAAATACCAAGTTTCCATAAATAGCAGCTCTACACAAGATAACCCTTATTCAATACAAAAATAGAAATACTTTTGGGTGATGCAAGATTGCTCTTACACCCAAGATGCTCCTACATCAATTTTTTCATCCTAAACCCTAGATCCTTATTTCTTGCTCTAATTTATTGAGTATGTTCAGGATCATGGTATACAAAACTATGGCCTTAAGTGGCAATGAAAAATCAAAAAATCAGGGTTAGTCAACTTGACGTAAAAAGTTGAGCATCTTATGAACCCTATGTGAAATTGTTGTAAGAATAGAATCTATAGGAAATTGAATGTAGTTTCTAAACTACTAGCCCTTGTCTAAATTTTTTTTATCTAATTGTTCAAAATTTTGGATTTCAATGCATTAGTATGAAAATTTTAGGGAAAAGATAAAAAGTACGTGTATGTTTGACCACCTTAATCACAACCAAATGATGATATATTTTCCCAAGATTATAGTTATAAGTATTAGACTCATTCACAGATGTGACATATATTGTTTTGTAATTTTTTGCCAAATAAATCATTAATTATGAATTTTCTACTGCAACTTTTTTAGAATAAAAAACCTCTCGTGTCTGACTAGCTTAACTAATTCTAAACTTTACAATATTGAATTTTTTTTTCCCTTATAGTAGCTGAAGCATAGAATGTGAAGCATGTTTTAGATTTCAAAAAGGTTAAATGGTTTAAAAGTTATAGTTGTTTTTCAATCAGTATGTCAATTATGACTTTAAAGATAACTCAATTGAAAAATAAGTAATAATTATTTACTGAACTCAAAATTTGATAGCAATTATATTGATGGAAAGCTGATAATGTCTTTCAGAAACCCTTTTCATTTCATCAATTTTGGGTGAAAAAATAGTCGTCAACTACATGGTTGAAGTCTCGATATAAGAAACTATCTCCTAAAACATGCCTAAGGGTTGACCACCCACATTTGGTATTGCCCAAGCAAATACCAAGCCTAATCAGATATCCAAAATTTTTGGATATCCGACAATATCGGATATCCAAAACTTCCCACCTATTTTGAAATTTCAATTGCACTACTCTTCTTAAATTCAAGTTTCATATTAAATGTATTTTTTTTATGGTAATATTAATTGTGTTATATTAAATTGTATTCTTTTTATGTTAATATTAATTCAATTGAGTATTTTTTTCAATTTTATGTTATATATTATAAATTATTATTTTTAATATTAATATTAAATAATAATAGCATAGCATTTAATAATGGGAACTCAAAAATAGAATATTAACCTATCTTAACGACCTCCTTAAAATATTTTGGCTGCCGGACAAATCCTTCTTCACACTTCTGGCAGCATCAGTTTTTGGGTTTCATTGCAGAGCATTACTATTATAATATAATTTTTTATAATAGCATGTATTATATTTTTATTATTATTTATTTCTCCATTTTATAATAGTATAATATTAACCTATTAAAAATTTATATTATATGTTCAATGTTATATCGAGAGAGAGAGAGAGAGAGAGAGAGAGAGAGAGAGAGAGAGAGAGAGAGAGAGAGAGAGAGAGAGAGCTCGCCTATCTAGGCAGCTCGATAAATTGTGAAACCTTTAATGTTACTCTAAACCCAAAGTGGGCTTAGGAGAGTAGTCTACACCTTTAGAAGATCCTAAAACAAAGTATGTTCAGACACCCTCTTATAACTCGTAACAAACCTCCAGATCCTAAGATCTTAAACACAAAGAACAACACTTAACAACTCATGGCCTACTAGTCCTAATAGGGCTAATTGAATTCATAGATCCTAAGAGACAACAATCTATCTTCAGAATGCTTTTATCCACCCCAAAATTGTTTCTACCACTTCACTTCTTCATTTCCTTAACCAAGCACATAGAGATGCTTGGTCTAGAATCTGCAAATAGACTTCTGCAAATAATCCCCATTCTTCTACACTCTTGAGGAACTAAATTAAATTTCCCCTACTTTCATTTCCCAACTTCGCATGGGATTCCCACAAAGGAAACGCAAGCTAGGGCATTTTTTGACTAAAACCCTGGTCTAGGAGGTCTCCTGAAAACCCAAAAAATTAATTCCTCTAACTCTCGAATCTGATCTTCAAACTGATTCAAACTAAAATAAATGGAGTCCTAATTCATGATATGTGCTGGATCGATCAATTTTCTCCTTTTCACTTTTGTATAAATCCATACATGCAATGTTTCAATCTAGAATTTAGAGAAAAATAGGGATCTTTTATTGATTGAATGCAAAAAATACATAGAGTTTCCTCATTGTTCAACACCCATTCATTCCACACCTTCCACCCACCTGAAAGGGCTATATGAAGACATTCCCCAATGGATCCAACCATTTTTTAAAGGTTGTGACCGTTGGGTGATTGTTTCATAGGTCGGTAGCAACTTTTCAAAGTTGTCGACAACACTTCTTGGATTTTGTAACTTTTACAAATTGTTGCATTCTTTCTCCTAATGATCCTATAGGCCTAAGCCTTGGATCCTAGTGATCCTACACATTATTTAAATAACTTAAAAAGAAACCTAGGAAACCTAACATCCTAAACATGCCTTTGGAACATAGTAAAAAACCCATTGCTTATAACTACACTGAGGGTGACTAGGTCTTACAAGTTGGCTTATTAAAAGTTAACTTATCAATCTAAAAGTTGTGAAGAGTGGGGAGTGCTCCTTGGGTGCTCCTACACCATACTCTCATGTTTTAAAAGATCAAGTCCCACTTGAGAGTAGTTTATGAACTGAAGTTCCATGCTTGTTGATACACTCTTCACTTATCCACGTAGCATCAATGTCTGGTAACCCCTTCCATTTAACCAAGTAGTCTTTGTAGGTCTTCTTCCTAGTTTATCTGATGACTTTAGCATCTAGAATATTTTCCAACTTTAATGGTTGGCTTAGTGGCAAGTCCTTTATCCATTTGGCCTATTTGTCTTCAATATCCTGCAACTGTCATTAGATCCTGCATCACCCTTAAAAGGAGTGAGATCACAAATGTTAAAGATAGGAGAAATAGAAATAGTAGGGGGTAAAGAAATTTCATAACTATTATCCCCAAATTTGTGAAGTATTTGATAGGGACCAATCTTCCTCATCTACAATTTGGTATGTCCCCTAGGTAGCCTTTCCTTATTCAGGTGTGCCCATACTTGATCTCCTACTTTGAAAGTCACATGTTTGTTCTTTTTGTCTACCTATTTTTTGTACTTTGCATTATTCTAACTCAATGTATCTCAGACTTGATCATGAATCTATTTGAGCCATGATGATAGTTCTTCTCCTTGTGCACCGACTTTAAAGTTAATCGATAACTCTCTTAGTTCCATGACTCCTCTTGGATGGAGTCCATAATTCACTTCGAATGGTGTCTTCATTGTTGACCAGTTTACTAAATTATTGAAAGAAAATTTTTCTTGAGGAAGGATAGCATCCCAAGTCTATGCATGCTATTTTTTTAGACACCTTAAAAGGTTTCCTAATGATCTATTTACAACTGTAGTCTACCCATTGGTTCGTGGATGGTATGTAGAACTGAATGATAGATTTGTCCCCAACTTTTTCCAAAGGGTTCTCCAAAAGTGCCCTTGGAATTTCACATCTCTGTCGGAGATAATGGATGTTGGTAATCCATGAATTTTGACCACTTCTTTAAAAAATAAGTTAGTAATATGCGAAGCATCATTATAAACTTTACAAGGAACAAAGTGTTCCATTTTGCTAAATATGTCAACTATAACAAAGATACTATCAAATCCTTGTTTAGTTCTTGGAAGTCCTAGGACAAAATCCATACTCACACTATCCCATGGTTTTGTTGGAATCAGTAGTTGTTTGATAGAGACCCTGATTGGTTCTAACTCATTTAGCCCTTTGACAAATAGTGCATGATTCAACAAACTTCCTGGCATCAGTTGGTAATTGAGGCTAATGATAGTTTCCCCTTACAAGTTCAAGTGTCTTATCTATGCCAAAGTGACCTCCTAGTGTACCAAAATGTTTCTCTCTAATCAGATTCTCTCTCATGAAGCATTTTATAATACAAAGTTCACCTCCTTTGAACAAAAGGCCATTCTATAATAAATATTTAGAATAAGTAGTATTATATGCATTTGATAGAGTAGCAAAAACTTGATAGATATCACCAAAATATGAATCATCCTTGTATAGGTGCTTAAGGGCATCAATTCCTATGCTTTGTACCTACACTTCTTCAACCAAAATCACTCTTCTACTAAGAGCATCTACTACTTTGTTTGAATTTCCTTTATTATGCTTTATGGAAAATGTGAATGCTTCGAGTTGTTCAACCCCTTTCATGTGCCTATAGTTTAGCTTGTCCTGACTATTCAGAAAACTCAAGGCATGATTATCTGTAAAAATAACAAATTCTTTAGGAAGAAAGTAGTACCTCCATTTCTTGAGGTCTTCAACCATCACATATAATTCCAAGTCATATGTGTTGTATTTATTCTTTTCTTCATTGAGTTTTTCAAAGAAGAAAGCTACTGGCCTTCCATCTCGACTAAGGACTATGCCTATGGCTATATTGATAACATCGGTTTCTACTATGAACAATTTGTCAAAGGTTGGTAGTGCCAAAATGGTATACTGTGCTACTCTTTCCTTCAACTATTTAAAATCTTCATTTGCTTGTGTTGTCCACTGGAACTTTTTTTTTCTACCACCCTTGATGCTATCAAGTAAAGGTGGACAAATGTGGCTAAAATTTTTGATAAATTTCCTATAAAAGGTAGCCAATCCATGAAAGCTACTAGCTTCTCCTGGAGTCTTTGGTATGGGCCAATTAATGATAGCCTCTACCTTTTCAGGATGCATTTTCAATGTGCCCTTTGAGATAACAAAACCCAAAAATATAAACTCTTGTTGCATGAATGTACAATTTTCTAGGTTGAAAGATAGTTTCTTCTCATGTAGTCTTTGGAGAACTTTCTCCAAATGTTGCACATGTTCCTTTCTAGTCCCACTAAAGATTAAGATGTCATCTAAATAGACCACCACAAAATTTCCTATGAAATCTTGGAGCACTTCATATATTAATCTCATGAAGGTGCTAGGATCATTGATAAGGCCAAATGGTATCACAAGCCATTCATACAATCCTTTAGTGGTTTTGAATGCAGTTTTCCACTCATCATCGGGCCTTATCCTTATCTGATGGTAACCAAATTTAAGGTCAAATTTTGAGAAGTAACATGCTCCTCCAAGTTGGTCTAGAAGATCTTCAATCCTGGGTATAGGGAATCTGTATCTGATTGTAAAAAATTTATTGCCCTAGAGTCAGTGCATAGTCTCCATTTTCCATCCTTTTTAGGGGCTGAAACACTCAGGACTACACAAGGGCTAAGACTCTTTTGTATGAGTCCTTTAGTCAACAATTCACCAACTTGTATGGTAACTTTGACATTCTGATCAGGAGTGAGTTTATAAGAAGCTTTGTTGGGTAGGGAAGCACTTGGGATAAAATCTATTTGGTGACAAATATCCCTCAATGGTGGGAGTTCATCTGGTGTGTCTCCTGCAACTATTCCTTTTTACTTCTGTAGTATACTATCTACTTCCTTCGGTACTTCATTGTGCACTGTCTTCTCCTTTGGTTTAAGGACTAGGGCATATCCTACCTCAGAATCTTGAATAGTACTTATCATCTCTTGTTCTCCTACAAGCATGACTAAATGTTCTTTTGGTTTTTCTTGTTAAGGATTAGGAAGAGGGAGTAGATTGTATTTGTAACCATTTTGAATAATTTAGTATTTGTTTGTGACTCCATCATGTTTAGCCTACAGATCATACTACCATGGATGTCCTAATAAAAGGTGACATACATCCATATCTACAACATCACAAAGGACTCTATCCTTATAGTCTTTAATAGAGAAATCTACGCAAGCTTGTTCATTTATGAGGGTCTGCTACCCTTTTGTCAACCAGGATACATGAGATGGGTTTGGGTGTGGTGTCGTTTCCAATTTTAATTTATCTACCATTTCTCTAGATACTAGGTTTTTAGTAGAACCAAAATCAATTAATAACTTGCATACCTTTCCATGGCTCTTGCAGTTGGTTTTGAAAAGACTATTTCTTTAAGTAGGTTCCACCGATACTAGTGCTTGAATCAAGGTCCTCTTCATCATGAGGCTTAATCCATCTTCTCCAGTACAATCTCTCACATTGTAAACATCATCTTATTGTACTAGGTTGGCTCTTCTTTCACCTCGTTTATTATGTTTGTCTCTATCCAGACACCTATTGGTGTAGTGCCCCATCTAGTTGCAATTATAACATCTGATTTTTCCATGGTTTTTTCCTCCATTTCTACCTCTGCCATTTCCTCTTCCACCTTGGTATCCACATCTTGAACTTCTTTCTCCTTGGGTGTTCTCCTTATTAGATTCTCCTTGTGGTCTATATTTCTATCCTCTTCCTCCAAAGTTTCCTCTACCTCTTTCATTCTTAGCTTTTCCTCTACCACTCTATTCATTCCTCCTTCTGAACTTTTCTTCAACTTTTATTACCAATTGATAGCATTCATTCACTATGGTAAGGCTTGTAAAACTTAGTTCATCTTGAATTGAGACCCTTAGGCCTTTCATAAACTAAGAAAGCTTTACACATTCTGGTTTAGCAAGCTTGGAGTTTATCACTAATCTCTGAAATTCTTTGGTATAGCTAGAGATGTCCATCTCTTTCTATCTTAGACTCATTATTCTTTTCTGAAGTTGGACTTCATAATCTTTAGGGACATAAGTTTCCCTAAGCAGGGCCACCATCTTCTTCCAAGTGGTGCCTGGATTCTTTCCATTCTTCACCCTATCATCTTGAGTGAAGTTCCACCATGTGAGTACAAAGCCTTTGAGCTTTGACTTAGCAATATTCACCCTTTGATTCTCAGGGATGTCTTGAGAATCAAAGAAACTATTTAGGGCATCCACCAAATCCATTGTAGCATCTGGGTCCATCTTCCCATTGTATGTAGGAAACTCAAGCTTGGCATCCATGGTTCTCCTCTCCATAGATTTTAGAATCTTCATAAGTACCCTCTAGTCTGCATGAAATTCTTCTTCCTCCTGCTCAAGGGGTTCTTCATCACTCCTTACTTTGACATCATCAGAATTTCCACTACTTCTCTTTTGAAGCTCTTCCCTTAGCCTATCCATTTCTTGCCTCATCTGCTACATCTTATTGTCTCTCTGATCATCACGCTATGTCCTTTGCTCCTTTAGGTATCTTACTATCTCTGCATTGGTCATCCTTGATGAAAATCCTCCTTCTTCTTCTCCTTTGATGGTGCTGGTATATATTTACACTAATGATCTTAGGTGCTCTGATACCACTTGACGTAGAGCTCTCCCCTATCTAGGGAGCTTGATAAATGGTGAGACCTTCAGTGTTACTCTGAACCCAAAGTGGGCTTAGGAGAGTGCTCTACACCTTTAGAAGATCCTAAAACAAACATACTTCCACTATCCTCACTAGAGGATCCAGTGTATTTAACTAGCTTGTACTCCCTCAGGCTCTACTGGTGCTCATTTGATACTCGGTCGATGCTCATTACCTATGTTAACTAAGTGGTCTTTACAACTTTAACAAGTAGTTTCCTGAGGCTTGGTAATGGTTATTGCAAAGTGCCTTACTGACTTTTCTTTCAAATGGGAACCTAAAAATTTGGTAAGGGGATGGAAAGGTTCCATAGACAAATAAAATGTCTACTATGGGAGTAATTTATGCACAAACACTACTGGATTAAAATAACAAGTTCAAGAGTTTAGACCTTGCTAGACTTTTAGCCTTCTGAGTGAGGTTCTAAGGTTCTAGTTCCAGATTCTTACAAGAAGTATATGGAAACAAAATATATTAAGACACCCTTTTGGACTTGTAAGAAACCTCTAGATCCTAAGATCTTAAACACAAAGAACAACACTTAACAACTCCTGCTCTATTAGTCCTAATAGGGCTAATTGATTTGGTAGATGAATGAAAAATTTACCAGTTTGTTGTTCAAGGTTAAGCACTGATTGCAATGTTGTTGGGAATCCCAGAGAGACAACAATCTATCTTCAGATTTCTTTTATCCACCCCCGAAGTTCTTCTAACACTTCACTTCTTCATTTCCTGAACCAAGCATATAGAGATGCTTGGTCTAGAATCTGAAAATAGACTTCTCCAAACAATCCCCCTTCTTTTGTGCTCTTGAGGAACTAAATTAGATTTCCCCTACTTGCATTTCCCAACTTTGCATGGGAGTCGCACAAAGGAAGTGCAAGTTAGTGCATTTTTTGTCCAAAACCCTGGTCTAGGTGGGTTTCTTGAAAACCCAGAAATGTAATTCCTCTAACTTTCTACTCCGATCTTCAAACT
This sequence comes from Chamaecyparis obtusa, assembly GCA_027943335.1. NCBI lineage: Eukaryota > Viridiplantae > Streptophyta > Pinopsida > Cupressales > Cupressaceae > Chamaecyparis > Chamaecyparis obtusa. Next base: position 403,991 of record BSBK01006708.1, read on the forward strand.
GATTTAAAATAAAATCAATGGAATCCTAATTCATGATATGTGTCAGATCAATCAATGTTCTCCATCGAACTTTCTTACAAATCTGTACATGCAATGTTTCAATCCAGAATTTAGAGACAAATAGGGATCTTTTATTGATTGAATGCAAAAATTACAAAGATTTTCCTTACTATTCAACACCCATTCATTCCACACCTTCCACCTACCTAAAAGGGATATATGAAGATGTTCCCCAATGGATCCAACCATTTTTCAAAGGTTATGATTTTTGGGCGGTTCTTTCACAAGTCGGTAGCAACTTTTCAAAGAAGTTGCAGATAACATTTCTTATATTTTGTAGCTTTTACAAAATGTTGCATTCTTTCCCCTAATGAGTCTATAGGCCTAAGCCTTGGATCCTAGTGATCCTAAGAATTATTGAAATAACTTAAAAAGATACCTAGGAAACCTAACATCCTAAATGTTCCTTTGGACCTGTTAGTCCATTTTCTTGTCATTGCAAAACCTTACGAAAATGGCCTGTTTTCCTTGCAAGTGTTCTTCAATGTGTCCTGCCCTGTGTTCCTTGTGTTGCCACCCTTCCCTGGTCCAAATCGCACCTCCCAATTTGAAAAACCCAGAAAGATATTCAAATTCTAAGATCTGCGGGAAGCATTTTCAAAATTTTCCACAGTGTCGAAAACCCACAATGTTTTCAAAAAGTTCATGATGTTTTCGGTATATGTGTTTTCAGCCTTTGTGTGTTTTTGACCCTGTGCTTCCTTCTTTTGTGTTCTTATCCTTTGGCATCGAAAGCTTTGTGTGTTTTTTATCTCCCTCCATGTCGAAAACATTATGTTTTTTACCTCGCACCAATTTCCTATTTGCCAGCATTTCCTATTTATGCAGGTGCGATTGGTGGTGGGCCTAGGTTTGTGGATGCTTTGAGGTGATTAGTTGTCACATGATCACATGTCAGACTTTTTTGACATGCGACCATGCGACCAGTTCTTGCCATGCATGTGGGGCCTGTTAACGGAAGGGCTATGTTCCTAGCGGTTATGTGGTGGCCTTTGGTTGGTTGTCGCATGATCACATAGCCCATTTCTAGGCTATGTGATCATATGACTGGCTGACACATGTCCATGGCTAGCTATGGTGGTGAGGTGGTGATCGATTGGTGGGCCCAGTTCTTTTTGATTGCCTAACAGTTGGTTTTCATCTGGCAACTTGGCAACTTGTGGTTACCACTTGGTCTCCTAAGTCTGGCGGTTAATCCCTAAGCATTCAATGATCTGGTGACTATGTTGGCATGCAATCTCTTCATCCTTGGTGGTTATCTGCTAACATCCAGTGACTCGACAGGTGGTGAGTCATGATGTCGATAGATGGTGGGCCTGGGTTTTTTTCTTGGCGGAGTGACAATGTAGAGATCTACAGTTGCCACATGATCATGAGGAATATTCCTCTCCCTTGCGATCATGCAACCACCATTCGATCTTGGGCTTGGAGGGTGTGGGTCTGGTGTTGGTGACTGGTTGGTATTCAGCGAGTGGTGGCGTGACACTTGGTAGGTGGGCCCAGGTCTAAGGCCTAGCAATTGTTGGTAGAGTGAGGCATTGAGTTCACGGCTTGTTGCATGTTTGCATAATCCGCTTTCAGGTTATGCAATCATGCGACCACCCACCTGCCTTAGCGGTTGCGGTGGCAGTTTTGGCTGGTGGGTAGTGATGTTATATCCATGCGATAGTGGTATGTGGGTTGCCACATGTTCGCATAGCCTGTCTCTAGGCTATGTGATCATGTGACAGGGCACCACGTGTCCATCGCGGTTGCAGAGTTGTGCAGTGGCTGTTGCGGTAGGGTAAAGGGAATTGTTGTGTTGCATGTTTGCATAGCCTGTTTCTGTGTTATGTGATCATGTGACAAACCATTTGCATCGCGGTTGCAGATTTTTGAGGTGGGGCCACGGTGCCAGTCTCATTTCATGCTCAAGTTTGATTGGTCACTATGGGTGATTTGGTGAGGGACTTTGTGAAAGGGTTTTTGTGATGACCGTTGGCTGTGGTTAGGAGACCATAGTCGCATGATCACAAAGGTTAGTTTGGTGCCTTGCGATCATGCGACCAAGCATTATTCGAGGCTTGATTTCTTGTGGTGGTCAAGTGGATGGTAGCACGATTGTGTGACTGGGGCAAACGATTAATAACATCAAGCCCGTGAAGTGTAAAGTAGTCGTTGCTTTTCAAATTTGAATTTCTAAGAGTTGCAGTGATAGGAAGTACCAGACTTTATGGTTTTTTCAGTGGATTTTGATTGGTTTGGTGGCGCTAGTGATTACAAAGTGGTCCAGAGGCCTGTTACTTGATTGCATGGAGACTTTTGTGCCATATGAAGGACTATTTTGTGTTCAGTGGGTGTGTTTGTAGGTGGCCAATTTGACTGGCTCTCATGGTTCTTCCTGGTGTTTTGTACTGATTGTCATGATTGTTAGATCTGTTTCTCCAGGTTGCCTTTGTTTCCTACCCCTGTAGTAAATTTTTTACCATTTTCAATTGGCTTGGTTTGTAAAAGCTATGCCCTAGCTGTCTATAGCTTGTTGCAACCCATTTTGGGTTCCCATGGCAGCTAGTGGTATAAAGGGTCAAATTTTTGACTTTGTCTGGGTTCCTTTCTGCCATAGTTGTGGGGACTGGTTCCATGAATGTTCTTCCTACCATGTATTTCCTTTCTTCTATGCATACAGTGTGTTCCCTCTGTCCCTTTCTAGCTATGGGAATATAATGAAGTTGTAACAGATGTTTTATGTATAAGATTTCAGTATATTTGTTCTACTCTTAGATTGTCTCCATTTGGGTTTTAGACTGATTAATTGTAGCATCAAGGGTGTTATATTTTTTCTACTTGCATTTCCATTGAGTGTCTGTAGTAGAGTTGTTTTTTGTAGAAGCAACTGATTCTAGGACTGGTATTCAAATATGTATGAGCTGAGGTATCAAAGATGCATCATGCTTGTCTTCCAGTGGATGCTAGTTAATGTATTGCATGTTCCTAGGTCTTTCTTTGGATAGGTGATAGCATATCTGGGTGCACAGATGGTTTGGTAATGTATGATTTGGTCAGGGTGAGTGTGTTGTCATCTTGTTTCATATCCCTGTTGCAGTGAGGTATTTGACTTTGCTGACCATTGGATAAGGCACTGGTCTATGAGAGACTTGGGGTACTTTAGGAGTCCATTCAATCCAACATCAATCATTGAGATGAAATCTTTTCCCTTTCATGTTGGAAGTAGTTGTAGGAGGTTTCTCTCTAGTTGTCTGATTCATTGCATGCAGATCAGGTTATTGCATGAGGTCATGGTTCACTGGGGTATAGGATACCTATAGGGGTCTGGCAACTATTCCACAGTAATGCATCTGTAGGCCTTTTATCCATCAACTCAGGAAGAGTCATGAGTGTGCAGATGAGGCAATACCCACTTGAGTAAATGTGGAGCTTGAAGAAGAAGGAGGATGCCCTTAGTCCTCATCAATTGGCACTTTTTTCCTTGTCATACTTTGGAGTGAAGACTAACCATTTTGTCAATCATAGTGTAAACCTGGCACCGTGTGGGAACAAGTTTAAAAGCCAACAAGACCATACTTAAAAACCCATGGTTTTTAACCACACTGAGGGTGACTAGGTCTTACAAGTTGGCTTATTAAAATTTAACTTATCAATCTACAAGCTGTGAAGAGTGGGGAGTGCTCCTTGGGTGCTCCTACACTAGAGAGAGAGAGAGAGAGAGAGAGAGATGAAAGTTTCACCAATGGATTTCTTCCAAACCGTTCATCTCGGCACTGAATGGACTATTCCATTAGCTCTAGTTGGGCATGTAAATGGTAGGGACAACCTTGTTTCAACCACTGAGTTAGTAGAACATTCCAGACCATGCTGGACCAAACTATCCCCAAGGTACACTAAGCACCATTGGGTAGAGAAATTTTGAGGCACAGTTCTTAGAGTTTGTGAGAGGTATCAGTGATCCATGAGATGCTCCAAGACCATGTTTCTGAGGACTACAATAACCTCTCTCCATTCTAGGTGATTCAAATTTTTTTGAATTTGGCACACCAGTCTCACTCGATGCCAAAACTTGCAGTGAGGGTCAGTTGAAAGTTTCACCAATAGATTTCTTCCAAACTGTTCATCCCGACCCCAAATGGACTATTCTATTAGCTCTAGCTAGGTGAGTAAATGCTAGGGACAACCCCATTTTTACCATTGAGTAAGTAAAATGTTCTGGACCATGCCAGACCAAAGTGTCGCCAAGGTGCACTAAGCACGATTGGGCAGTGAACTTTCAAGGCTCGTATCTCAGAATTCATGAGAGGTATTGGTGATCCATGAGATGCTATAGGACTAAATTTATAAGGCCTACAATAACCTCTCTTCATTCTGGGAGATTCAAATTTGTTTGAATTTGGCACGCCAGTCTCACTTGATGCCAAAACTTGCGGTGAGGGTCAGTTGAAAGTTGCATGAATAAATTTTTTCCAAACTGTTCATCCCGACACTGAATTGACTATTCCATTAGCTTTGCTTGAGCAGGTAAAGGCTATGGATAACCCCATTTTTACCACTAAGTCAATAGAATGTTCTGGACCATGCCGAACCAAAGTGTCCCCAAGGTGCGCTAAGCACGATTGGGCAGCAAACTTTTGAATCTCATATCTCAAACTCCATGAGAGGTATCAACAATCTGTGAGATTGTATAGGACCAAACTTCTGAGGCCTACAATAACATCTCTCCATTCTAGGAGATTCAAATTTTTTTGAATTTGGCATGCCAGTCTTGTTTGATGCCAAAACTTGCAATGAGGGTCAGTTGAAAGTTGCATCACTGGATTTCTTCCAAATCATTCATCTCAACACTAAATGGACTATGCCATTAGCTCCAGTTGGGTGAGTAAACACTGGGGAACAATAATGGTTGATGTTTGTAATCGAATCAATCAATGAAAATAAAGTTCTCTACATTTCTATAGTTCTCTATGCTATGGAACAGTCGAGGCAACAATGAATTGATTAGAATAAATCTAATGTGATCTTGGCTTGGTTGTGATATAGGAATGATGTCTTGTATTCATTTACAAGTTTATGTAACTATTTCATTGTTTGGAATATCATTCTGATAATATAATTTACTGATGTTGAGGATAGGACTGGCATTGTAGGCACACATGAATACAATATAGCACATAAATTTTGAATTCACTTAAATGATGAATTACACATTTGAACACACGTAGCATATAAAGTGTACACATAAATTTGATTAAGTCATGAAGCATACATGTAGCACATATTTTATAAAGCATACAACATGAATTTACTTAAGTCATGCACATAGCCCATACACGTGAATCTAGATTATTAAGAATCTACTTGAATATACATAAATATACTTAAGGCATAAATCATACATATGAGTACATACACAAAAGAATATTTACATACTAACAATGAATAAATAAACACACAATTAACAAATTGGATTGAATATCAAGTTTCATATATATCAAAATGAATAATAATTCCATACATATTTACATGTCAACATATCTAGATACAATGCCATCTCAAAATGTGTCATATGACATCTCAAACTAAGAAGTTCACCTACAAAAGTTTCTAGGATATCCTATTCTACTGGTGGATCATCAAAATACAACCTCTTTGAAGTACTCTTTGGCTCTGATGGATCCAGCATTCAAACACAAAAGTGAAACCCCAAGCTAGATTACAATTCAGAATCATAGTCAACAATAACAAATAAAATTTAAACTAAACTTGAACTCTCATATACCTCACCTCTCTATCTCCTCCCACAGATAGGAGACCTAATATATGTCCTTGGTAGCATAGGAATAGTGCCACCAATGTCGACTCCTGCCTATATATTGTTTTGAACCTGAGATTGATCTACGAGTTATACTATTTAATGTTAAATACTTGGTAGAAAATATATGTTTACAAAATAACTCAATTAACATTAAAAATTACCTGTGTTGAAGATTCTTCAAGGATTATTGGCTGAGTCGTCATCAATACAAACCCTTGGCATTCTAGCTCCCTCAAACTAGGAGTGACATACAAAATTTACACAAATACTTCATACTATCATAACTTGACCATATTATATATACTTGATAGTAAAATACACACAAATAACTTTAGAAATGTACATACTATGGGACTATCACTGTGAATGGATATGCCTGTGACTCTATCATGACGATAGGGTCTCACGACATCATCATTGCATGCCACTCTTTGTCAAATAAACAATGTAAATTAAAAATGAGTATGCACAACTTACAAGTATACATGTATGCATAAAAAAACTAAATAAATTAATTATATTTCCTTTATCGATGGCTGACACTTGCACCCCCTCACATTGCCCCCCGGTGGTAACTAGTGACACCTACATCAGTATGCAAAAGATGATCATAAAAATTAGAAAAAAAATGTACATATACTATTATCATAATTTAAAAGGAAACCAATGAGTATATTAAAACATATGTACCATGGAAGTGTCAAGACCAAATGATATGGCTGAAAGTGTGGACCCCTCCACCTGTGCCATCTCCTCCTCTGTCATCAATTGAACATAAATGTAACACATAAAAAGACATAAGTGGGAAATTATTATAAGGAAATTCTACTAAAAATATGAACAATAAAATTTAAATACAATGTAAAAAGTGAACTATTTACCCTTACCATAACAGTGGGAGTCCATGGCTTTGTAGGCTCTTGATGCACATCTCCATGAGCTGCTTTAGTGCTTGTAGTGTGCTGTGTAGAATCATCCACATCGAAGGCAAAATCATATGGATCACTATCAGTGAGGGGGCGTAAGCACATATTATTTCACATAATGCAAGTGTGGGGCACACAAACATGTGATCTCATGGAGGATGTGGACACGTGAGAAGCATCAGGATGAGGAGGAAACAATGTCATGCTCTATGTAACCAACAGATCACTCAAGGTGTGAATGGCTCGAATAGTCTATGAGCCGGCCTCAGCAATAATGTCAGGATGCTACACTATGGGAGGTGGTGAAATCTTGGGAGGGGGGACATATGTGCAGGATTTCACCAGTTGTGCCCATGGCCTGTCCTGAGGAGTGCCTAAACCTACACCTTGGTTTAGTCTCATACTCCAATAATTCACCTAGTGACTGAACACAAATTCAACATATAATTATTTAATAAAATAAAATGGGACATCCAAATTGTTGTGAGGTGCTTTATCAAAAACCATCCATCAATGGTCCCAAAAGTTGTCATGTATTGCACTATTTGTGCACCATTTAATTAACAACTTGGTTTTTTTATGGTCTATTTTTAGACCAATTTTAGGATCCACAAAAAGATTAGCTATGTCATGTTTTGTTATATTTATGCTCATGACTTGATCATAATCAAGCCCATCGTCAAACTGGACATGCATGGAATCATGCCAAAGAAGTGCAACACTATGTTGCTGTGTAATTTTCTCCATGTTTTCAATAATTGAGTTTAGTGTCGTAAACATGGGGTGAAATATGGGGATATTGGCATAGGTGGTTTGAAATCCTCTAAGTTAATTTAGATTATCTCCTATTAGATCTTCTAAACGGTGAGGGTTTGTGATAGGTACATCTTATGGAGGTGGGAGATTGTTGGGAGGTGGTTCTGGATTATTTGTGGGATCACTAGGAGGGTTTTTTGATTCCATGTCTGATAACAATGAAAAACCAAATAGATAATTACAATGAATTTTTAAAAAAAATTAAAAACCTCATTGCTACCCTAATTTTTATTTAAAAAACTATAAAAATTAGAATCTTTCACATACTTGGGGACTTAAGAAAAATCAAGTAGGGGATTTGAAAGATGATATTCGATAACCCTAGCTGTGTTCACATTTTCACAATGAAAAAATGTTGAACGTGACTGGATACAAAGTTATATATTTATTGGTAAATATCAGATATCTGATTAAGCCTTTTTCTTTTTCTTTTGGCTTGGCCAAGTGTACTAACACCCAAGCCTACTAAAAAGTCAACATATGCATGGGTGACCCCACAATAGTGGGTTACACTTTTTTAGACATGCTGATTTTTGCTAACATAACACATTTTTAATAAAATATGGTTATTTAATCCTTGAGAGGTCCCATTTGAAAGAATTAATTACAAATGGTTAGCTCAAAGCCTCTTAGATGAAGAAAACATTGATTTAACATCTATACTCCTCATTCATACCTGCAATGGAGTCTTCTTCGCACCTATTAAAATAGTGACAAAAAATCACTTTGAATTTATCTTTTGGGAGATAAAATGAATCCATTTGAAAAACCTATCTATTTAGTAAGGTACTGCTAAGGAAAATATTTCCAATGATTATAATGTTAATATATATTAAGTTTATTATAACTCCATATTTTTAGTTTTACTAAACATAGATATTTCACCGTATGTCTACCTCTATGTTTGACGCTTATGGAAAAATAGTAAATGAGAGAAAAAAAAATTCTAAAAAATATATATGCCCTAGGTATTTAAGTTATCTTTCTATCAAAAGAAATAAAAATGAAATTGGACAAATACATGACAAGTTATAAGCTCTGTAGTCTAGGTATGTCAAAATTAAGGTTTAGTCAACTTCAAAAGTTAATAAAATATGAAATAATTATGATAATGTCATCAAACCAATTGCATGCCCTTTGTATGGATGTTAAAAAACAAATTTTGAAAGAACCGCATTGATATCTATTTTATAAAAAAAGTTATGTTCTATGAAAACAATGTAACTCTTTGAAAATGACGTTTTCAGCAACATACCAATTTTTGTGGGAGAAAGAAAAAACCATTCAAATCAATTCAAAAATAAAAATAAAAATATATTTAGAATCTAGACAGAAAATCCTAAAAGACTCGAATTTACTTCATCTTCTAATTTCAAATGGTTTAACGACAATATGTATTTGAATCTGAAAGTTTTTTTTTAAATATAGAGTTCAGTGCTCGTTGAAGCAAAAAAGTGTAACCCACTATTGTTGGTTGACCTGTATTTGTGCACTTCTAGAGGAGTAAAAATAAGTTTTTTTCACATCACCACTTTTTGGCATACCATGATCCTACACATACCCTACTGTTACTTTTTCGGTCACTTAATTCTAGAGTTATGTATGTGCTTTGCAAAATTGTCAGTAGGTGTCCAAATGTGTTAAAAATCAAATGTCTCTCTTTCGTTCATGGTACTTTTTAATTAAAGTTGCATCTTTTATGTCCTAACCGTCTGATCTTTTTTATCAAATAGCTAAGTGATGGTAGTGAAAATACTCTAAGTGATAACTGCTTATGTTGCAACCATTAGATTTTTCTTGACCTAACGGTTGATGCAATCCCTCAATCCTTAAGTTGGAGGTCTTTTAACATCATAGGATCATGCCCAAGTGCCACCTGTCTGCAATTGTTAGTGGGACCATACTTTAAGATATTTTCTAACCCTCTGATCAAGGTAAATTTAGTGGTCAATGTCAAGCAACTGCAGTTAGTAAACAGTGTAAGGTTTGGTTAGATCCATGAAAGACCAAAGGTAGGCGCAATGCCTTGAAATAGCTAAGACCAACCTTAATTCATTGTAGGATTGTGAGAGCCATCCAATGAGCATATGGATGAGGGAATAGTTTTGGTGGGGCCAGAGGTATATTTTAATCTAGAGCATAGGATTTGTTTTGATCTAGCAGTAGATGTGAAGCCTTGATCACAAATTATAGATAGTTTATTCATCACGGGATCATGCTTTATTGATGATGTCACATATCAGTAGGATAAAATTTCACTAAAAGGGATAAATACTTACATCTTGAGAAGGATCTAATGGTTGGTGTTATTCCACAAAGAAATGATGAAAGGTTTTTAATGTTTGCGGGATCACGCATGTTTGACGCGTGTCTAGATTTGCAAATGGGAGCATTGGGTTATGAGTTATTATTGTTCAATTAGATGAAAGAAAGATTAATGATAGGTGTGAATCCCTAAAGGGAAAGATTAAAATAAATTAGGGAAGGTCTGAAGGAGGAAAGAGATCATTAGAGGAAGGTCAAGAGTAAAACTGATAAAAAATATGAAGAAAAGATCAAGGAGATACTGCTACAATTTTCTCAAAGCCTTGAGCCAAAAATTATTTATCTCCATGGAAAGAGATTGGATAGCATTCTAAATTATTGGTTAGAAGAAAAGGCTATATTAAATCTAATTTTGAATAAGTGGATAGATAGGCATGGTAGCCTAAATTTATTTTATATTTTATCCAAGAGTCAAGATAATCTAGACCCAACAATAAGACAACTACATTAATTTGTGAAGGGTTTTGGTGGAGTTCCAAATCACAAGGGACAATTTATGGAGAATATTAAATATTTTGAAGAAAGAATTTACTGTTGTTAGTTGTGAGTTGGTTCCTAGTATCTTTAGCAGGAATGGAAAATTAAAGAAATTGTCAAAGTTGACAAGTGAGTTAGATGATGAGATATCAATTAGGATGAACAGTATTCTAAATCTTGAAAGTACAATTTTTTTTGTCCAACCAATTGAGGTTTTGGAAAAGGCTAGATCTCGGTTTGAGTACCTAAAAATAGAGATTTAATAGATGAAGGAGGAATGGAAAGAATTATCTGGCAAGAAGGTCAGATATTGGTTTTTCTTTCCCAAATGAAGAAAGACTCAACGCTTGGAGGTTCCAGTACATCCCCCATGTTGATAAAGATAGCATTCCACCAACTTCTTGAAGGAAGCAATGGCTCTCATTTTGAATTTTTTGTGAGTGAGAAGATCAGATCAGTTCAATGGCTTGAGGCATTAATGAAGACTCACAAAAGTGGATGATTTCTCAGGACATTTTCAAGGTTTTCCAAAATCTGATTTTGTTCATTTATTATAAACCTTGAGTGGTAGTTGTAAACCATTTGGGGTATTTTTGTTTTTCCCTAAATGATCAGATGCTTGTTGTAATCCTTATTTATAAAATGATTTTTCATAATCATTTAGAGGTGATGAGATTTAAGGTGCCTAAAAAGAGCATAGTTTATTAAAACCCTAGCTTCAGCCAAGATTGTAAATCTTTTGTATCAATTTAATAAATAGAAGATAAAAAGTTTTAGGTCTTTGGCCATTATTGAAGAGGCTTGTATTATGAATGTAAATTGTATACAAAGATATGGTTCATCACACTTAATACAAAAATTTGGTTCTTATCTCTCCTTTGTGTCAAGTCTTATGAATTTTCAATTATCCAATTCATTACATAATATTTTATGTATATGTTTTCATTCTTGAGTTTCTTATCAAGGATTAGATTAAATATTGCTCTCTGTAGGATATAGATTCATCTGGAATTACATAAGGATTTTAAGTAAGTAGTGATGGTTTGGGTGGATGTATTTATGTATATGAATCTATGATTTCTTTCTGGTCTGTGTATCCTATTTGTTTTAGAATTATTTCCCAATGCATAAGGCACTGGTTTGAACAAGTATATTTCCTTTTGATACATGTTGATCAAAGTTGTTACAATCTGCAAGTTTGAAGTAAAAACTAGAAGAAATCTTTTAGTATTATAGTTAAAGGGTTAAATGTTTTTTCATAAAAATATAGACTCAATTAATGTTTGGTTACCATTTAGTAATTTCTTGTTATCTATCTATTGTATTGAATCCAGTTTTGGTGTTGTAGAAGTGTTATATTCACCGAATTAGGTGCACGCACCTTGGTTTTGCATAGGAAAAAGTGAAGAGGCCAGTATTGTCCCTATAGTTGGTCCATTTACCTTAAGATATTTATATATCTGGGATTAACCATTCCTTAACATCAATCTAAAGCTATATTGGGAGCCTTAGAGCGTAAGTCATTTTTGAAACACCAACAGGTTCGTAGTACAATATGATTACATTAGAGATTTTTAAATTTCGGTAGGAAAATCAACCATGATGACTTGAGACTTTAAAGGTAGAACTTTTGATTCATTTGGTATTGTAGCACAAAGATTAAAAAAAATTAATTTGTAGAGAGATAAGGAGAGAACATTTTCGAAGACTTTATGGGACCTAAATTAGTTGTCCATAGTGTTAGAGTATCTATAAAAGAAAATGAAGGAGGTTGAACTAAAGGAGTTTGATCATAGTCATATAAAGAAGATGGAATTTGGTTTACCTATAGAGGAGGGTATGTGCAGGATCATGGTACGCCAAAAAGTGGTGATGTGAAAAAGAAGTCATGATTGATAAACTATTTCAAAAATAACTATAACTTTAAAATAATATAAAATTTTTGAAATATGAAATATACATGACATTATATGCTTCACCTAATACAATAATAATAAACAATTATTTCAATTTGATGAAGTTTAGACTAAGTTAAGGTGGTTAGACACAAGATTTTTTATATTCAGGAAAATTTGTAGCAGAAAAATCATAATTAATCATTTACTTGGAAAAAAAGTACAAAAAAATATGCATCACATCCAGACATGAGTCTACTAATTTTATCTAGAATCTTATAAAAAATAATTATCATTTTATTTTTTTAATGTGGTCACACATACACCTACTTGTTATCTTTCTAGTCATGATTGATATACTTATTGTAAAATAGCTATAACTTTCAAACTGTATAACATTTTTGAAATTCAAAATATGTGTCACATTCTTTGCTTTTCCTACTACCACAAAAATAAAATAAAAATTCAATTTGATAAAGTTTAGACTAAGTTAACGTGGTCAGTCACGAGTGTTTTTGTATTCTGGAAAAGTTGTAGATGAAAAATCATAACTAATTATTTACTTGGAAAAAAATTACAAAAAAATATGTGTCACATCCGAACATGAGTCTACTACTTATTTATATAATCTTGTAAAGAAAATTATCACTTGATTGTGTTTAAGGTGGTCATACATACACCTACTTATTTTTTTCCTGAAATTTTCATACTACTACATTAAAATTTGAAATTTTCAACATATAGAATAATTGTTTTTCAAAAAGGCCTAGTATCTTAGAAACTAAATTCAATTTTCTACAGATTATCTTCTTACATATTTTGGGTATAATATTTATAACTTGTGCAAATTTTTATGTCAACTTTCCTAAGCTTGATTTTATGAATTTTTATTGCCACTTAAGGGCATAGTTTGGCATACAATGATCGTGCACATACCCAAGATATGAAAAAAATAAAAAATCTTGGACTAGATATTTGTGGATAGTTTCCATGGTGTGAGGATAGAGAATTCATCTTTTTCATGTTGAGTTTATTTCATGGTGAAAACTTAGTGCTAGACAAATCATATGTGATATCTAACAAGGTTATGATTTCAAGTTTGGGTCACTGGTTATGTGTTTGGTGTTTTACTTGATGAGGTCATTACCTCACAAAGAAAATGTTGAATGAAGGACCAACATCCCTGTTACTAAGTAGATTTTTAAATATTTGGGTATGTTGGAGTATAGGGTAGATGCTTCTAAGATATATTTGTTGTCTTTACATGATGTTGTTGGTTCTGGATTGGTTGTTTTCGATACCTTATTAAAAATTCATAGTGAGGAGGGCTCCTCCTCAGGTCAAAAGAGAATGGATGAAGTAATCAGTGGTTCATCTCCTGAACTAAAGAAGAGAAAGATTGATGACAAAGGAAAATAAATTGTTTCCATTTTAGAAAATTAAGAAGAAGAAGAAGTTGAAGAAGAGAATGTAGAAGAAGAGATGCAATTAATTGTGGAGAAAACTTTGGTCTCTCCAACACAATCTGAGCATGTGGATTATAGTATGGTGAGAAATTTGTTGGAAGATTATTAGTATGAAAGAATAGGTAGTTTGTACACAAATTGTTCATCATTGGATAGGAAATTGGTGATGGAATTGCTAACCAATCACTTCATTAGTAAAAGTATTATTATTTCTAGTGTGTGTGGTATGCTATCAACTAAGTCATTAACAAATGTTGAGATTGAGTTTTTGTAGTTTGGTATCGATTACCATACTGTGGAGAAGTCTATAATGAATAAGTGTGACAATGCAAAATAAAAACATTCAAGAATTATTAGTGAGACAAAATATTGTTCAAGGATATTGTAGATACATAAAAGTATTGTCCTTAGTAGTCTTTTATTTTAGACAATTTAGAGTCCAAAATGAATTCATTGAGAAAGAGTTGAATGTTCTTGGAAAGTCATATAATATGTGTAAGGACAAAGATGGAAAGAAAAGAATTAGTGTCGATCACCTAAAGGAAAAACTATTTTTTCTATAGAGACAATGGGGAGATTTGATAAGATTATTTTGGTTGGTAAAGGACATGGTAGAGGTTCGATTAAAGAATGTTTCTACCATCATAGGTGATGTAAAGGATTTTGAGTGTCTGCTTCAGTTTAATATATATATATATATATATATATATATATATATATATATATATATATATATATATATATATATATATAATATATATATATATATATATATATATATATATATATATATATATATATATATATATATATATATATAGATACATATATATATATATATATATATATATATATAGATACATATATATATATATATATATATATATATATATAGATACATATATATATATATATATATATACATATATATATATAGATACATATATATATATATATATATATATATACATATATATATATATATATACATATATATATATATATATACATATATATATATATATATACATACATATATATATATATATACATATATATATATATATATATATACATATATATATATATATACATATATATATATATATATATACATATATATATATATATATACACACACACACACACACACACATATATATATATATATATATATATATATTGACAAATTATTTGGGTGTGACAATTTTGTAAGTTGATGGAAGTTGTCATTGGTGGGTGCAAGAACTAGCTTCCAATTCTAAAGGAGAGGTATAAGAATATGTTTTTGGTTAAAACTATGGTATTTCTCTGATTATTTTTGTTATTTTTTCGGTCATTTTCCATTATGATAAAAAGAGGGAGAGAAAGAGGAAACAAATGATGCATCTACTCAGGGGGAGTTTTGGTAGAAGTCTTTTGGTTGCAAGTTTTTTTTTTCATTTTTTTTAATTTTGTTTCCATCAATGTCAAAAATTGTTAGACTTACTATTTTTTTATTGGCATTGATTGTTGTTGATGTCAAAACCTTCATACCAAAATCTTGGTAGTATTGGTTGGTTGTTGGCATTGTTGGCTATTCAAAAAAAGTTTCAGTTATAACAGTACTAGTTTGGTATGGACAATTTTGGCATTGTATGGTAGATGTACTTGGTACTACTCATGGCTTAGATATTTTGGTATAGTTGTATGTTTTTAGTTATTAGTATTGCATGGATTTGTTTGTCACTTCTTAGTGATTTATATGCTTGAGGTGTTCTTCTAGATGTTTCTAGAATGGTATAGTTAATCATTTATTTTTGGAATATCATCTATAGCCTGATCTAGATAGATACTATGAAGGTTCATTTAGATCTATGATTACAGATATTTTATGGATCAAGTCCTAGACTTGGTTGTGGCATTCCTATAATCATGATGATTGTGATGTGCATTGTATTTATTTTGAGTATGACCTATGTTGAGTCCTATTGTAGTGTGTTGACAATTTGTCTTATGTATGTCCGACATTGAGGATCGATGGTAATGCCTTCAATGTAATTTTAATATATTTAGTAATTGGGGCCATCACACACATTTAGTGTGATCAACATATGTATTCTTGGATGCCTATAAATAAATAAATAGAAACCTTTAGTATTTGAATTTGGAGAGATTTTGTGAATACATGTGTATGATGTACGCAAGATAAAGCTAAATGTAGAAGACTATTGAGAGATAAAGGATGGAATTCACATAAAAATTTCTAGTGGATCAAATAATGGTATACACAGAGAAATATCAACATTGCATCTAGTAGTGGTAGGGTAAAAGTACAAACCTACATCACACTTTTATAAAGGAAAAGGTCAACAACACACAAACTATCCAACTTTAACAAAATAAATGTGGTATTTTTGTTTATGATTTGAAGATGATGTAAATTGATGAAATGTATAAAATTGGATAAAGTTTATGCCTATAATTTATTATCTATTTTTTGAACAAGAATTGATACAATTTTTTAATTTTTGAAGTCCAATTTTTAGTTAATAAGAAATGCTAAAAATATGGGGTCTAGTTCCTACCAAACAAGTATATACAAATAATATTTTTTTCCTCTAATTTTAAAATATGTTATAGATGACATGTATAGCTAGTGCAGAAAAGAAGAAAGATCAATTTTTGATGTATATTTTCATCGATATAACTACTCAAAGTCAAACTTATTCAAGATTGACAATTTTCATCTCCAATCAAATTTCCCCTATGAAATATACACCATTCAAAAAAAATTACACGTTCTTTAAGAGGACTCTCTCGTCTAGTGTTAAATATAAATTTTAATTTTTTTTATATGATTTACTATTTTTTTTTCTTTATTAGAAACAACATATTCTCAAATGTTAAAATACCTACTTGTAGTATTTTAAAATTATAATATATTAGATCTAATGAAAATACTATAAAACTTATATGACAATACTCTTGACTCTGAGCCCTACAAAAGGGTATTTTTATATTTTTAAAAAAATATCATTAAAAAGAATAGGAGTTATTTTTTTTGGCAAAAGTGGGAGAGCCACTGAATATATTATATAATTAAAAGAACCTGATTCAAAATCTCAACTGAGAAAGAATCAGGAAGAAAACCTAATATCGTTGCTTATTACATAGTATATACATCATAATTTACATACATTTTCATACAAAATAGAACTCAAGGACATATAGTTCACAATCTACTTTAGGTGTTCTACACAACCACCACTTATAACCGAGTTACAAAGTAAAATATGTGCGGTATCAAAAATCAAAAAATTGTACCTAGATGTACAATTAGTCTCATTTATTCCTCCATCTCAGCATAGTCTCCCTGATGTTTTAGAAACTCATCTGACTCCTGCCATGTGTGTCAATCAATCGAAGCACTCCCAAGCTTTTTCTATGAAGATGATCCCCAACTTGTAATAGCACCCAAGTTCCAACTAGGAGGAAAGTCATCAGGGACTGAGACTTCCCACCCGTCATCTTGAATAATATGTTTCATTGGAGACCAGCCAAAAGTTGTCTCACTATCTACCTAATAGGAAGAATCGACCATCCCATGTATGCATTGCACATTTTGCAGGGGAGATGATTTTGGAGGAGACTTTGGGTCCTCGCTAACATTCCATTTCACCCGAGAAGAGGGCACAAGTGAATTTGGTGTTAGCTAAAGGGGAATTGAAGGGCTCAGGACTAGTCTCTTTGGAAGCCCCAGTAGATCCATCATAGCAAAATTGACTTTCTTCACCCTATCCTCTAGTTGAAAACCAAGAGTGTGGGCTGACATTTGCAGTGCTGACTTCATGAATTTGGGACTCTATTTTTCAAAGGATTTATTCAATGCCTCATATGTAACCATGTACTTGTGCTTTAGGAGTAGTTAATTTCATGAGACCAAGTCCCCCACTTAGGTATGTCCAACCCATAAATCATAATGTTACATAGAAGACTTTAACTTGTTGTGCTCCTAAAAATGAGACTTAATGACCTTGGCCACCAAAATCTCTGATAGATGAGTAGATTGCAGCAAGTCCATGGCATTGGACAAGAAGATAGACACCAGATTTGACAGGTATAGAAATCATTTTAATGAAGGTATAATATTTTCATTCCCTATGACTTGAATAATAGCCATGCAAATGGAGGGAGATTGAATGATAAACTTCTCCTCTAGTGTATCATCAGTTATTATCAATGGAAGAAAAACTTCTTCCACACTTGGTTGTAGCTAGAGACGATAGTTCTTAGGCAAGATTTTCCTGTGAAACCTTGAACATGTCTTGCACTTCACACAAGGATCTGCAAAGAATACCATTGTGATGAAAAATGCTACAAAGTGCAATTGGTTAGCTCTCAAATAGGAGATGTGTGTGCTTGGAGTAATCTGATTGAATATGTCATCTATTGTGAAATCTCTAAGAATAAATGAATGTACTGAGCTCGCTTCAAATGTCTTGTTTTACACATGCAAACTCAGAGCTTCCATGTGAAGAAGTGCCTTTGACTTACCCAGAACCCTCACTAATGCATGTGAAGGACACCACGAGTCCTGAAGGCAACTGGGTTAAAGCATGAGTATGTGGCCATTATGATGAGAGTTGTAATGAGAGTTATACTTACTCAAAATTTTGTTTCTATTACAACAATCATGAGAAATCAACAATGAATACATGAGATCAGAGACGATGTCCTTCGATATAAACTTTAATCATGTTTTGAAGTGTCTCATTTTGAGCAATGAAGTGGCTTGGATTTAATGTTGATGTCACTACCCCATCACATCACAAATTCGATAGGATGTCAGCCACTTTGTTCACCTCCCTCAATGTATGTGAAAGATACACAACTTGGCACTGGTCTATAAGTCTCCATATTTGATTAAGAATGTAGTTGAGTTGCCAAGATTGTGTCTATCTTTTGATAAAAGCATTGATAATGACCAAAGAATCCCCTTCAATGTGTAGGCAATGAAAATCACCCTTTTTGGCTAGAATTTATCTAGAAAATAAAGCATGAGCTTCTGCCATTGTTGTTTATTCCTTCAAGAAGGGGAGTAGTTATAAGTGCCCTAACATTCCCTTGAAAATCATGAATAACTACCCCCATGCCTGATTTACTAGGGTTTCCCCTTGATGCCCCATCAAAATTTAGCTTTAGAATACCCGATGAAGGTGGATGCTAGTGCACATTAGATCAATCAACTGAAATATGAGCTTTCCTAACTGAACCCCACACTGATGGGCTAACTAAAGCTTTCCATTCTCGAAGGATTTTGGTATCCCAAGAAGTAATGATAGGGTTGAGCATGTATTTACTCAGGCTTGCATTAATAACTATGGATATTGATCTTTCAATCCCTTGTAAGACCATCTCGATAGCTGAAAATTCTTTTCTAAAAATACATTTGTTTCTTTCCCACCAAATTGCCCATACTATTATTGCAAGGACACACTACCATATACTAGAAAATAGAGAATTCAGGAAAAGCATCAGCCATATATGTTGTTCGGTAGAGGATAATTATCATTAAGTTTTTTGAGAACAAATAGCCAACATTGTTGAGTGAAGGGGCAATTGAGAAGAAGATGATTCACTATCTCATTGCATTCATCACATAATAGACATTTGAATGAAGGAGCAATATGCAATCTCTCCAGTCTATCACTTGTTAGAATCCTATTTTTTAAAGCAAGCCAAGCAAAACAACCAGCTTTTGGTGGGACACTTTGGTTCCAACAGAAAGAATATGCTCTGAATGGGGTATTTGTTTGATCATAATTATTGAAGAATACGATATCCTTCCTTGATTAAGTATTTTCCTTCCTTAGCTAGAGCCCAAATTAATTTATCTTCCCCTCCTAATATGAATACTTTCTTGTTTGATAATATGCCTCAGAAGTTGTCCCTATCCTAAGGGGTTAATGGGAGCTCATCTAGATATTTCCAAGTAACTTTCCCTAAATAGAGACACACTGTTCATATGAAATGGCTTAACTGAGTTACCTAGGCTCTTTCAAATGTAGCTATGATATCATTTATGTTGTGTAATAAGTTAAGAGGTGGTTTTCCATTCCATGAATCTCTCCAAAATTTAACATTCTCTCTGCTATTTACTTTCCATGTCACATATTTTAAGACAATGGTCTCTTGAGGATATCATAAAGTCCCATATTGCTGACCCTTTGGGAGGATCCAAGATTGTAAATATTTTGGATGGTTCATTGTTATCCAAATACGTTTTCTATATAATTTGACACCATGTGGCTTGTGGTTTGGTATACATTTTCCAAACTAACTTGCCCCCGAATGCACCATTTCTATTTGTTAAGTCATGTACCCCAGCCCCCCTACTCTCGGGATATGTGTCATCTCTTGAAGTGAGACAAGTGGTATTTTCCTCTCCTCATTGATGTTTCTCACCCAGAGGAAGCCTCTAATAAATTTTTGAATTTGATTCAAGGATTGTGGAGGGATCCTTAAGTACAACAAGATAGTAATTTGGAATGGTAGAGACCACTGATTTAATGAGGAGGATTCTACTTGAGAGTGAAATCCATGTTGCTTTCCAAGCCAAAATTTGGCTTTTGATGTGTTTCTAGGACTGAAGACCAATAACTTTTTTTATTTGAGCCCATAAATAAGGGTATACTGAGATATACAGATGACAAAAAATCCATTGAAAACCCTTAAATATGAGCTATTATGTCAGAAATAACTTTATTAGTATTGAAAACATAGATCTTTGATTTTTGAGTACTAATTTTTTTCCCTAAACCTCATAATATAATTTTAATGTCTTCTTAATTTGTCTGGATTCTTTGACTTGTCATGGTCCGAACAACAAAGTGTCATTAGTAAATAGAATGAGTGATAGAAATTATTGTACCATTGATGTGTGCCCCCTGCCACTTACCTAACAGGTTCTAAAGTTTGATAGTTTTG
>BSBK01006709.1:5000-7500 GCA_027943335.1 Chamaecyparis obtusa
AAGGATGAGGGCCAGTAGTAGTCAGAATCAGTGAGGTAAATAATTCCAATCGCTTCCAGGATCAGAATAATAGAAATCAAAGAGGAAGAGGACAAGGATCTGGAAGAGGTGGCTTCCGTGGAACATGTTTTCACTATGGAGAAGAAGGTCATAGGGCATTTGAATGTCCTCAGCGCCAAGGCAGAACAGACAGGAGAAATGAAGGCCAAGCCAGAATTGCACATGTAGATGAAGATGCCAGATCATCAAATTCTGAAGATGCTAAAAGAGGAGAAATGTTGAATAACAGAAGAGTCCTGTTGAGTGGAGAGAATGAACCTGAGCAAAGGAGGAGCTTGTTTCACACCAGGTGCAAGTGTGAAGGTAAATGTTGTGATGTGATTATCGATAGTGGAAGCACTGACAATTTGGTGTCAGAAGAGATGGTGACAAAGTTGAAGCTCAAGAGATAGAAACACCCACATCCATATCGGATTGCCTGGGTACAGGATGACCACAAGGTCATGGTCAATGAACAATGCCTGGTGAAGTTCAAGATTGGCGGATACCAAGATGAGGTATTGTGTGATATCATATATATGGATGCATGTCATATGTTGTTGGGTAGACCATGGCAGTTTGACAGATGTGCTGTACATGATGGCCGTGCGAATACCTATTCCCTGACAAAGGATGGAGTGCGACATAAGCTAAAACCATTGAAGGAGACTGAAGAGAAGGTATGTGGTAATGCAAGGATAACTTTTGTTGATGGAAGAAATTTCCTAGATGGTATGAGGCATGAGCATGTATGTTTTGCTTTAATTCCAAAAGCTGGTAAAGAGGAAGTAGAAGATGTTCCTGTAGAAGTTGCAGATTTGTTGAATGAGTTTCAGGATATTGTATCCGATAACGTGCCTAATGGATTACCACCAGTCAGGAAGATCAGTCATCAGATGGACTTGATCCCAGGAGCGAGTTTGCCGAATAAGGCAGCACACAGAATGACACCTACAGAAAGTGAGGAGTTGAACAGACAAGTACATGAACTGTTACAGAAAGGATTGATCCGTGAGAGTCTGAGTCCCTGTGCTGTACCAGCAGTATTAGCACCAAAGAAGAATGGAGAATGGAGGATGTGTACAGATTCTAGGGCAATAAACAAGATCACAATCAAGTACAGGTTTCCATTGCCACGAATGGATGATATTATGGACTGTTTGAGTGGAGCTGTGTATTTCTCAAAGATAGATCTGAAGAGTGGATATCATCAGATTCGGATCAGAGAAGGAGATGAATGGAAGACTACCTTCAAGACAAAGGAAGGACCTGTATGAGTGGTTAGTCATGCCTTTTGGGCTAACCAATGCACCGAGCACTTTCATGCGGCTCATGAACGAGGTTCTGAAAGAATTTCTGGGTAAGTTTGTCATTGTTTACCTAGATGATATTCTAATCTTTAGTAAGACATTGGAGGAGCATATGATGCATATTCGTATGGTATTTGAGAAGCTGAGAGAAGAGAAATTGTTGATTAATTTGAAGAAGTGCAGTTTTGTGAAGAAAGAGTTGGTGTATTTGGGGTTTGTAGTTTCAGGAGAAGGTCTAAAAATGGACCCAGAGAAGGTACAGGCTATCCTTGAATGGCCTACTCCAAAGAGTGCTACTGAGGTAAGATCTTTTCATGGTTTAGGCTAGCTTTTATAGAAAGTTTATCAAAATTTTAGTAGTATTTGTAGACCCTTGACTGAAACAATGAGAGCGGACAGAAAAGAGTTTAAGTGGACTAATGGAGCAGAAAAGAGTTTTCAATTGTTGAAACAAAAAGTTACAAAAGAACCTATTTTAGCACTTCCAGATTTTAATAAGGTGTTTCAAGTAGATTGTGATGCTAGTGGTACTGCAATAGGAGCTGTTATGAGCCAAGAAGGTAAACCTGTTGCTTATTTCAGTGAGAAATTAAATGATGCCAAGAGGAAATATTTTGTTTATGATCAGGAATTTTATGCTATAGTTCAGGCATTAAAGAAGTGGAGACATTATCTACTTCCTAAGGAGTTTGTTTTGTATACTGATCATCAAGCTTTGCAATATTTGAATAGTCAAGGAAAGTTGAATCAGAGGCATTTGAAATGGGTTGAGTTTGTGCAGAGTTATACATTTGTTTTGAAACAAAGGAGTGGAAAGTCTAATAGGGTTGCAGATGCTCTTAGCAGAAGGCAACTATTGTTGACAGAAATGCAGATTGAAGTGGTTGGGTTCAAGGAACTCAAGAATTTGTATCCAGAGGATCCTGATTTTGGTGAAGCTTGGAAAGCTTGTACATAACCTGTTACTCTAGATAGGACAAAATGGTTGGATTTCATCATCCAGGATGATATGCTATTCAGAGAGAGTCAGTTGTACATTCCACGAAGTTCTATGAGGGAGAATCTCATCAAGGAGAAGCATAGCGGAGGATTGGCTAGACATTTTGGTCGTGATAAAACCCTTGGTTTGGTTAGTGAGAATTATTATTGGC